>OU426980.1:5196889-5796889 GCA_911387785.2 Aelia acuminata
GGGCTACCGTACATGTATGATAATTGATTTCATACATTAGACATATTTGGGCGAAAACCCAGTTAATAAGTGCATTTAGGTGTACCAATTCTCATCTATTATTTCATGATAGGTTCAAAATAATACGATTAATTTAATTCTTAAAATGTATTTTTATGAAATAGGTGTTTTAATATAAGAAATATACACGATGAAACAAATTAAGATAACTATTTGTGTACAATATAAATTATACTGAAAAAGACGAAATAAGAAATGAATCAGAATATGTTTTTACGTCAATTATTAACAGGTAAGAATCAAGTGTGCATTGCCACACTCATTGTAAATTACGACCAACATAATTAGCGCACCTCTTTAGGATGCCTAAGTACTTTCTTCATTCCCTTTTTGTGAAAAAAAAAAAATGCGACTAACCTTTTTGATGCGGTCTCTTGCATGTGTTTGAGAAACAGGCGTGGTCTCAGTTACATAGGTTATTCGATTGACACCGGGTCTCATAGTTTTTACATTAAGTTCCAGAAGGTTTTGGCCCAATTAGCCGATGTTTTGTCCCAATAAATCGGTAATATTTTACCTATATTTGATTCCGTTTTATTAAAAATGGCTCAATTAAGCGGTGGTTCCGATTATCCGATGGCCCAATTAAACGGAGTCAAATGTATAATTCATTTAAGTAAAAAATAAAAATAAAAAGGTTACAGTTTAATTTAATTTATTAAACCCTATGAAAAAACATTAACTTCATTAAAAAAATATAAACCCAAATTAACTTACCAGAATCATCCTTACACTAACTGTACTGATTTAATTTTAAAGCTAGGCCTTGCTATGTGATTCTTGATCAAACTATTAAGAAATTTGACTGAATAATTGAATGGTTTGGTCACAGTTGTCTTCCAGCTTGATCAAATAATATAAAAAATAAAAACTGATTCCCTGCCCAAATCACAATTTTTTAACAAAATATTTTTAACTTCTCTAACTCAACTGCTTTATAACATAATTTTTCAGGCATGCACGTTTCAAGGTAAGCTGTATACGGGCAGTCCTTTTCTTTTCAGAGAGATTATTCCGCCTAATGCGAAATCCTCAAAAGTCCTTTGACACATTCGTAGACCACGTTCTGAATGTTGTCACGTATTGTATGTTACAAATAAACCTGGTCGACAACAGGGAATCTTGGGCGCATGGTAACTTGAAGGCGGTTTGTACCACTTTCGTCTAAATCCATGTCCCTTGACTTTTTGATAACGTTTTTATTTTTTTGCGGTAACGACCAAGCTAAAAATATGGAACCAATCCTATATTTACAGAAATGTTTATCTGATTCCCTAATAAAAAATGAAAAAAAAAAAATATGCAAATAAAACGTGCATTATAGCTCCTCTATTTCAACTATAATCCCACCCCCCACCGGTCAGTAATACTCAAATCAATAGTATCGATAGTTTTACATCGAGATATTTCGAGGCTCTCTAAAAGGGTAACTGGAAAGGGTGTGGGAGAATATTGTACCTAAGTAGACAAATTTAACTTTCGGGACTCAGTGGGGGATAAATCTTTGAAACCCCTAAAACACTGATTTGTGATGGGACATTAATCGTCATCAGAGAAATTTAGAAGTGATGTAATTTTTGTGCCAACCTGTGCCACACTAGACATGAGGAAATATCTTTAAATTTTTCAAGATTATTACAAAACTTCCTGTTACTCAAAAGTAAAAAAGATAAGGAAAGTAATCTATATTCCTTCATTGTAGGGGGATCATCTTCCCATCGTTACAGAGAAAACTGACGAGAAGGAATCATTGACGTAAGCATGACATTGAAGGCACTTAGGACCGATTTTCAGGCCCCCCAACCTACTCAAATAAAAATTAAGATATAAGTAGTTAATAGATATTTTGGACATTTAACAATTCCGAAATGAATTAGTTTAGTCTTTTCAACAGAAATATACCAACTCTTGGTGAGGTACCAAAAATATATGATAGGAAAGGAAAAGAATAGGTGATATAGAAAAGAAACGTGCTTGACAAATCTATGATCTGCTATGTATCAGGCTAAGAGGAAGCCAAAATATTCATATAGAATTGTCATAGCTGATGATAGAGCCACTTACTAATTAGAACACTTAATAAGTAATCAAATAAAATATACCTTGTTGGATATCAATCAATCAATTGGATATAAATTTCATTTTTAATAAGGAGTCTAAATTTAAAGTCAGCTGATCAATATTTTAATTAATAACTAAATTAGTAGCAGGACTAGGTGCTGATCGAATGCGGAAACTTACTTTCGTTTCAAATTCCTTTTTAGGAAGATAATGTGCTAAATTCAAGACATTCTGTTTTTGTTTACCAGATAGAGTCGCTACGACCGTTGAAATAAAGGCCGTTAAAATAGAATATAGTCCCCACACTATCTGGTTTTTATTAATTACTATCTAAATAACAAGAACCATGCAAATTAAAGTTTACAGGTGTTTTCTCTGGTAGAGAACCTACAAATATATCATTTTTGTTTTTATTTAAATGCTTTTTTAATAAATTTTTCAGTGGAGGAATATTTCCCCCTCCATTCTTTAGGTGAGGTAAGGGATGTCCCAGCGAGTTACCCTTGGATGTGACTTCGGACAGTCAACGTGTAATGTTCCTGATAGGAAGTGATATAGTGTCCCTTCAGGACTTACAAAGTCTCATCAGTGACTTTTTAATTAATATGGTAATCCATAGTGAGTTTAAAGGAGTTGAGTATTTAAAAATTTTAAAGAGTGTTTCAAGTTAGTGTTGTAAAGATGGTTGTCAGGCTGACAAGACTCCAAGCTTTTTCATCATTTGGCGTTATTGGATAATGTTTTAGAAATATTGTTGCCTTTGGTTTAATCATATTTATTTTCTTTGTCTATTGTATGTTATGTGTAATGGTTGTAAGCTATGACAGTGTTAATCATCAATTTAATTAAAACCTCATTTTATTCTTTTAAATATGCATAATATAAAATGCTTGTTCCTTTGTTATGATACTAATAAACAAATAGTTAATACATTATTTTTTCTTTATTAATAGTAATATTACCATAAATACATTAATGCAGGTTTTTTATCTATTTTAATCATATATATTCATATTCATATTATAAGCATGCAACATTATATTGCCCCACATATGCCTTTGAGAGAGGAATCCAATTCTTGATATTCTATTATCTTTTGAATCATCAAAAGGGGAAGGTTTTGTATGTAATCCGGGGAAGTAAATATTTTATTAGTTTGGGCATTTCCTATAAAATGCTCTGGCATCCCATTAGATCATTAATCACTTCTTAATTAAAAACAATAATAAATTAAACCCCCATTACATAGCAGATCGCCTATATTCGGTTTAATTTGTCTTTAGAAGAAATGAAGAAAAACTTTTTACCGTTGATAGAATAAGCGTTCAATATTTAATATTAATAACATTCAATAATATATCTTGGTAAAATAATTGATGAATGATCGTGTCGTTCATTTATTATATAAATCTCTAAATTCCTTAACTAAACATTGAATCGCACATTTAATTTGTTTCAATTTATATTAAATTTTAACCCTATTCACAATTTCAAAATCTTTTTTTATTTTTCAACTATACTTGTACTGGTTTTTCCTCCCTTTTATATATTATTATTATTCCGAATTTAAAATTGGTGATTTCTACAATAGAAAACGAATAAGTTAGGATATTTGATACATCCATTATTGGATATACCGGACATAAAGAATCGGATGAGTATTTTTAACATGGTAATTAATTGTTGAGACGTTGATGACCTCAAGGTTTTTACGCCTTAACAAGGAACAAGGTAATTAATTGTCGTTTTTCAAATAGTTTTATCTTAAAGAGAAAAAATTGACCGGGATTCGAATCCGTTTCTCGGCATATCCTATGCAGACGGTCTAAAGAACTACGGTCTAAGATCTTTGGCCCAGCCCCTTCAACATTCTGCCTAGAGAATAGTAAGGTCTGGACAACTAAAGGTTGATGTGGGACCTCGCTAGCTAAGTTAGTTGAAACCTCTACCACGACATAATTTTATTTAATAGTTTTTTTATTTATATGATTTTAATTTGATTATTGTTCCAATAATCCAATCATACCATTTTAATTTTGTAGAAAGAGCAAGCACACATGCAACACACAATTGACATACCATCATACAATATTTAGAATATACCGAAGTTTGGACTGAAAAAGAAAATTAATAATAAGAAAATTAGAAATAAGAGTATATTTTTTAAGGAAACGTGAAACGAAGTAAAGCATACGTCTCCGAATGTTATTGGCAATGCAATCACCCTTGAGATATAGTACCAATGCTAAACACCCCTGGGATTGAAATCCAATACGAATGACTAACAGCGGGGCGGATCGAGTTGACTATATTCTGTGGAAATATCTGGGCAGAGTTTCAGTAATCCCGATTTTTATAATAAAAAAAAATAGTTTCCTGACTGTTGAAAATAAAGGATGGCAATGTACTAATTTCCACATTTAATGAACCAAGAACTTAATTTTTGAATGGTCTCTTATTACCTAGTATAATTTAAAAAAAAAAAAAAAAACACAATTCACTCTTCGATTTTATTAATTTTGCGATATAATTTGGAAATAAACTGACTGAGCATTATGAGGAAACTTTTTCGTTCAACCCCCTATTATTGTGTTAATATTTGCTTCAAGCGATTAATAATTTGTAAATGCCTTAGCTAGATTGTTGTTTTCTTGAGAGCGACATGATTTTTTTTCATTTAGTTGATGTTAACTATTTCCACCTAGGTTGGCGATTCGTCCAGTCGATACAGCGTTGTTTATCTAATCAGTTTATTCTCGACAATTTGATTTATCTTAATACTGTTCGTTGGTTTATGAAAGTGAGACCATATTTTTTTTTTATTTATGTATTTTTACGTAGGGGAGAGCGGGATTGGTTGGCATAGGGGGTAGGTTGGCCATCGGCTTATAGTTTCCGTCACACCTGTTGTGAAGGCCCCACCATTGTCATTCTGATTTCCCTTAAAAGCTGTTAAAAACCTATTCAAAATTACTATACCATTATAGTGCAGCTTTTAATCACAATAATATGTGTCAGGCAGTACTGGAATGAGATGGCTAAACAACCCCACCTTCTAGGCCAACCTAGATGAGTTCTTAGAGCTCTGATACAAATGCCCTTGATTTTGGCAGAATTTATTATTGCTTTCAATAAAAAAAAAAAATTGTCTACTCAACATAAAGTTATTCTATTAGTATACTGAGAACCTTTTTATTCATTAAATCATTGAATAATATTTCATTTTTTTATTCATTAGAGAACTGGGCTGAAACTAATAATGTATTCCCCGAGGAGCAGTCCGGGTTTAGCAGGGGTAGTTCATGTCTGGATAACATCTTTATTTTAAATTCATTAATAGCCAGGGCTCATATAAAGAACAGATATCTTTTTGCAGTATGTGTTTATTTCAGGAGAGCTTTCGATTCCCTAACCCATGACATAATATAGCGAAAAACGAATAAAATTGGCTTGAGCGGAAAAATAATTCGTTTACTACAAACTCTCTATGATAATGCTGTACTGCGTCTTAAACATAATAACATGTTGAGCGAATGGGAAGTCGACCTCAATAGGGGTGTAATTCAGGGTTAATCTGTATCTCCGATAGCTTTTTACCTATTCATGTTGATTTTGTTGAATACTTGAGAGAGAGAGAGGGGTCCAGGGAGTCGATGTTGACAATAAGATGGACGTCTTAAGTCTCTTATTTCCAGACGACTGCATTTTGTTTGGGAGTTCCTGGCTTGACACCCAAGCAAATTTAAAAACATTACGAAAATATTCCGAAGATAACAAAATAGAAATTAAAAGCAACAAAACTAAAATTGTTGTATTTAGAAAATCGCCGAAACTAAAAACAATGAGGTCATTATTGTTCAACGGTTCCCCGATAGAGCTAGGTGTATTGTTTAGCTCGACAGGAAGGTTTCTGAATGCAGCCAATAATTTTGTCACAAAAGGAAAAAGAGCTATAGGTATTGTTAAAGATATTTTAACTAAGAGTATTTTCGACAGTTAGGACACTAAAACGATATTATTTCAAGCGGTTGTGTCAGCTACAATTCTGTATTCATCCGAAATTAGGGCATTACGATATTTAGATAACAAAGATTCAATTTTAAATCAATATGTCAAACAGTTGCTCTTGTTACCCAGAAACACACCAAACCATTATATTTATATAGAAACTTGCCTTAGCCCTTTAAAATTATCAGTTTTAAAAAGAGCCGTACAAAATATTTTCAATGTCAGGCACAAGATTACCAAGGGTTTGTAACCAAATGTTCAAAGCCGTGCCTTAAAATAAGCAGGAAAAAGCAAATGTTGACTGGGTCAGTATACTGATAAGTAATCTTGAAGTGATAGTGGAAACAGCAGATCTAGACCTAGCGACAACAGTTAAAAATAAACATGAAGTCATAGAATCCCTCAAAAATCACTATCTAGGAATCAATATTAATAAAGTTTACGACAGTTCCTACAATCCTCTTTATAGAAATATTGTTGAATTTAAAAAATATCAAAATTAACTGTACTATTCATAAAATACGTATAGCAGCTCAAATTAGAATGAGGGACTCAAATAAAATTATTGTTTATCATAAAGGGAAAAAAATTATGATTGAAGCAAATATAAAAAGTTTAATATGTAATAGAGACATTAGAGTACTTTTATTTTCATTGCTTAATATACCTAGCCAATAGAGAAAAATATTTACCTGATTACATGGAAGAGAATAGATTACCACGCTGTTGACAATTGATGATTACCAGACCTTAAACTAACCTGTATTACTACTCTATACACTGCCTCGAATTACAACAAATTATAATAGATGAATAATTAATAGTAATTCAGACAATTATATAACATATAAATTTATATTTCATTAATGAAGGTAAATCCGATTTTTTTATTTATTAACCAATTTGATTTATTTTCTATTTTCGTTCCAGTTTTCTTTTGTTGTCCGTCTATAAATATATATATTATTGTTCGTTTCTATAGAAAAATATGCATAATATTGTTTATTTAAAATTATGTGTTTATTTACAATAGTTAAGAAGTTCAGTTGCAGGTTATCGATGATTAGATTTCTTTTTCTTTTTTTATATTAAAATCAATGAAGAACCTTTTTATTGATTTCATTTATATACAAATGAAATATTCTATATATATTCATATGATATAGAAAAACATAGTTAATTTATGATATCTTTAATATACGTTTATAATTTGTTATTATTGCTTTAAGCTATTATTTTAATTTATAAAATGGTGTATATATTGTAGGTACGTAAGATGTTTTCAATCATGCACATATATATGTGAGAGTGCATTTATATGTGTGTGCTTGTATATTTATTATATTACAAATTTTCAACAACAATTCAATAATGGCCAACTCTATTTGTATGTGGAAAAACCCCAAATGCAAATAAACTGTATTCTATTCTATTTAATTTTTTTTTTATCCGATCATCCGTTTTTTTTTTTTTTTTTTTTTTTTTTTTTTTTTTTTTTTTCATTTCTTTAAGTTATCTTTCTGAATTACATCAAACATAAATAGGTTTAATGAAGCATTTTTTTTTAAATACGGATAATTAATAACACGGATTTTGATAGTATAGAATTATTGGTAAATAAATGGTGGAAATAATACGTAAAGTGGTGGAACAAAAAAATCAGAACCATAGGCACAACCCGGTGCCAAAAATATAAATTGAAAAATGAATAAAAACCATATAATTTTATAGTACCTCCTGCAGGGATTTTCAACAAGAAGTGATTTCATCTGAAACTTTTTATATGCCTAAAAATTTCTGAGAAATCGGGAAGTAATTCGTATAAGTGAATTCTGTAAGTATCCTGTTTATATGTTGGCTCGCAGTAAGTACCTCTCAGTTTAATGGCGACTTCAGTCCACGCCCTTGGGCCTAACACTACATTCTCTTTCTATCAGGTGATGGACCATGAATTTTATAGAGACTATAATAATACAAACAAAGGTTTATAGTTATTAAACAGACAAATTATTATATATATGTTAATCATCAGAGAATATATTTTAGTATGTTATTATTAATGAAATAGGGAAAATATTACAGAATACTCAACAGTTTTATGTTTAAGTAATACTTCCTTATATACGGGAAAAAAATATTGAAGCAGACCTTCGATTGATCCAACATCCACCACTTAATAGGTGTGCTTGATAATGAATGATGTAATTCAAATAGTTATGTAATTAAATAATTAAAATAACTGTAAATGTGAAAGTAAAAATTTTCCAAATAATATAAATAAATTCATTAGAAAAAATTATTTTTTTTTAAATTATAAATTCCATATCCATACGGTCCGATTAACTCGCGATGGAAGCATTCGATCGATTTCCAATTAACTTAAGTCGTGGGCTGGAGATTAGCTTATTGCTTTAGGGGATCTAGTCCGACAATGTTACATAATATGTATATTACTTAATGAAATTAACTATTTTTCCATATACAATTAATAAATAAATAATTTATTAATTTGTATTAAATGGACACTTTTTACTTCCACTTACCTATATATGAAATATATTGTAAGGGAAAGTATTGCGATCGTAAAAAATCTCGACTTCCGGTTTTCTACGGAAATACACGTTTTGGGGTCCCCCGACTCCAAATAACAAAGTCCCGCAAAATGGTCTGTGTGTGTGTGAACAGACTATCTCAAAAACCATATACCGTGCGAACCTGAAATTGGGTATTTAGTGTATGTATATGCCCGCGATGTGACAGCAAAATTTTCATCAAAATTGATCAAAGGGAGGTGGTTCTTTATTTAATAACTATTTACGTTTTTTTCGATTTTCTCAAAAACGACTCTAACGATTTTGAATCAACTAAGTATTTAATGTATTAATATGCCCGAGATATGACTAAAAATTTCATCAAAATTGGTCAAACGGAGGGGGCACTTTATTTCATAACTTTTTTTCCAATTTATACCTTTCTTTCGATTATCTCTAAAACGGCTTTAATGATTTTGATCAAATTCGTTATGTTTAAAGAAAATTAGGTGTTCTTTAATATCAGATAAGCTTTGTCATTATTAAAATGTTCTGAGGGGGCTTAAATGGGGGGGGGGGCCTTTCTTGTTTTCCTATAATGTACCTTTGTTATTGTTTATATAGAGATATTAACTAAATTTACGCCTAAAAATAAGAAATGGCCAAAAATGAAATATGAAAAAAATCAAGTAAACAAATAGAGGAGAAAAAAGAAAAATATTCCGTCAACTCATAAAACACGTTGAGCCCACGCATGCGGGTACGCCTTTAATGACATACCATTGTTCATAATTAAAGCCGTTTCATGGTAACTAAATGAAGTTTTTGTAACTAAATGCTTGTATCGCCAAATTATCACAAGTAAAAACATTTATTTAATAATAAAAAAGTTAGTGTTTTTTATTGAGAAAATAAAAATAAGAAAGGAATGTGGAAAAATGTGTGACTTTGAGAAGTGGCAATTAACAAAACACATCAATTTCTAATCTAAGTAAGTTGGTAAGTGAAAGTTTGAAAGAAATGCGCGCACGCACCAGATTTTTTTTTCTCCAAAAAACCCACTATCATGGTAGGAGAAATCATTGTTCCCATTCAGTGGTGCCGAGTCTGTTACGTGATGGAAAGGTAAGTAAGCTTCTTAAAAATTACAAGATGAGAAGAAAATGTAAATGAGAGGAAAATGAGTAGGGTTGAGACCTTTTCGCCTCATTATTCCAATCTCAAGGTGAGTGTGCTTCATGGCAACATTTCGAAAAATATTCAGTTATTTTTTATTAATTTGCCCTGCTTTTCCATTAAAGCTCGGATTTCTACTTGTAAAAATTACCGAAATAAGGATCGTATATTTCACTACTCAGTTTGAATATATGTGTAGCTACAAAAAAACACAAATTCTGTTTGCTTTATATTTAATTTATGTTTTATTCACTAATTATGTTTTAAAACCAGACGAAAGTGGTGGTATACACTTTGGACCTAATACGAGTATGTAAGTAAAACATTGAGTGTCGTGAACTCCGTAACGAATGATTAATTTAGTACGAGAGCCAGCCAACCAGTTTTATTTTATTTTATTTTCTTGTCAGCCGTTCCCTTAAATTACGCTAGAACACAATTAAATAATTAGGTTATTTTTTTTAAATAATAGAAAAAATTGACTTTCATAAACTTCTAATTTATTACTTTGACACAAGGAAAGAATGTATCTACAAAGTATCTTTTGTTTGTTTATTTATTGTTTATTAATTTTGAGAAAATAACATTCTCTTATTACCCCTAGCTACAAGAAATGGTGAAATATAAAATATAAATGGATTTAATAATCAAATAAATAAGGTTTTATACAGTTTTACTGTTAATAAGGTTTTATACAATACTCAAACGAAATTAGAAATATTTCTACATATACACTCTGGATAACAAATTAAAAATTTATGTTCTTTATTAAGAAGTATTTTAAAAGTTATAATAAATATACTATGTAATCTTAAATACACTATATGTGCTGGAAGATCTAAATTTTGTAATTGAAGATTGGTGACATACTTCTTAGTCAGTAATAGATAGTGTGATAAGAATATTGTAGAAAAAAGTGGTAGCATGTGAATATATATATAATTTTATAAAAAATGACCAATTTACTTAAGTAATGGGATATAATTGTAATATAGAAATAGATGGACCTAGCCACCAAAAATTGTCAGGTGTAAGGATTACTTGTTATTGGCAGAAGAAATTTGCCTTGAAGAGGGACGAATAGTCCGAAACGTCGGCAAATTAATGTATATATTATAAATTTTTAATAAAAGAAATTTGGAAGAAGTATGTCACCAATCTTCAGTTATAATAAATATATGTATATATATTTATATTTTTTTACCTTTTATATATTAAGATTTATCCTTTTATTCCAACTATCACAAGAGATCTACTCCACGAGTACCCCAGCCTTGTTTATATATCTTTCCGAATCACAATAAAATGATAAAGAAATGTATTTGAAGAGAACGATAAATGATGGAATTGGCCTACTACTTGCGGATACCATCACAGTCACATGAATATATGTCAACATTCCCCTAACATTAAAATAAAATAATTTCTCAAAATGTAGATTGTAAAAATCACTAAGTTTTCCTTTGCTTGCTGTAGTCATTCCCGAGAAGCTTTAAAAAAAAAAAAAAAAAAAAAAAAAAGGCCATTTGAGCCGATGGGCATCTAAGAAATGAAGAATGGAGACAAAGGTTAGATCCTAACGTGAAAGCCCATTCAGTTTAAACACAAGGCACTAATATGCAGACCAAACCTAATTTATTGTAAATAAATATATTATTAATTAATTAATTAATTAATATTAATATTAATATAATATTAATATTTTTTATTGATACATTCAGCAAATTTTTTTAAAAGCAAGTTTGTTGTAAATACACTTAATGTATTTTTTAAAATATTTTATCTCGAAATAATTAAGCCAAATTATTATTCGCTTCTTACCTCTTTAAATGAAAGAATATTGCTAACAGTCGACTGCTTCTTCAACATATCCATTCATAGCTACGAAAATAGAACCACTAAATGTGATGAATTTCTTAAAATATAATTTATACTATCAAAATAAGTATTCCCCGTAAGCGTCGCTTATATTTTGAATTTACTTATTCGGGTAAAGGAGATTAGAACTTCAATGAGAGAGTTAATAGTGAATAATTAGTGCTAGAAGATTCAGCCAACCATACCGAATACCGAGCAAAACCACCCGCCTTTAAATGACAACTAAATATTTATCTAGTAGACCATAATGAAAACCAATTGTACCCACGGAATCAAACAGTGGGGAGAGGAAAATTTTCGAACGCATTCAATGTTTCCTGTCCTAAATTCTTCGAACAATAGCCAATGGTCCATACTATGTTACAGAAAAGACAAACAAAAAAGCTTGCATAATATCCGCAACGTACCAGTGGCTGGACAAAGCTATACTCGGAATTTCCTTTGCTGAGTGTAAATATTGCGTATACATAGGTATCAATGTATTTATATGTAATGTATTTTCTTTGTTATATAACGATTAAATTTTATTTATAGTAAGTAAGTGCGCAGAAGGAGAAGATCGGAATTATTTATATAGAAGGATTCGGCCTCAAAATTCTGGTATATAAGTTCTTATTAAATTTATTAAATAAAAAAAAAATGGGCCATTCTTAAAATCGTTTACCCTCTTCTTAATGTTAAATTTATTTGATGGGACACTATTTCGGTAAGTTATATTTGAATCGTGAAAATGAGGAATAAAAAAAAAAAGAAAAAGAAAAGTATTCCTATATTTTCATTCCACTTCGTTTAAATAATTTTAAAGGAAGAATATCATGTTTTCAAGATTTGTTTTGGAGAAAAATTTTGATATAAATTCATAAAAGCTGTGTAATTTTACCCTTAAGAGGTGGGGAGGGGGGTGCGACACTATGATTTTTTTTTTTTAAACTACTTTATTTAAATTCCTGTAAAGTGATTTATCGATTTTCATTATTTTTTTTTCTACATCTTAAATAGGATATTATTAATACTACCCCCTTAATAAATTGATGATAAAAAAATTCCTCAAGCTCCCCATCCTTTTAATATAAAATACTGATTCAGAGGGAGAGAGAGAAAAAATAAAATTAAATCTGAAGATTGGAAATGGAAATTAAAAATTTTACTCCATTCTATATAATTAAAAAGTCAGAATCTCTGAATAAGTTGCGGTGATACGACTTTTATTTAAAACCATATTCTCAATTCTGGAACATAACTGGAAAATGGAAGAGTTATTTACATGTTTGGATCAAGTTTAATTCCATACTGCATATAAATATATTTAAGCGTGTGGGAGTGATTAATTAGAGATGGTTGTAAAAATATTTTTATTTGTGAGCAAGTGCGCGTGTTTGTGGGACAGTTAATTCCAAGTAAAATGAAATGAAAAAAAACAACAGTGGGATGATTCGTGATAAAAATATTTTTTAGGATGCTAAAAGAACGTCCACGCGGAATCGTAAGCTTTAAGTTATGAAGGATAAAGAGAAGATTAAAATCAGTGAGAGGCCTTTTTCATTCGGACCATGTACGAAATGAAGATGAGTGTTTCACATTGGTATTTTAACATTCTCTCAATAGTGGATCATTAGAGGGTCTCAACATTCATCTAGATTTTAATTATTATTTAATTATTTATTTACGATTCGACTAAGGTAAATAATATATTAAATTCCATTCATTAATTGTTGTTTTATACATGTGTTCATTTATGAGTCACAATTATTTTTACTATGTAATTTGAATTTTGACGCAATGAATACCAATACCTACAGTACCGTTCAAAAGTTTAGACTCACTTGTATTTAATTCACAATCTTTAAGTTTAAAAAAATGATTGTAACTTCAATGAACTTTTCTTGACCCACGGCTTTTCTAATTGTTTTCCAAGTTCCCTGGGTGAAACCGGGATATACAGCTAGTTATAAATAAATTAAATATAAAATTATAGTTATTACGTTGTCCAATAAATAACATATTGTTATTTATTTATTTTCCTAAATCTAAGGGTGAGTCTAAACTTTTGACTGGTACTGTATATCTCCATGTAAAATCAAATATTGAAGCCTTCGTTTGAAAAAATATTTCTAACAGATGACAGAAAAAACATTATTTTTCAACAGGATGCTCCATGCAACTTTTCACGCAAAAGTAGAGAATGATAAAAAAAAAAAAAAATTAAGGTGCTTGACAGGTCTCCTCAGTCCCCACAACTCAATCACATTGAGCACATATGGTCTAAATTTAAAATTTCAGTTGGTAAACGTAACCCTACAAAAAAAGACAACTTATTTTTGTTTTTATAAGAAGAGTGGGGAAAATTATACAAAGACGCTTTTTCAAGACTTGTGAATTCTATGCCAAAGAAGGTAATAAAAGCTGAAGTCCAAGTGAGGTGATAAAAGCTAATGGCTTGATGACCTAATATTAATTTGAGTTTGTTTTATCCTTCAATAAATTATGTTATAATAGTAAATGTTTTTTTTTCTCCCTTTGCATTTTTTTAATAAAATATTTGGCTGCCTAATACTTTTGGTCAAGCAACTCTAGAATCGAATCATTTCAGCATCTTTATCAAGCATTCATTCAATCGTGACTACCAACCATGAACCAAACTAACCAACAGCATATATTCATAAATAAATACAGCATGTATTTATAACATGCAGCATATTTGTATAAATAACCATTTATAAAACAGAATGCATTTATACTGATGCATAAGCTCTAATTTATTTTGATTAAAAAGCCGATTCCTGTCTAAAAGTTACTCTTCTCTTGACTGTATGCATACGAGGAAACTACTAAACAAGTATCTGATTAGAACTAGCCTCATTGAAAGCCGGTACAAAAAGATAAAATCAGATTCAACCTTTACAACAGCTGGTTTAACAGAGATTAGCATTGGCTTTGAAAAAGCTTTCCTATCAGCAGTGAAACCGGTCAAAAGTTTAGACTCACCCTTAGTTTTTGTAACACAAATAAGTAACAACATTTTATTTATTGGACAACGTAACAACTATAATTTTATTTTTAATTTATTTATAACTAGCTTTAATATCCCGGTTTCACCTACGGAATTTTGAAAACAATGAGAAAGCCGTGGGTCCAGAAAAGTTCGTTATGACAGAAATGAGATTTTTTTTTACTCCAACGGTTGATTTCGTAAAAATCTAATGTAAAGCGAGATCATAACGATTTTTATTCAAAAAAGAATATACCCAGAGATTTGCTGTTAGGCAATTTTAATATGGACAGGTGTTCGCACCTGGTATGAAAGAACCACTGAGCGAAATTCGGAGAATTTAGGACAAACGATATGTATTTCTATAAAAGACAAACAAAAAAACAAACTAACAGAATTTCATCTTTATTTATATAGATTGTATTTCGGAACAATCATATAATTTTTGAAATGTTATCTCTTGAGTTACAATTATTTTTTTAAACTTGAAGATTGTGAATTAAATATAAGTGAGTCTAAACTTTTGACCGGTACTGTATATATATATATATATATATATATATATATATATATATATATATATATATATATATATATATATATATATATAAATTTATAAACGGAACGGAAGCCAACGGAAAGAACGCATAATTAGAAGAAGGCAACATTGATAGCCTAATTTATATGTATGATCGGTATTTTGATTTTATTTTTTTGTTTTCAAATTTACATATGCCGCCTTAACCGTCACCGGAGATAGCAATCGCCGGGCCAACAATTGGGTTATCAGTGGCATCAAGATGGCTTTGGAATGGTTTGGGGTTCCGGGGGTCGGCCATCTTTTGCTTCATTTGCTTTTTTCATGTTGAGCTGGAAGGAACATCGTGCGTGCGATCTCGGGTTAGAGTCCGCCGATTGTTTTTGTTTGTACCTCTTTTGGTATCAAATTCTTTTAATTTTCTACCTCTTTGGTATAAAATTTAAGATTATTTCGAAGTTTTCACTTCAACCACCATTGTCCGCAAAATTCAAGAAGGACGAGCACCAGGAGAAAATTTCCTTCATCCTAAAACATTCCTTCAATATCTTTTATCGGATTATCCTCATTTCACCCTTGTCCGAAATTCCGAATCAGCGTACAGCGAAAGCTTGGTAAGTTGCATTAAAGACTTATTTAATTTTTTTTATTTTACAGTTCATTTAATTGTTTTAATTGCTCTTTCGAGCTCACCAGAGCGAAATAATTTTTTTTCTCCATTTTATCCGTTTTTTTACGTTGGTGATTTTAATCACATTAATTGTATTTTTCCCCCTTTTTTTATCTTCACTAAAATTAACGTACAATGTATATATATATTTATATGTGTGTGTGTACAATTCCAGGAAAACAAATCTAAAGGTACATCAAAAATCGGATTAGTGTTCTTTATTTACAACACGTACAGTTTTTTCTTATTTATTTATTTTTTCAGATAATTCCGATTTAAAGCTCATTTTAGTTAGCAACAGTTACAAATTACGTAGATTGTAACAATCATTTTTTATAATTGAAAAAGCTTAAATTTGAGAATAAACAAGGGATCGGTATATTAAAATATTTGAGATTATTCGTAAAAATCTCTATGGAATAAAAACTTCAATTTTCTAGAGACCCGCAGAGTGATCACCTTTTCATTATCACAAATCTTTAGAATATTCCATGAAAAGAGGTGTCTTAAGTACAAGGGAATGAGTTGAATGCCTTAAGGGAAAAATTCTCACTCAGCTTCAGAGATTTTGTGTAGTGAGGATAGACAAAAATGAAAAAGAAAGAGACGCTAATACAAGAATTACAAAACATAAAACATCCTGTGTAAGGAAGTACTGTTTCTTGAAGATCGGTCGAGCAAGGGGAGGTGATTTGAACATGATCACGCTACGTTCAACCGCCAGGTTCCCCCCCCCCCCTTAATTTTTCAATTAATGATTCCCACTTTACAAAGGATGGGTTTGCCCCGGAGGGTTTCTCGGCCCATGTGGATTATGAGTTCAAGGCAGCTCTCATGGCAGGGCACTCCACATTAGGAAAATTGAACTTAAATTTCTTTATTTTCTAAATTTTTATCACAAAAAATACACGTTTCTAAAAACTCAGTGTTTAAAGTAATATTTCATAAAATCATTTTAATCTATTAATAACTATTTTTATTTCATTGATAAAATTGTGTCTCAATATGGGATATCCCATAATAGGAAGTAATGGGTATCCCATATTAGGGGATATGGCTTCTTTTTTTTTAAAGGTTAATTTGCTTCAGTATGTAATAAAAGAAAGAAAGCAGGTACCAAATATTGTAATGAATTATCCAACGTTAAAGATAAAACAATGATTAAGGGAATTCGACTTACCTTAAGCCTAAAATATCAGGTCAAAATAATGACGAAAAAAGTTTTTGAACCCTAAAACAACACTTCACTGTAAATAATCCAACAGGATGAGAATGTATAACAATGTGACAAGGTTATGTGCCAATGGGAAATTAATCTTAAATTTTATAGAATAAAAGCGGGGTTGCTGTACAAACTATATCCAGAAACCACATATCCCATATTAGGCAACCATCCCATAATGGGGCACTTCCCCCTATATATGTGAACTGAGAAAGTAAATTTATTTACATGTTTTATTAACAAGTTAGGTGCGGCATCGGTCCCAGGGGTCCGATGTCTTATATTCCCTTCTTAACAGCCGATTTTCACATGAAAATGTCCGAAAGTCCGAACACTTCAAATACTGAATTAGTCGATTTTTAATGAGAATATTGCATTTTAGTGCAGAAAATGTTGCTAACAGCTAAAATTCTGTTGTTTTTTAGAATCGGACTCCGAGGTCCGATTTTCGATAAAGAATGGAGTAAATCCTGTATCGGCCTGTCCTGCGCCTATTATGTCTAGTTCCAATCCTTACCAAGAGATAATGCCCTTGAGACGCTCATTTAATTCCCTTTTAATCAAATTATTATTAGAAGAAAGACTTTTGGGAGAAATTAGAAACTTTAGCAAATATAATAAAGTAATGTTTGCATATTTGAATAATGTGAGTATGCTGTGTAAGATAGGAACTTACTGAATTTAGATAGTATCGCTAAGAAAATAAATCATTCCCCACGCTATGGAAAATGTTGACTTTTTTCGTTTTCCTTCCCTCTCAGATTTATTTTTCATTTTGTATGATTTACTTTAATACAGAATGAAAATTTAAAAATGTTATTAAAAGTCACAGCTCATGATCAATGCGGATGATATAGGCTGGGCCTTGGATTGTTCTCACTCGCCCTGATAAAAATATATCGAAATCAATGGTCAATTTCCAATTCTCGGAAAAACAGGGACATGGGGGCTTTTATCCTGCAAAATATATCCCATTGATGAATGATGGCTTGTTTTTACGTCCATACTGCTCACACCACATCCTGTCTTACAACCAATCTTCCAATGCTGAACCGAGCACAACTTCAAGAAAATGTAATAACCTCCATTTGGGTTAAGAAATCAAGAAAACATTATGTATTTAGTCTCACAGACAGTTTCATTTTTGAAGAACATTCTTAATCTTGCGTCATAATAGCGATTAAAAACAAAATAAGGGCTGATTCACACTATCGCTCCGCTCTCGGTCTGGCAAAATATTCTAAAGAGAAATAGAAAGAGAGTATTCCACTATCGGTACCGCTCCGGTCTCGCTCCACTCCCGGTCCGCTCTCGCTCTACCCCATTCACACTCTCGCTCCGCTCCCGGTCCAGTCTCGCTCTACCCCATTCACACTATCGCTCCGCTCTGAATATCGTTTATTCACACTGTCGCGACGGGTGAAAGTATTTCGAGGCAGGAATATTTGTCCCAGTTAGCTTTAGAAATTGGCGATACATATGAAAAATCTCAAAAAATAAAAAATCGTTTACTAACGCCATCCAAAAGTTCCAAATTTTCCGTAACGTCAAGTAGGATTTTGTAAAGGATATAAAACAACAAAAATCTGTCGAAGTGCGAAAAATATGTTTGCGGCAAATACACATTTTAGACTAGAATAATTTGTAAACAATGTGAGGAAGCCGAATAAAGTATATTATGTATGCATAACATTCTTTATAAAAATTTAATTTTATTTGTTTTGTTTTTATAAAGGTAATTTTTTAAAAAAGGGCCAAACGCTGTCCCCGATGTATTCTGAAGCCCCCTCACCAGTTTGGTACATTAAATCAACCTCTAATTATGCTTTTTGACTTGCCCTGTCGACTAAGTAGGGTTTTACTCATATAAAATTAAAATATAAAGGTTGAATTTCAATATGAACCGTGGAAATTTTTTTTTCTAAATTTTGTGGGGAGGGAGGGAGATAAACCATATCTCTCCAACAACCTCCCCAGATCCATCCCCTGCAATATCCCTCCCCAAGCTTTGCACACCAGGCAGCCATATTGTTCTTCCCGGCCTAGAATGTCTTTTCCCGTCACCCGAGTTTTCTTTTTTAATTTATAAATAATTAATGCACCCTGCTCTTGTATAACCTTGCATTGGAGTTCAATCAGTACTATGTAAAGAGCATCCCTAAATATTTTCCAGACGTTCGTTCATTCGTCATGTTCAATTTCAAGAATTCCTAAGTTAAGATTCGCCCTTTCTGGGAAAATTGCCAATAACGAATTTTAGAACTTATATAAAAATAAATCTGGGTGACACCGCATGAAAATTCTTTATTTATATACAGTAAGCAAAAAAAATCAAATAATATCTGAATTGAATAATAAAATCGATAACTTTTTTAATTACCGGTAAATTTGACCGCGCGCGGAAGGATTAGGTATACAAGAATGGTCAGTAGGTTTAGTGTTAAGAATGTAATCTATAGTAATATTTATATCTAAGAATTATTGAGCTCATAAAGTAAACTAAGATGAACAAGTCACAATGAAAAGAAGGCGAGGCACTGAATATTTGGAAAAAGTTATCGAGAAGACCAAACTTTGCAAGGCGTCTGACTCTAAATAACAGCTGTGAAAAAATCAAACTTTTAGCTACACCTGAATAATTTATTAGGAATCGGATCGAAACAGGTGTTGAGGGGAAAGGGTTGGTTGGGGGGGGGGGGGGGGGAAGGCCTCAATATTTCTGGCTTCGAGGGAGAACACTCCTCTTGGGGGGAAAAAAAAAGCCTAGCGGACTCTGCTTAAATCATTTTTAACCTACGGGTGCTGCGAATAAACAGGACGTGCATTTTCATATTGAATATATCTGTAATTTACTTGAGATAAGAGCATCCTGCAGCAGCTTTATGACTATCAAGTCAAGAAATATGGTCTTATCATTCAAGCCCATTTTCGAATTCCACCCTGGCATATAAATATATATTATATGACTAACCCTTAAATTTGTGAACATTGTTCACATAACAAGGCCTTGAATCACTAATTAAGAGCTAGTGCATACCTTTGTTAATTAATCTAGCGTTGAGTCTGCATAGTTTGCGGTCGCATCGGAGGGAAGACTCAATAATGGCCTTATTGAGTTCGTTGTTGAATCGTCACCTCAATTTAAAGTTAGAAACTTGATCAATAATCAACAATAGATTAATGGTTGTGAAATTTCAAGCGCATACATTCATTTTAGTTTGTATAAATGCGCAGCTAAGTGCATCGAATACAAAGTAATAGTGGACGTGATATGTCCAAAAATGGTATCAATAAAGTATAGTTGAGGTGATTAGAACAAAAATAATAACTTACATAAATATGTAGAGAAAACTCTTTTTAATAACAGTTAAGCGACAGTTAAATGAAAATTTTATATTCATTATATATTTTATATTCTTTATATTCATTTTATTTTATACTAGCTAGGGTGCCCGGCTTCGCTCCGGTAGTTGTGTGGTAGCTTTAATACCAGAAAAACTTTGAAATTAAAGGAAATAGGGAACAAAATTAGCACCTTCTTGAAAATTCGGTTTTAACTTGGTATCAACATTCTGCAGACTTGAGATCTGCAGAGTGAGCCCAAATAAGGAACCCTGTATAATTTACAGGGGGTTAAAAATGGTAAATGAACAATTAATGTTGCTGCAACTTTGTCGGGTTATGCATCGTTTTTGATGGTTTCTGTGATTCTGAATACTTTAAGCCTATTCCAAGTAGTCAGCAGATAATAAGTTATTAGATTATAGTTGAAAAATCTGGTATCTCAGTTAAAAAAATTATATTTCGAGTAAAACTTAAGCTCCGACTACTATGATGGAAATTTTTTATTCATAGAAATTTTTTTTAAAGACCTTTCTTCCATTTCAACCTCCCTAAAATATCCCCCCGTATACGTTCTGCATACCTCGAATCTTACTACTATTACAAAGTGAAAACCAAAATTTCTTGAAGGCACAATTTTTTCATCATATTTCTTTTTATCTTGAACTATGAGGGATGATAAAATCTTGAATTCTGTTATTGGAGTGAGTCGTTTTGTCAACTGGAATGATCATCACACATAGTAATCAAACCAACTTCTTTTTCATAAATACAATTAGAACGCTTCAAACTTTTTATTTTCGATTTATATTGAGTCAATTCATCTCTTTTTTTATGTCTGATTTTATTCGCTCACGGTACTACTAAGAAATGTTCACTCATATTGCACGAAATTTACTTAAGTATATATTATATATAGATTGAATGTAATGTGCTGATCATATATTAGCCTTCTTATGAGAAAACTAATTCTTTAAGGAATCCAGTTGGTTTTCTAATTGATTGCAGAGATGTAAAATCATTATTTTATTTTGAAAGCAAAGGAGAAACTAATTATTTTCGCTTAATTTTTTAGTAATTTAAAATGAACAGCTGAACAAATATATAACCTTTACAATTTGAACTGGATGAATGAACAATAAACATTGAGTGAAACGAACCCTAGCGCTTCCTGGTAGTCTGGAGCTCGAACTAAATTTTTCATTCATAACCTCGTATCTCAATCTCAGAGACGCTAATTAAATGGTGCGAAAGGCTTAAAATTCCAGTCTTTTTCTCTTCAATTTTACAATCTTAAGAGAAAAACGGAAACCTTCTTCTCCGTTAGCAGTCATATGGCTAAACGACGAAATAACTTCCTTAATCCTATGTGGAGTCGTTTTTGAGCCTTTTCGGCACGCTCATTGTACACTTTGCTTTATAATATATATTGATTAATTTAATCATTTTCGTGGGTAAATACCTTATTTTTAATTTTATACTATTTTTAAATATTTATTTTGAATGGGAATTCGATTCCCGGCTGAGACAATCTTTTATCTTCGAAAATAAAATATTTGAAAATTGTAAATATGCACTTACATAACATTAATAATAATTAATCCAATCTTAAATTGTGGCTCACCACCTATTTTAAATTATTTTTAAATAATTAATTTTTTTTTAAGAGAAAAGATTTGGCTCCGCCGGGAGTCGAACCCGGGTCTCCTGCGTTACATGCGAGGATGCTAACCGCTACACCACAGAGCTCGGCTCAAGGCAGAGCAAATTATTTAAAAATAATTTAAAATTGGTGGTGAGCCACAATTTAAGATTGGATTAATTAAAATAATTTAAAAAATTGACTTACGTCAATAAAATATCATAAATTGGACAAAAATTGTCCACCTCCCGCTACTACTCACAAAACTTGTGAGATAGGGGGAGTAGGTATCAGTGAAGAGGAAGGATTTGCTCTGCCTTGAGCCGAGCTCTGTGGTGTAGCGGTTAGCATCCTCGCATGTAACGCAGGAGACCCGGGTTCGACTCCCGGCGGAGCCAAATCTTTTCTCTTAAAAAAAAAAATAAATTATTTAATTAATAATAATTATTTAAAAAAATTAAACTAAATGATGGCTTTAATATTTCACGCAATATTTAACTATTAATATAATTTATCAATTTACTTTCTCACCCTCCTTTAATATATTTTCATTCGCTGAAACTCCACTATCGAAAAGGTTACAATTCTAAGCGAGGACAAGTTTCTGCTTCATCTTAATGTAAATAAGTTCGATTTGCTGATTCATTCGTATGTTTAGTTTTTTAGTCGGGAATTTCCGTTCACTTGACAGCAATGGGTCCCAACTTACCAATAGATAATTCTTAATATTGCAAGTAGAGTAGGATCGGAATATTTCGAAAATAGTTTCAATGCTAGGCATAGTTTCCAATGAAAAATAAATTAAAAATGTCTATGCTAAGATAAAATTTATGGTTAAAATTAAAAAGTATTAAACAAAACAGTAAATATTGGAAATATATGAAGATAAAAAATTAGATATATAAAAAAGTAATGAAAAGTAAGCGCACTCGCCAACCACTTCCATCAGATAAACTTCTACGGTCAACCATCTATCTACCTTCATTAGGGCTTAAATAATATGCTAAGTAGGACTTCCATTCTTCAAATTTACATAACACTTATCGATCGCATTTCATCCATCAAATTTTACTTTGACATTTTAGTAATGAACTCAACATACACTCTCTACCACTGTGAAAAAAATTAGAAACAACTAGTGCCAATAATAATTTTTATGTTAGGGGATAGCGAGGTTAGTTGGCAATAGTTTTCACTTTTTTGATTGTTGAGTCGTTCCTGTTAACATAATCCCAATAGGGCTAATACCACTGTAAACTCCAAGTATTAGAGTACTTCAAGTATTTTTTTCACCAAATAATATTTAATACTAAGATTATAGAAAATTTAAGAATTCGTCAATCCAGAGTATGCCAATTAACCCCCTATGTAGGACAGGTTGGCCTAGAAGGTAGGGTTATTTAGCCATCTTATTCAAGTACTGCCTGACACATATTATTGTTATTAAAAGCTGTAATATAATGGTATAATAATTTTGAATAGGTTTTTAACAGCTTTTAAGGGAAAATAGAATGACAATAGACAAAGATAGAAGTTTAGACTGTCATCACTTTCTGCATAAGAAAAATTGCTCTCATCCTCCTTGCTGGAACTAAAGACAATTGGTAGTTTCACCTTTGCTTATGTTTAACTTGTTATTGTGAATTGCTACTGTTCCAACAAACCCCAGTTGAAGAGAGCCAACTAACCCCACAGGAGAGATCTTATGAAAGATGGCTGCCAGGACAGGGGAGAACAATCAAACAAGAAACTGGTTAATCGAAAGGTTAGGTTTTTCAAAGGAGTTTGGGGCAATGTGGACAGAATTGGAGTCAAATGTTTTGCCATTGCTTTAAACCAAATTTACTGAACCTATAAAAATTTACTTACATGTTGTAAAATCAATCAATGAAGCACACTCTTCTCTACACTGTTAGGATCGGATTGAAAACTCAGAATAAGACTCCCGAGGTCGAGCGGGTCACATGGTACAATGGTGGGGCCTTCACAACAGGTGTGACGGAAACTATAAGCCAATGGCCAACCTACCCCCTATGCCAACCAACCCCGCTCTCCCCTACTTTAAAGATATGTTTTATTTCCAAATGATATATTTTACCTGGAAGAAATAAAAACGCATTTTTATCCAATTATTTTACAGGCATTGTTCTTATTTCTAAAATATAAGTGTTGTAGTAAAATAAAGAATTGGGGCTAGTAAAAAAAATTAATGATTTTAAAGATATGAGCATATACTGTGCTGAAAATGAAATTAAAAATCAAATTTTTGTCCCCTGTTTAACAAATGTTGCTTAGTACTCGAACTAGACAAACGTTTAATTTGGAACCCTGATACAAGATTGAAACGACAGGAAACTGCTTGACGTTACCGCCTAATACAACACTTACTGGACAAACGCTCAAAACTCTCCATCAGTTACAAAAGACTTATTTATATGACAATAATAAGACCAATTTGGACTTATGGAATCGAGCTCTGGGGCCCCACCAAATCGTCAAATTCCTCTCGTATCCAATCCCTACAATCCAAAATCTTTAATGCTCCTTATTTTGTCACTTATAAAATTCTCCATAAAACCCTTGATGTC
This sequence comes from Aelia acuminata, assembly GCA_911387785.2. Lineage (NCBI taxonomy): Eukaryota > Metazoa > Arthropoda > Insecta > Hemiptera > Pentatomidae > Aelia > Aelia acuminata. The sequence goes on from OU426980.1 coordinate 5,221,595, forward strand.
CCAGATATCGCCCAAGTGGCCAAGCCCAGATACCAATCATTTCACAATGAACTCCCTACACATCCCAACCCTCATGCTTCCAACCTCGGCTCCTCTTCAATTCCTTACAATCCACCGAGGTTTCTGAAAAGAAGTTGGCCTCGGGACTTTTTAATTATTATTAGAAAGCTACCGATGATTAGTTTCTCTATAAGTTCATTATTTTATTTTTTTTTTCGCGTTTTCTTCAAATTTACTAGATGTATTTTATTATGATTCAGTTGTAAATATTAATAAATCCTATTAAAGAAAAAAAAAATTTAATTTTCTCGTAGCTAAGCAATAATTTTTTGTAGCATTTTTACTTTTAATTACCTATATATGAAATATTTACATTTCTTTATTTAAAGAATTTTGTCTAATATTTACGTTTTTTTCGATTTTCTCAAAAACGGCTCTAACGATTTTGATTAAACTTGATATTTGATGTATCTATGTGCCCGCGATATAACAGTACAAATTTCATCAAAATTGATCAATTGGAGATGGCACTTTACATAATAATTTTTGTCTCACTTTCATATGTTGTTTTTTTTATTTACTCAAAAACGGCAATAACGATTTTGATCAAACTGGGTATTTGGTGTACGTACATGCCCGCAATGAGACTGCCGAAATTTCATCAAAATTGGTGAAACGGAGGGGGTACTTTATTTATTAAACTTTGTCTTATGTTCACGTGTTTTTTTTTTATTTACTCAAAAACGGCTGTAATCATTTTTATCAGACTGGGTATTTGGTGTATTATAAGCCAAGCCCACGATGTGACAACCAGAATTTCATCAAAATTGGTGAAACGGAGGGGGAACTTTATTTCATAACTTTTTTTCCAATTTTTACCTTTTTTTTCGATTATCTCAAAAATGGTTTCAATGATTTTGATTAAATTCGTCATGATTAATGAAAATGAACTCTTCTTTAATATCAGGTAAGCTTTATCGTTATTAAAATGTTGTAAGGGGACTTAAATAGGGAAAGGGCCTTTTTTGTTTTCCAATTAAGTACCTTTGTATTTGTTTATATGGAGAAATGATCTGTCTCGCGTTTCGCCTAAAAATAAGAAAGGGCTAAATATGAAATATCAAAAAAAAATCAAGGAAACATATACCCGAGAAGAGAAGAATAAATATTCCGTCGACTCATAAAACATGTTGAGCCCGGGCATACGGATTAATCCTTTAATGACAAACTATTGTTTATAATTAAAGTCGTTCTGTTCATTTAATGGAAATGATTTGTTTCATGGTAACTAAATGAAATTTTTAACAATTACAAAGAGAATTATAAAATCAGACGACTTGGAGTATTATGCTTGCTTTGTCGAATTATCGCAAGCAAGAACTTTTATTTAATAATAAAAAAAAATAGTATACTTTAGAGAGCAAATAAAAACAAAAATAAGAAACGAATATGGAAAAATATGTGACTTTGAGAAACGACAATTAAAAAAAATGTCAATTTCTAATCTAAGTAAGTTTGTAAGTGAAAGTTGTGTGTTGCGCGCATCGCACCAGATTTTTTTAATGTTAATTTTGGTAACATATATTAAAAAAAAGTAATATAAGGTGCCTTATTTTCTTTTAATAATTCTTTACATACCTATTGTTTTGTTAATATTAATTTTTCTGGGAGTAATAATACTTATGATTATAATTCTACGTCTTAGGTGCATCGCATCCAATCGAAATCAATCTCAGATATAGACGTGATGTCAAAGCAGTGTGATAAACGAGAGATCTAATCGCGGAGGATGTGGAGGTATGTGAGCCGTATCATAAAGTAATATTGATGGATGTAGAGACGTATTCGGTGGGATTGCCCCCCACCCCCCCAAAAAAAAAAAAAATAAAGTAAACAAATAAATTAATAACATCAAATCATGAAAATTACGAAATAATATTTTTATATAAATAACACTGATCAACAAAGGCATTGCAACATGAAAGTGGACCATTATTTCGATGGTTTTCGGGATCTGATACAGGCAACCGTTTCTCTCGTTTAGAGATTATTTTAAAGGTATGACTGTTTTATTAAAAGACATGTGAGACTTTTTTTTTCTTTTTTTTGTGTAACCATTATTTTATATGTTTTGATGTGCACAGAACTCGAATATGAACTCGGTTTTATGATAAAATGTTTCGTTTTTTCTTAAAGTAAACTTTTGTGGAATAAACGGCAGGATGACAAAAAATCGTATTGTGAAATATTGCACAAGTGAAACAAAAATAACATTTTATTCGGATTCTGCAAATTATTTCCTGTTTGTAACCTGTATTTTGTAATTTAAAATTGTACTTGATGGAAAATAAAATAACATTAATCATGCTTCATAAGTATTTATTTATTATACGGTATTTGAATTATATGCTTTTATCAATATTTATGCCTCTGTTTTAATTGATCTATGTGCTATTACTGGTGATATATTACTGATAAGGGTTCTAAGAATATTCGTGGAATGTATATTTAATATCATTTTCATACACATCATTAATTGATTATTGCCATTATTTGCCAAACTTTATTGTCATTATATTTAAAATATTTACTGAACCATCACTCACACATGTTGTACATGCCAAACAATGTGTGATGAATTAAAAATAATGCGTTGAATTTCTGAAAAAGAAAAAAAAAAAACACTTCAATAATAATAATTATTATTATCATAATTTTTATTGTTTCCAAGGGAGTTGTATTGAAATATATTATTATTTTATGATATCCATTTGTTAATGCATTTTTTTTTCTTTAGTAAAGTGTTCGCTCTGAGCAAACATATTAATTACCATGAAGAATAAAATACTCAAGCTCTTAATTTAATAAAATAATTTATTTTAACGTTGATCTCCACCATTTTCAAGCGGATTATTATTATTCACATCAGCCAATCGGGCTCACGTGAACCGGCCCGTAGGATTGCTAATGTCATACTAGTCTAAAATTGACTTTTATTTATCTCTTAAATGTGTGTGTGTGTGTGTGTGTGTGTGTGTGTATAGTGTAACGTTAAATCGTTAAATAAATAAAAAAACAACATATGATTTCAAATCCCAGACCGTTGTTGGAACAAAATAAGCGGTTGGAACGCATTGTGTGGGTCCAGATCATTCGAACCTGGTCCACGAAGACGTAGAACTGTCCAAATTGTTCTGGAACATTCCAGACCTGACCATTTACGATTATATAAAACGAGCTTACCTTTGGGGGTTAGTATAAGTCTGTGTCTTGACTGTGTAGCTCAAGTCATATGATTGTGTGTTAAAATGTGTTTTCATTTTTATAACCTGCTCAAGTATTTAACGTTCAGTAATCCGTTAGCATTGATAACTGTATATTTTTGTTGAATAAATATTTGTTACCCACATAAGTGTTACAATATATATATATAGACACATATCGAAAATAACGGTTTAATCAAATGTACAACATTTGATTAGACCAACATTAGGAATTTGAATTGAAACGATATTTTAATTATTTTTCCCTCTGTTACTCAAATGAAATATTTTCTAGTAATTATATGTACACCGATTCCAATACGTTCCTTACTCAAGTCGAATTAACTAAATGTAAATATAGATTACATGTTCGCTACGAAACGTAAATTCTCAAATACGTGAGATTCCATTCCGAATGAGTGGATAATTGAATTGGGATTGGCAGCCACCCTTCAGAATATTGGTTTAAGCCCGTATTAAATTTCTTGGAACTTTGCTATTGGCCCCTGATAACATTTGGTATTCCATAATTCAAACATGATCACCCTATGAATACTAATCTTACGATTTAGTTTAAATCTTTGTTCATGGCCTATCAACATATTATTTTTTTATTAACTAAAACCTTTTTTGGGCATGTAGATTTTTTATTTTTTAAAGTACAACAAAAAATAAATAAAATACATAAATTCACGAGAGAGAGAATAAAAAAATTCAGTACAAACTTTAGTCACCTTATCAGGGTGCTCCACCATCATACATTATTTAATAAATAGCTAATTTTAACTCATCAGGCTGAGTGCACGGTTTTCGTTCTTTTTTTTCCCTGACAGACATTTATGGCATTCCTCTTTCTAGCAACTAAAGTTAGCTCGCCCTCCATTAGGGGTTGCAGGATTTTTTAAAAAAAGTTGCTGATGTACTGAGAATTAGGATAAAAGTCCTAGGGGAGCCCGGTTTGTATAAATATCTGTATTCTGTATATCAACCGATATCTCTGTATGCTTCCTTTATTAAAATACTGTTGAGACATACATTTATAGCCACACTAAATACCTAAGTAAGTTGGACGACATGTATAATGTATATGTAATAATCGACATTTATTTTATGTATATTCATTTGAGAACCCTTATGTGAACTATGAAGAAGTCGATAAATCACAGATCTAAATGTTTAGGTGGTCTTTGGTCACAATTATGCAGAGTTATATCGACTTATTCTTAGTGTACAACTTCCAGAGTTTGGCAACTTTCCAACTTACCAAATTAATTATTAGCGTCAATAATAGGAACAGTGACAGGCAACAAAAAAAAAAAAAAAATTAAAGGTTCTCAAGTTTTTGGTAAAAATAAAAATCAATGAGCTTTTTGTAAATTTAGAGGGTTAAATCAATCTATTATAATTATGGCCGTGGAATTTTATTTTACATACTTGCAAATGGCCAAAAAATACAAATTAACTTGCATGGATAAAGAGTTGTTGTTTTTTTTTCCTGCTTACACTATATAGAAAAAATAACAAAATCTATAAAACTACAGAATAAAGGCAAAGTATAGTTGCAAAATTATAGTATGACAAAGTTATTTTGAAAAAATTATACAACCTTAAATATAAATGATAGTTACACAATTGGAGCAATGAGTGAATGAACAATTGTATAATTTGTAAAATAGGAGTTGGTCACCCATTAGTGAAACAGGGGGTAACCCTTAGCTAATGGCTAGTAATATCCTTATATCCCAGTCTGTTAAGTTATTATTTTTAATTAGTTCTTTGAATTATGTCTCAAAATTTATTAATAGTCTATAAAAGGGGGTCTAGAGTACTGGCTTCTAAAATTTCCACATATCACCCCCACCCCTCAGGGGGAAAAAAAAGGATTCACTTATGGGTTAATATTATAGGAGTTAACAGAAAATACAAAGCAACAATTGACTATAGTTAAGTTATAGCATGTTAATTGGTATACAAAATTTAATCCCCGTTTTTTTTTTGTTTTTTTTCCACAGACGGACGATGGGTTTCAGGCATTTTTGAAACCATTCTTGAAAGCATTCTGAACTCGTAATATGGATATGAATATTGATTATTTTTAATTCTGAACTTGGTGCATGCGAGAATATTATCCAGGCCAACCTAAATAAAATATCGCTTTTTTAGTCATCTCGATTGTTTATATTTTCAAAATTAAGGCCGGAAAAGAATTGAGAAAATGGACTGAAATAAAAATAAAACTTGTTCACCACAGAGTAACAATTCTAACCGAGAACAAGTTTCTGCTTCATCTTAATGTAAATAAGTTCGTTTTGTTGATTCATTCATATGTTTAGTTTTTTAATCGGGAATTTCGGTTTACTTGACAGCAATGGGTCCCAACTTACCAATAGATAATTCTTAATATTGCAAGTACAGTAGGATCGGAATTTTTCGAAAAGAGTTTCGAAAATTAATTTAACACACATTTCAAATTCACGAATAATATATATTTTATGTAAATTAAAATAACTCCGGTGATGGGTGGACTTTTTGTTCCTTACACATTTTATTAATTAATAATATTGTTAATTAATATTTAGTATGAGAATTTCAACAGTGCCCCAAGAGAACAGCACATTTAAGGTCAAATATAACACTATTATTTGTATTTATACATCTTTATAAAGACAATTATATCTCTAGCTTAACTATTTCAATTAAGAATATTAAACCACGTGTTTTAAATGTAAAGAACTGTTCTATTCTTCTTTTTTTTCATAGACAAAAGGTGTAAACTAAGAAAAACACAAACCCAGATTGCAAATGGTTGGAGTCTCACTTTTTAGATTAAAATCCATAGGGATGGATTTTAATCTATTAAAATCCTGAAGACAAAAATACCCCAAGGAAGTATGGGAGGCTCAAGATACAAACGTCCTTCTGAAAGAGTTGAAAAATTTGGTACGAACAAGGGATAACCACCTTTTAAGCAAAGATATTGATAAAGCAATACAATCCTCACTAAGCGATATATATAGAAACATATCAACGCTTGCCTTAGGTGAAGATTATGTAAAATATCGATGCCACCTAAATAAAATAGGACTAATCTCACAAGTACGACTAGCTGGTTCCAAATTTCAGAGATTCATAATGAACTCAATCCTCTATAATTTTGACTCGAAACCCTTATGCCCTCTTTGCAACAAGAATGAACCAGACAATTTTCCACACTTTTTCACATCATGTCCCATTTTAAATCCGTTCAGAAACTAATTTCTTATAAAATACTGTAACATTAAGAAAACAAATAAAGAAATGTTCCAGGCCATCCTAACAATCACGGACTATAATAATGTTAAAGATATTTTTATTTTCATTGTAGAAAGTTTAAAGAATAAGAAGTTTTTTAATGTCTGATTAAAGGAGATAGTCATGTAACATGTCATAAAATTTTTATTTATTTTTTTTTAAATCGTCTATTTTTACCGTAATTTTTGTTTTGGTGAAAGTTAGATAAATTATCATAATGAAATGGTATATTATTGATAATATAATTAAGATAATTTTGTACCTATGTATAATATTGATATTCATGTATTTTATTATGTATAAAAAAAAAATGTTTTTGTATATTTGTTTAAAAAACAAACTCCTTGCTACAAGGTGCTGTAAAACCTTTAAAGCAATAAAGATTATTATTATTATTAGATTAAAATCCATATTCTGTCTTTTTCTATATATTTTGAGCTACGGCTTTTCATTTTTATAATGCATTACGTCACTAAATAATTATTTTTGCAATTATATCTTATTTAAAGTGAAGGATAGCAGATTTACATCATTCCTCAATTATAGTGTAGTGTAGCCGATAGGTATTGGAACTGCAGAGCAAGTTGCTGAGGAGGGAAACTTCCTTCGCTCTTGGGTTGGCTCATTGTTTCATCGGCTTAGCTATTGGCTCGCATTTGATAAAGTGGATTGAGTAATATACTAAGGAATATTAAATTTACGTTAAAGGTAGCATTGTACTACATTGCTATTACGTTATACTTATTGAATTCTTACTATGTTTAATTATCCTATATTGAAAATTGGATAATGGATTGAATCTATTTTTAATTACATTGTTTGAAGCTGGACCGGGACGGCAACTCCACACTTAGCGGCACACAAGAGTTAGAGGAAGAAGAAGAAGTATGAAGCTTGGAAAATTAACAAAAGGTAAAGTACTGAATATCTTAAAAATACTGGGTCTCCCAGACCAAGTGTAAAAAAAAAAATGGGTAATACTGCATGTTAAACGGGGTAGAATGGCGTAGAAACGAGTTTCCTATCTCAATCTGTTGAGGAGATTTTTTTTTTTTTTTTTTTTTTAAATCTTACTTTTTCTGAAAAATAACAGATTTATCTACTTTGGTTTAGCGTGGAAACAAAAACGATGGTATTCTCTTAATCAGCATTAAATTTTCTAAAAGAAGAGATGGGTCTGGTTATTTTAAATCCACTTTCAGTGGGACTGAAAGGGATGCGCTAAACACAAAACATGTATTAAAACTTAAATTTTTAATAGTTTTTGAAAATTCCTCACTCTCCACTGGAGCACCCAAGAAGCTGTCAAATTTCCTAAAAACTTCGGAATTTAGTTAGCTTTCTAGTGGTGTAGCCCATGATACAATTGCACTTCACCTTTTGAGTCTAAAAGAAGTTTTTATGCGCGCAAGAGCCTGCATCCAAAGTAATGGATGCCGAACTTCCCATGAGTTAGAGTTAGTTCTACTTTTTTAAGACTAGAAAGAACAATGTATGAATTATAAATAATATAAAAAGGATAAGAATAATCTAAAATTAAAAAAAAAAAAAATCCTACATAAAAAATGTTGAATATAAGTCTTCATCCAAAGTAATGCAGGAAATTTCTCTGAAAAACTGTCATTTTTCAGAAAAAAAGTAAGATTTTAAAAATAAAAACAAAAAAAATTATATCTCCTCAACAGATTGAGATAGGAAACTCGTTTCTGCGCCATTCTTCCCCGTTTAACATACAGTATTACCCGATTTTTTTGTTTACACTAGGTCTGGGACACCCAGTAGGTACAAAAATCAGACTAGAAACTTCTAACTTAAATCAAAAAAATAACAAAACTTCTTCATGAGATGGGCTCTCGCATATGCAGGATTCTTGATTGAGCTGGATTAAACTATTTGAAAATATTAACGTTAGTTTCCATATGCAGAAGAAATTCGGACATGTCATAACACATGAAGTAAACCCTGGTCATGACTACGTTTTAGTAATAATCGAGGTCTTCAGAGTCCGCCCAAAATCCGACTACTACCCTTTGAGAGAGGCCTTTGAAAGTTATACTATGTGTTTTAAGTATGCATGTTTCTGAATTATTATACCATTCTCATGACCAGGCTTTGAAAACGATAATTCAAAACAAAATAATTATCACCAATAACATTTTTTACCTTGAATTTTTAAAAACATTTGATGGTTTTTATACTTGATTATAAGTCAAAAATATCATATCTTGATCACTTTTTTAATAAAAATTTTACTATTAAATATGATAATTTTCGGTTAACAGTTTTTTTTTTTAAATACGAAAGGGGTCACCTGTCGCGTAGTGGTTATCATAGCTGCCTACTAATTCGTATTGTACGGGTTCGCATCCCGCGGTGGCCCTAGGGTTTGTTAAGGGGGTTAAAAAATCCTTGGCAATGCCGTGCCTCGGATAGGACGTAAAATGGAGGTCTCATACCTGTACGATGTTAACGATCCCTATCCTAATTATACCTGGACAGGCAAAATTTAGGACTACCACTGTAGCATCGTTCGATTAGCCTTAGTAGCATAAAGGAAGGTCAAAAAAAAAATCAGAAATGTAATTTTTTTTAAATATTCTCCATGATATTTTTAAGTCTGCAGAAGCATGTGAAAAATATATTCATCAGCTTTTAGCAGCTGAATATCTTAATTTTAAAAAAGCATTAGATTTATGTAAAAACTCTCCTGGTAGAGCTAAAAGAGTTTAATTTCCAAATCAGAATTGTTTTTAAGTGCTCAGATGTCGACTAAGAGCAGTATGTTAACATTTTTTCAGAGATTTTTTTTTTTATAATATCCTTAATACATTAGGCCCAAATATGCTAAGCAACTTAACTGATACGGAATAGAAAAGGTATTGACTTTGAATTAAAGGCCTAAACATATATTAAAAATAAATCTTGTAAATTGTTTTTTTTTTATTAATATCTGTTCGATCATTATTATTTACTTAGTACCGTATTATTAATGAGAGGTAAACGTCAAGTATCGATTTTGTATACCAACCCCGCTCTCCCCTACACAAATCAAGCATGATCTTCGGATTAAAAATGAAATATCCGGTTCTGGCAGTTAACTGTCAAGCTATTAAGTTTAGGAATAGAAAAAAATTAACAAAATTTTTTGTCTATTTTTTTCGATTCTTTCTGTTTACAGAATTTTTTTTTAATTTTAAGAATACATTTCCAACGCGTACAAAAAAAAATTAAATTAATATTTCATTATCAAGGAGTTTTGCTATATGAATATTATTGTTCAAACCGTATAGCCTAATTATAACTTAACGCTCAAGTATATGAATTAATCCAACACAGGTTGTGCCGGGAAAGAGAAATAATTATGAGCTACTAAAAGCTGCTTCCAATACCGGAAATCACATTTACATAATCGAAAGATCAATATGTGTAAAGAGATGTAAAAAATAAAATAAAGTGCACAATTTTTTTTTTACGTTCTCTTATCATTTTCCGTAAGCTTTTACAAAACAAAACACTCAGATTAAGTTTTTATTCAATACTTATTCTTTACTTATTTTATTCATTATTGAACTGTTTAAGAAATCCTCACACTTTGCCAATTTCATAGTAAAAATGTCAAATTGATTACTATTTTTTTCTACCTCAACCATGTTTTCTCCGCTTTACACAAGAGTTATATTAGTATTAACAACTACCTACATCTTATTAATTTAAGTAATTTAATTTAAGAGTTATTGTGGTATTAATTATAGCTCAGTAATTCAGGAAAACCAAATCATAATATCAAGATATCGATTCTTAAGTAAAGTCGAAGGAAATGTTAATTTCGATACTAATTAGCTATTGTATTATCATTGTCTCGAAATGATGCGGAACCTAATAATATCAATAAAGAGTTGTATTCTACAATTTCGATTCTTTTTAATTCTCTAAAAAACAATGCAGTTGGCCTGTCACAGTTCAGAACTTCAACAAATAAATATCTCTTTGTATTAAGACTTCGGAAGATTTACGTTAAATGTGAATTATGTAAAAAATAAAGTTTACTTACTCGTCCGTTAATTGTTTCCAAGAGACTTACCTGCAAAAGAATAAAAATTATCAATTATTTCATGAATCATTGCGATTTCTATAATAAATAAATATATATAAACTACAATAAGGTGGGTTGCGCGCAACACAGAACTGTTAATTATTGCTTTAACAGTTGAACTTCTCTCCGGTTCAGAATTTCATCCTCTACTGGTTTTAAAAGCAAATATAAAACTGCCTACATCTATTGATTATGGCTTTCATAGTTTTTAGATCCCACACTAATTGAGAACTCGTCGTTTGTGTGTTTGTTGGAGCATAGTGGCGTAAAACCGCACTAGAGAACTATTGGTTTTATTTTTTGTATACATATCCCTAACCATCCCTTTGTTTGTTAAACGTCATTGTATGCCATTAAGGCTAATCGGACGATGCTACAGTGGGAGTTATAAATTTTGCCTATCCAGGTATAATTAGGAAAGGGATCGTTAACATCGTACTTAAGAGGGGTCTTAAGAGTACCTGACATCGTACAGGCTCGGGACCTCCATTTTATGTCCTTTTTGAAGATGCTGTCCCTGTGCCAAGGATTTTCATACAAAAAAAAAATTATCATATCTCTTAAATATTCCCTCTCTCCCGCTCTCTTAAATAATCATAGCAGAATAATGAGTACCTATATGACATATTTTAAATTATTATTTCAGTGTGAAGTAAAAAATAAAAAGGAAATACATTAGATAGGCTGATCAGATAATCTAATCATTAACTAATCATCAACTATCATTTCATAAACGATAGCAGCATTCAAATAATAGATCAATTAATGATTTTAGGGCTAAAGATCATTAAATAAATAATTAATAATGGCACGACTGTGTGATATGTTCATATGAACTGGATATTGTGAATTATAATAAAACGCAATTAAAAATAATAAAATTTAATAAATTTATGTATGTTAATTCAAAACTCCTTATTAATAATTAAAACAAAAATTTACTTTTTAAATTCCGTCATCGTTTCATTAGTTCTTTTTGTGCCCATAAAGCAAAATATTATCATTTTCTTGATGAGTCCATAAAAGCGTGATCCTATACAAAAATAAACTTTTTTTTTTCGTTTGTGCATTTCAGGGTTAAATATCACATTTAGAAAAATTAGTGATGAATTTGAGAAAATGGGAATAGACAATATTCCCCCTGAGAGCCCATGTTCATAAAAAAAGTTTTGAAAGAGTTGCAGTCCATTACGACCATGCGGTGTAGGGTGGAAGAGGATGGTAACACAAAATACTGAACACATTCTCCAAAATTGCACTCTATTGGAAGAGAGGGGTAAAGAGTGTTACCAAAAGCCATATCGGGGAGGAAAAAGTTTTGGGGTGACCTCGGAAAAACCTGCTTAGGTCTCTTTTTTTTATATCATCCCTATCTTCGCTCTGTCACTTACGAAGAAGAACCAATGATGTAATGTGTAATATGTAATGTATATAATAATATTATTATAAATTATATATAAATTTGTTTTTTTATTGAAATTGTGATGTTTTCTTTCTTTTCTAAGATTCTAAATTTTATATTAGTCCTCAAAAAAAATGTTTTCAAATTTAAATTTTCTTATTTTTGAACACTGGTTGTGACACTTTGTGGTGGTTGTACTATTATTAAATATATTAAACGATCTACCTACTACGAAGATACATATATGTCTTAAATTTTATTCATTTATTTTTTCATATTAACACTTATGAAGACCCACATGTTTGGGTCAATATTTCCATTTTGTTCAAACCCTTCTCAGTCCAACAAACGCTTCAAAAAAATGTTTGGCTAAGGCAGTTTTTTATTTATAATGTAACCATATTACCAGTTGGATCTTTATATATATCATACTGCACTCTAGGAAAATCAGGAAAAATGGGAGATATAATTTATAAACTTTTTTGTGCGTGAACCGCATAAAATATTACACTTTTTTTTTTCGGTACCCATGTGGCATAAGGGGGGTTACTCTAGAAGTGTAACCAACCTATTCTAACCATGGTGGGTAGGTCGAGATTTATTCCGTGGGGCCTCCAGTACTTAAAAATAAAATAAATTAAATTAAAAACTAAACAACGGGTTTAAAAAGAAATCTAACTTAGTTATGAAAGCTCATTCGCTAATAATGAAATAATTTATTATTACTTTTTATATAGTTTAGGCCAAACAGAGTTTAGTTAAGCTTTTATATGATCCTATATTTAAGCCTCATTTACTTACATTGTTGCTTTAATAGTTCTATTAATAATTATTTATATTAGTTAATAATTCTATTAATAATTTAATTCTGTCATCCCAGTGAGTAAGTGATTATGTCGAATTTTCATACTTTTCAGAGCACGACATTTAAAATTTGAGTATTATATATATAAAATCAGGTTTTCATTATGAAGCGTTGAAATTTCGTCAAAAATGTTGAAATATTGGCTATCGATTACAGCCATTCAATCAATTGACTATATCTTTTCAGTAATGAGATGTTAAGAGTTGACTAGTTGTTCGCCGACCAATTACAATTTTAACGCAAATTAATTTCTTCTAATTATAAAGATCCACACGCACACACACACACACACACACACACACACACACACACACACACACACACACACACACACACACACACACACACACACACACACACATATATATATGTATATATATATATATATATATATATATATATAAATTTTAAACTTTTGCACAAGTTTGCTGAAGTCATAGCCTCTACATCTACTTTTTATGTTCTTGTCCCCAATGGAAGAAACTTGGTACAAAGAAGAAACTTTTTTTTTTACCATTATTTTTGTGCATAACACGGAGAAATATTTATATTTATTATGGTCTTACTTCAATAATTATAATCCGATTTTTTTTAATTCCATATTTTTTTTAAATATTTTATTTTGATGAGATGTTACGCATACATTTAACATATCTTTAAATTATAAAATATCTACTGTCAACTAATCTTCCAACATTAGTTATAAGTAATGAAGCTTTTCGTATCAATCTCGCCGGAATACATTTATTTACTTCCCTATAAGTAATTAAGTAAGTAATTAATAATGTCGCAATTATGAAGTATTATTCATTTATTAATAAATTATTAATAAAGCCACAGCAAAGCGTGGCCTGGTTTAGCTAGTATTTTATAAAATTAAAATTCTCTTCTTTTCTTTTTTTTATTTATTGCCAAGGATCATTGGAATCCTAAGTTTGAAGTCGGGTATTTATTTCAAACGGGAAATGGTTATTCTAACAAATTTTGGATTTTGACAGAGAAATTTGCCCGGAAAAAAAAAAAAAAAATGATTTGACCTCTGGTCTTCATTAGCATAATCTGTTTTGTCGGTCTGACACGCGCTGACTTCTGATCCCATGGGCTTAATTACAATCCCCCCATACGATTTAAGCCAGCTTCCGAAATGCGGCTTACGGGTTTGCAGTGGCTCAAGTGGTGTTCCTAAGGCTACTCAAACCCCTTTAACCCCTTCAAACAAGCCAGCCAATTGAAGACATTTATTATGTTAACCGCATTTAAACTTAATGTGATCAAATAACATTTTCTAAAAAAACATTCTTTTAGTACACGATTAAATTTCCAAGGTGAATTTAAAAATAGATCATAAGACCGGTTTGATAACAAGGATCAATTTCATTAAATTTAAAATCGTCATTAAAAGTTTTTTTTTCGTGTAAATTAGAAATTTATACTACAACCAAAATAGATTACATAGCACCTCTAATTTAGTTTTAAAATTGCTTTAACATCCAATGCATAATAGGAATAATCTGTGTGAGTTTTTCTTCCCCTTAAAGGGTGTTCCTTTGCTTTCTTTTTATCCCTGATGAACTGAAACTCATGTCGAAACGTTAGAGCACGAATACATACTTTTTTACATGTAAAGGTGATGACTTCTGTGATCGCACCCCAAAAACATTTTTTTCCAAAATAGCTATCTACAGTCAAGTTATCTTGCTATATTTTTAATTTATTTAATATTTTAACACGTTAAATATTAACACAATGTTAACCCTAATGTGTAACAGCTAAAATAAAAAACAGGTACTCAATGTATTCATGAATAGTTTTAATAAAGGAATAGAATAGCATCAGAGTGTTAAAAAAACAAAAATCATATTGAACTAGTAAGCAAACGTTTATTAATATGTTCGAACTCTTGTGTAATAATTGTTATGTCTTCTAAAAAAATTTTCACTAATAAAATTCAAGTGGTTTAGAAGGAAACTATCTCAGTATTAAGTAACTTTATAATGACAATAAATTTTGATATTTACCTAAATATTATGTATTAAGTATAAACATGTGAAAGATTAAAGTTTATGAAATGAACCTAGATGGTTCAATTAGAGATGTCTAACCTTCAACGGATAACAGTTTTACAGGTGCATTTCGCAAACATCTTAGCAGATCTTTGTAGATCTGAATGCGTTGTTCAATACCCGAAGATCTTGTTTATTGTTTATTGTTTATTTGTTTCACGTCCTTTTAAAAGGCAAATCGGAAGTCCTAAATTTTGCCTATCCAGGTATCATTAGGATAGGGATCTTTAACGAGTACGTGACATCGTACAGGATCGGGACCTCCATTTTAGGTCTTATCCGAGGGAGGGCATGGCTAAGGATTTTTTACTCCCATTAAAAAATCCCAGGGCCACCGCGGGTCGCGAACCTACGTCCTTTAGTATTGTAGGTTGCCATGCTAACCACTACACCACATGTGACCCCACACGAAGATCTTTTTTGCGATTTCGTACTAAAATGAATCTAAACAGGGGTTTCACATGAAAATAGATCTAATTCGTAGTTTTCTTAAAGAATCTATCAATAAATTAAATGTTTATCTAAATCCATTTTGTTGAAACTTTTTAAAAAATGAGTAAGTGAGCTTGAAACATGAGAAAGTAATTTCCAAGAAAAGAAAACTCTCGAATTCTGAGTGAGGCAGTCTACGATTACTTGTATTCACAGAAACAAAAAAAGAAGGGACCCCCCCCCACCCCAATTGTGATCACTAAACCACCAGCTTCTCTACCTCTGTCATTCAGTTCTTGTCTTTCGTAAAAAAGACTCTAATTTGTTTAATGAAACAATGTTAATTGCTAATTATCAGTTCGAAAAATACCTGTTAAAAGCCTGGATTAGTGAAGAAAAAAGATATTCATTCGAAATATATTAATATAATAGCATTTATTGTCACGTTTGTGATAAAGCTGGTTTGTTCATATGAATCTCTTCGTGTTAAACTATAACCAGTTTTAACAACTTTCCTAGTCTAAATTTATTAACTATTTAACAAAATCTTTTAAGATAATTTTTTACATCTAAAAATCAATTTTCATAATTTATACCTTGTATAATAAATACGTTCAGGTCCAGACCCTTCCAATGTCAATTCTTTAACTTAAATGTATTCATTGAATTTTTGCAATATTTATTAAAATAAGATTACGATGGAACGGTGTGAGAAGTATAAGAGTATAAAGTTCCGAAAAGTGCCTGGAGCAATTCGCTTTATTTTCACACAAACGAAATATTGCAGCTAAGTGTGAAGAAATCGAGTGGAACGTGTAACTAGAAATCAAGTTTCTCTCCTCGGAGCTAGAAGAAGAAAGAGAGAGAGAAAGAGAGGGGGAGAGAGAGAGATTGTGAGAGAGTAAGAAAGAGAGAGAAAGTGTGAGAAACTGAGAAAATAAGAGAGAAAAATTACGAGATTGGAAGGAAAGCATTCGTGCAAGTCTACGCTAACAAGTTGTGACCTGGGATCTATCCAAAGAAAGGAATAGGCGATACAGATAATTTTGTGAAACCTTACAGTTAACCGAGGAAGTTGGTGAGATGAGAAAAAAAAATGTTCCTTTTATTCAAACATCATTCAGAATTCTTAATGGATAGAAAAGGTCTCACTTTTTCTAAAAATGAAATACACATATCATATTCTCCTAGAGAAAAACCCAGTAACTCCCCATACAATGTGATGGAGATAAAGATTAAGAAAGGTTTTTTAATGCTTAACTATAAGTTTTTCATTTCATTTTGTAATAGTTATTTTATTTCCTTCTTCGAGGTTTACATTTTATTTATTATTATTACAAATTTTCCTTCTTTTTTTTATGTACATTTGTATATAATTATTGTGTGAATGAGTCCTTACAGCTGTAAAATTAATGACCATGATTGTGGCAGAATGTATTAATCCTTTCAATAAAAAAATAAAATAAACTATAAGTTAAATTATAAAGAGCATCTGCTGCATAAGGAATATCGCGGCAAGCAATACGGTGAACTTTGAAAGGTGATAATCGCTACCCAAACCATCTTCAAAAAGTTCAGAATTTATTACCTCAAGATTATGCAGAGAGATTGAATTTTAGTAACTGGTTTCTTGAAAAAATTCGCGATGATAATTTATTTCCATTAAAATGGACCGATGAAGCTACCTTTACAAGAGGAGGAATTGTTAATCAAAGAAATTATCATGTATGGGCTCTTGAAAATCCCAGAGCTATTAGAGAGAATAGGTTTCAGCATGAATTTGCTATTAACGTTTGGCTTGGAATTTGGAACGGATTTCTGGTGGGACCATATTTTTTACCTGAAAGATTGAATGGAAACACATTTACACATTTTTTGGAGAACTACTTTTCTAATTATTTAAATGACATTCCCTTACAACAGCGGATTGAAATGTGGTTCCAACTCGATGGATGTCCAGCTCATTATAGCAGAGCTGCTCGAGCTTGGCTGGATATAAATTATCCACAACGATGGATTGGACGTGGAGGAGTAGTACCTTGGCCACCCAGATCACCTGATATGACACCCATGGATTTCTTCGTATGGGGAACCTTGAAGCAGGAAGTTTATTCGGTGTCAATCAACTCAACAGAGCAATTAAGAGACCGAATCATAGATGCAGTGCATTAATTATCATCAGAACAATGTTTAGCTGCAATTTATCAAGTGAGTGCTAGATGTAATGCTTGCGTTGGGCAAGAGGACAACATTTTGAGCAATATTTACTTTAAAAAGGACATGAAATGAAAACTTGTTTTGTTTCTTTTTTTGCGATTTTCTGTACAACTAAGCAAAAACGAGAAAATCTCTAAAGGACTTTTTTTCTTAGTTTTTCGGTCCCCTATAACTTTTGCCATTTAAATTCGGGACACCCTGTATATACATACATATAAGCTAGCAAAAACTTATATGTACGTATATATAGTATAGTGCAGTATAAGTATAGTATAGTATATACGTATATTTGTAATCAAAGTGTTAACATGAGACCGGGAATAAGAAATCTTCATTTCCTCTTATACAGAACTAAAATACTACAATAAAATGCAAATTTAATACTGCGGCTGCTTCAAATGTGAAAAATTCCAACTCTCTTAGAAAGAAAACTTAATATAAATAATATAATCCTTATGCAAATATATTATTTTCAGAATTAGTTCTCAGGATAAATATATGCACTCATATGTTCTCATTTCACCTGTTTTCAACATAATTATCTAATCATTCAGAATAAGTCGTTATTATTTTTATTTTAAAATATTACTTTTTTTTTTGCTTTTATTATTTTCATTTTTTTTTTAACTCTGAAAATTTTATGTTAATGTTAAACCGTCGTCCGTGAGTTCGTTAAAATAGTTGTATATGAAGCCCAGGTACGGATTTAGCACCAAATTTATGTGGGGGAGGGCGTCATGACACCCCCGTTCTGACACTTACGAATTGCCTTTCGCCTAACCGCAATTTATTCATGAGATTATTTTGATGCAACAGGAAGGACTACAATTTAAATGACTAAAAGTTTTATATTTAGGGTTTGGTTGTAATGATTGTTTTAAAAATACAAAAGAAATGAGAACAGCTAAAATATTGGGGGGTCGTGACATCTTTGACCCCCATGTTTCCGCCCTAAGCCCAGAGTTCAGAAAAAGTTTATGAATTAATGAACAATGCAATGACCTAATATTTATAAATCACCACCTTATTTTTTTTTTTTTTTTTTTTTGTTAAACTGAAACAATGTCAGGAAACTAATTTGGTATGAGATAGATAGTTTTAAATTATTAAATAAGGATACAGACTGTGCACTTTAGTGCGAATCGCATGCCAGGCTATGACGGAGAAGCTTAGAAAGAAATATTAGAATATTTTTTTTTAATATAAACTCAGGAATCACTTTTCTGAAAAATGTAAATAAAAAATTCTAAACGGGGATACTTCAAATGTTCTCAAGACATTGACAGAAGTCGTTTCTGGCGCATATTAATTTTCTCCAATCACGTCAGTTGATGGGGAAAGGTCATTTTCTTTTCTTCATTTTTCATACAGTAGAAGATTAGGATTCAAGGAAAAACAAACTTAGAAATGCATCTAATAATTAATTTAAATTAATGTGTTATTGATAGATCTTCTTGTTCTTGTTTTTTGAAATACGATTCATTCCGTTTTTCTTGTAAAATAGTAAGTTCGAACTATTTTAATGGTTTATTTTGGGATGTGCCTCATGTTATTATTTCAAATACATGTTAGTTTAAGATTCAACAAACTTTAAAATCAATTTGGTTTCATTTCATATTTTTCTATAGAAATTGCCTATTCCTATGTCTGGATAATGAATCATTTTGCACACAATAGTATTTTTGAATATTTAAATTTTTTATTAAATTAAAAAAAAATGCTGCATATTTTATAGTTTGTACTGCATATTTATATCGTATGAATAAAACTCCGGTCTCTGATCATAGCATATGGATTTTTATGAAAATAGTCGAAATTTCACCACCTCTAAAGTAATTCAAAATTGTTAATACACCAGACTAGCATTCCCCGTCGCGGCTTTGCCCGGGAGCCTTTAAAATCAATTCTGTGATCATTATCTTGGTATTGATTCTAACTGTTTTAAAAAGTTAGAAGTACTCGAAACAAACATAATATACTATGTAAACTGATTTTAAGGAGATTTAGTAGCATTGGAGCTTCCGGTAGGTGGAATGTTGGAGGGGGAAGCTGCGGCTCGGTAGATGAGAGGGAGACGCGCAATGGAGAGAGTTCACTAAAACCGCTGAAACAAAAAATTGCTTACTCTTCGTGCAAACTTCATTTTTGGGGCTGTCGAGTTAAACTCGTCGTATCAAGATCTTTAAAATGAGTCCAAATTAGATATTTTTTCTCGAAGTGCAAAAATAGGTGTCCGTTAGAGTTAAACGACAATTTCGCCATTTAAACCCCTTCGGGGTGACATTTTTAAAATTCCTTTCTCAGTGGTTACCTACATCGCGTTTAAAATCTAAATTCCGAACTTCAAGTTTTTATCATTAGTAGTTTTTGCTCTGCGTTGATTCTGTCAGTCAGGACAAAGCCTCTGATATATATAGAGATGACCAATTAGCACAACAATCTTCTTGATAATTGAAACAATATGGATATATAAAATATAATTATTAATATTCAAAGTTTATACAAAAAATGTTTAAAAATATACATTTCATTAAAAGATTAAAAACAACTGATTGAATAATAAGATTAAGTCTAATGAACTCTATTCACGATTTTATTCCAAATATCCGGAATCTCGATGAAGACA
The DNA here is from genome assembly GCA_911387785.2 of Aelia acuminata. NCBI lineage: Eukaryota > Metazoa > Arthropoda > Insecta > Hemiptera > Pentatomidae > Aelia > Aelia acuminata. The sequence goes on from OU426980.1 coordinate 5,241,847, forward strand.
CCTACAACTTTAGCTTAAATTAGCATGGACTAGAATCATAGATTTGCCAGAAATACGTTTCCAAGAAATTATAATTAACTGAAGCCTTTACAAATTGTACCCTCACCCCTTAGAATTTCATCCATCTCTTTTGATATATCCAATTTCAGACCTAATGTAATCTCAATTTTTAACGCAATTTAATAATTAAGATGATTTTCGGTTTTAAATCTTAAAAATATTAGATATGTTTTATATTAATCTAATCTTAATCCGTGGGTGACCACATTTTTTAAATTATTTTTAAATAATTTATTTTTTGAAGAGAAAAGATTTGGCTCCGCCGGGAATCGAACCCGGGTCTCCCGCGTGACATGCGCGGATGCTAATCACTACACCACAGAGCTCGGCTCCAAGTAGAGCCAATCCTTCCTCTTCACTGATACCTACTACCCGATCACGCATTTTTTGCGAGTAACGTGAGGTAGACAAAGTTTGTCCAATTTATGGTATTTATTGACGTACGTCAATTTTAAATTATTTTATATTAATCTAATCTTAATCCGTGGGTGACCACCTTTTTTAAATTATTTTTAAATAATTTATTTTTTGAAGAGAAAAGATTTGGCTCCGCCGGGAATCGAACCCGGGTCTCCCGCGTTACATGCTCGGATGCTAATCACTACACCACAGAGCTCGGCTCCAAGTAGAGCCAATCCTTCCTCTTCACTGATACCTACTACCCGATCACGCAATTTTTGCGAGTAACGGGAGGTGGACAAAGTTTGTCCAATTTATGGTATTTATTGACGTACGTCAATTTTAAATTATTTTATATTAATCTAATCTTATTCCGTGGGTGACCACCTTTTTAAAATTATTTTAAAATAATTTATTTTTTGACGAGAAAAGATTTGGCTCCGCCGGGAGTCGAACCCGGGTCTCTCGCGTGACATGCGCGGATGCTAACCACTACACCACAGAGCTCGGCTGCAAGTAGAGCCAATCCTTCCTCTTCACTGATACCTACTACCCGATCACGCAATTTTTGCGAGTAACGGGAGGTGGACAAAGTTTGTCCAATTTATGGTATTTATTGACGTACGTCAATTTTAAATTATTTTATATTAATCTAATCTTAATCCGTGGGTGACCACCTTTTTAAAATTATTTTTAAATAATTTATTTTTTGAAGATAAAAGATTTGGCTCCGCCGGGGGTCGAACCCGGGTCTCTCGCGTGACATGCGCGGATGCTAACCACTACACCACAGAGCTCGGCTCCAAGTAGAGCCAATCCTTCTTCTTCACTGATACCTACTACCCGATCACGCAATTTTCGCGAGTAACGGGAGGTGGACAAAGTTTGTCCAATTAGACATACGTTTGTTATATTTTATATGTTCTGTGACTTAAAGCACTATTATAAGTAATATACCCTTGTTTATGAGAACTTGTATCACTTCTCAACCTACATAAATACAGTGAAACTTCCTTTAGACGGATATCATTGGGGAACGAAAAAGTATCCGCTTATGAGAAGACCATTTTGCATATTAACCTGACCAACATCTACAAAAACGAAAAATAAAAATGAAGATCAATTTGAAAAATGCAATAAAATAAAATGAGTTTATAGCGATTTATTTTTTTTATTTATCATAGCTCTAACTTTAAAATATTCAATTACTTAGCTATTGTTATATATGAGGATTTGAGAAATTTCGTGTTTGATGTTTAAATTAATCAGTAATCTTTTATTTTATTTTGTTTATGTTATTTTGTTTTATTTTTTTGAGAGCACGGATGATAAGTGTATCTTTTTCACATCCTTGTAAACCTGTACGAGACTGTAGAAGGTTACAAAAAAATTTCTTTGAAAAAATGTTTGTTTGAAGGGCGCGTCCACATTAGCACAAACAAACCGAATGATCGCGGCAGGGAGGGGTGGGGGGCGAACATTCTTGACCAATACGACCATTGAGCCTCTTAGTTCGGGGTGTTTGCAGCGAAATAAACACTCACTAGACATTTAAAACGTTTTTTTATATTAGTTTTATTTTTATTTTAATATGGTGAATAAAAAATTGGTCTGCACCAGTTTTAATTACCTATATTTGATTAATTCAGTAAACGAGAGAAGGAGAAAGAAAGTTTCAGCGCGAGATTTTTATCCTGCGGATATTAAAAAAACCTCACAAGGATGTCTGCAGAGGACTTTCATTGAATGTTGAATGGAATAAGGGATTCAATAGAGAGACATGATACAACGTTTCAGAAATCATCCCATTGTCGTGATGGTGATCGTCTTCTTTCTTTAGATTATTATAATAAATTCATGTTTTGGTTTCCAAAGTATAGGATATTTTTGTGGTAACAACCCAGAACGGCAAAAGAACTATCCTGCGAATCCACTGGGAATAAACTAGTAAAATAAATCGATAGTGTCTCTATGGTAGATAAGCGGTCAAAAGTTGAGGATTGACTGAATCGAAAGACGGAAACCTCATCATCCTGTTTCTTACCATCCCCAAAAAATTAAGCGTATAGGTTGTCCCAAATTGCAATGGCAAAAATTCAGGAACTTATAGGGGATCGAAAAAATAAGGCAAAAAGACCTTTAGAGATTTGCTCGTTTTTGCTTAGTTTTGGAGAAAATCGCAAAAAAAGAAGCAAAACAAAAATGTTATAGGTAGCGATTATCACCTTTCAAAGTTCGTCAGGCTATGCAGTGAGAAACACTTAATGTTATCCTTTACATTCTTTTATTTGTTTAAATTTTGGCTTTCTTCTAGGATTATAATTCCTAATTCAGTCTTCAGTCAGTTACTCAGATATTTTTGTGTGAATGGCATCAGCCACAATGCCGCGTACATATTCTAATGATGAATACGCTGATATGATTTTTGTGTATGGTTTCTGTAACGGTAATGCTTTAGAAGCGGTGCGAGAGTATGCGCGCCGATTTCCAAATAGAAGAGTGCCCAATCGACGAGTCTTTTCGTTAACTTTTAGTAGACTACGAGATACTGGGTCATTCTTAATACGTAATGAAGGCGACCAATTCCAGGCAGCAATAACAGCAGATTATCGGAGAAAAAATTGTGTCCAACGCCACTTCGATAACAATCCTGAGACTAGCATCCGAAGAGCATCAGCTGCATTAGGAATATCACGGCAAGCAATACGGTGAACTTTGAAAGGTGATAATCGCTACCCATACCATCTTCAAAAAGTTCAGAATTTATTACCTCAAGATTATGTCAAGAGATTGAATTTTAGTCACTGGTTTCTTGAAAAAAATCGTGATGATAATTTATTTACATTAAAATGGATCGATGAAGCTACCTTTACAAGAGGAGGAATTGTTAATCAAAGAAATTATCATGTATGGGCTCTTGAAAATTCCAGAGCTATTAGAGAGAATAGGTTTCAGCATGAATTTGCTATTAATGTTTGGCTTGGAATTTGGAACGGATTACTGGTGGGACCATATTTTTTACCTGAAAGATTGAATGGAATCACATTTACACATTTTTCGGAGAACTACTTTTCTAATTATTTAAATGACATTCCCTTACAAGAGCGGATTGAAATGTGGTTCCAACTCGATGGATGGCCAGCTCATTGTAGCAGAGCTGCTCGAGCTTGGCTGCATATAAATTATCCACAACGATGGATTGGACGTGGAGGAGTAGTACCTTGGCCACCCAGATCACCTGATATGACACCCATGGATTTCTTCGTATGGGGAATCTTGAAGCAGGAAGTTTATTCGGTGTCAACTCAATCAATCAACTCAAGAGAGCAATTAAGAGACCGAATCAAAGATGCAGTGCACTAAATAGCATCAGAACAATGTTTAGCTGCAATTTATCAAGTGAGTGCTGGATGTAATGCTTGCATTGGTGCAAGAGGACAACATTTTGAGCAATATTTACATTAAAAAGGACATAAAATAAATATAAATGTAAATAAATAAGTATGAAAACTTGTTTTGTTTCTTTTTTTGCGATTTTTTGTACAACTAAGCAAAAACGAGCAAATCTCTAAAGGACTTTTTGTCTTAGTTTTTCGGTCCCCTATAAGTTCCTGAAGTTTTGCCATTTAAATTCGGGACACCCTGTATAATAGGAATATAGTAGGAATTCCGTATAGTAAAAATATTTCCCAGTAAACAAACATCTAAAAATATTATTTATGAAATTAAAATTAACTTACGATGATTAAATACATCTGTTAATTATAATTACCTATCCACCTGACCATTTTTTATTTACTTTTAGAGAGCGTTAAGTGAATAATTACATGTAAAACATTACAGGGTATCTCATTAGAAGTTTAAATAACTAAATCTTATGATATATTTCAACAGATTTTTTTTAATAACCTATTCATTACAACAGATAATGACGAAATTATGTTTAAAAATTAACTCACTTAGAGTTTGTAAAGTGAAAACAATTAAAGTCTTTTTTAAAATTATCTGAAACTTTAAATATTGTTAAAAAATATTATATCCATTGTATTATTTCACAATAAATCAATTTTTTGTGATTTTATTGATTGTGATTTTCCAGATTTAACACCGATAGATGGTTGGTTATATTGCGTTTAGTACGGTTTAGAGTTTTATATCTATTAAGATAAATATTTAAACTTAATAGATTCGGATGTGTGTTCTAATGAGCATTAATTGCAAGTACAATTGAAATTATTTTCCCTATTTTAAAGTGTAAAACATAATCCTTTTCTCGGCAATCCCGTGGTAAGTTTTTTGAATGTGTTTTCAAGAAAGAAGGAAGCTGCCATCTTGGATAATTGAACTATGAGTTCTGTTACCTTATTTGCACATTTGTACTGATGTATTTCTTCTTTATTATTCATTATATATTTAATTGTCTGTTAGTTCTTAAATAGCGAATTCTAACTATTCGTTATTGCTAATCGGATTGTTTATCCTGAAATCTTTTTTTTTTTATTTGAGTTATTTCGTGAATGTTGAAAAATCGAGCTACTCAATTCAACACTTTTTTTTTCAAAAAAATATTATCTACCCCTTATAAAGAAATAACAAATTGTTCAATGTTGTGGTACTGTATAATGTTGTAAACTGATTGTTAACTTAGAGGTAGCAACGTTTTAAAATATACTCAGCATTACCTACCAACCAAAAAAAAAAATGTAGTAATCACGTATTGCTCACTCTCCGAAATGTAAAGTAGTTCAATAAGTAGTATTTTACAAACCGGTCACACATGCCCTACACCGGGTCAACCGACCGGTTACTATCTATCCTTCGTAAATGAATCACATCCGATACAAGCCCATGCTGCGGTGCGTTATGTGCGACCAGCCCTTTAATGTTTTCGTCTTTGTATACAATTACATGAACTAAAAAAGTCAAGTGGATTAGTCAGTTATTTTTTATTTTGTGCGTGTAATACATCTACTTACCTCTGTCGTCCCCCTTTTAACTTTAATCTCCTTTAAATACTGGGACGCTGCATAAGTTAACCGTGTAAAACTCCGTAATGGTTATGAAAACAGGTTTATACAATTCCTCCATTCAGGCAGTGCAATTTTTCCTTCAACCTGATAGCAATTTTCAGGATACACAAAAATTAACTATAATCCTGAAGAGAATAGATTTAATTAATGTTTTAAATGCATTAAAAAAAATAATACACTGTTAGCTGTATTTTTTTTTTTTTTTTTTTTTTTTTTTTTTTTTTTTTTTTTTTTTTTTTTTTTTTTTTTTTTTTTTTTTTTTTTTTTTTTTTTTTTTTTTTTATGCTCGGCTAAGTTGAATTTTGCACTCCACACTATGCACTTACCCCTTTTCACTTAACTTTGGTGTGAAATTATCGTTCTTCCAGATCTCTTTGTTTGAATAATAGGTTAAACGAACCGTAGCGCTTCTCAAGACTTTCATCTTTGTATTCAAACTTTAATGGACTTTTTATTTGACTTAAACATAACTTCGATGGAACTTTGAAAATGCCAGAAGGAGGAAGATAAGATAAAAATATAATTATTTAGATTCTGCGAAACGACTTTAACGATTTTATTAACTTTTCAGCTAAATTGTTTGCTATCGTATTTTAAAGAGAATAAAATATCTTGTGCGTTGAATCGTTTTCAGGTTATATTCAATATTTTTCAAATGTAATGTCAGTACTATCAGGATTTTAAAAATCGCTATCGAATTTTTCATAAAATAATGAGGATGTTTTCTTGCATGCCATGGCTCTAATACTACAACAGCGGGGGCAGTGGTTACTGGCTGGCCAAAATCAGGTAAGCAGGATACATAATAGAATACACCGCAATGCTACAAGCTTGTCCTTAAGAAAGCTAAAATTTTTAAACTAAAAAAAATAAAAATATACTAAGACAGAGGTGAAGCTAACTAGTTTTGACGGACCAAACGGACAAACAAGAATATATTAGAAATAAAGAAAGCATTGAAATCGTACGGCTTAGTCAGTGCCGCACGTTTGGACTAATCGTAGGCCCTGCAAAAGTTTGGATGTTGTAATTATGAAAAAAAAAAAGATTATTAAATTAATAAATTAATGTAATCTGATGCAAAGCTTACTAAATTGTATACTGAAACCAAAACCAAAGTCCAATTAAACTTACTGTAACTTATTATTTAAAAAATATATCATATACAATGATTAAATTCAATATTTTTCCTTTACGTTGCGATTTTTATTATTTTAATTATAGTATGCTCATCACATTCATGATTTTATAATGTATTATTATATTCTTAATTAATTAATCTACTATTTTATAATCTATGTTTATACATGAAAAACAATGAATTATATAGTATATTGCCTTATTGTAAATGTAAATTACTGTGTCACTTGCTTCTAGTAACTATTCTATAATACTGAGTTTTGTTTTCCTACACCAAATCCGGAAGTTGTGTATCACAATCTGATTCTGGTAAACGGATACTGCTGTTTTTTGTTGTTTCCTCCAGAGTTTATTTTGTTATCTAAATATTGAGGAGAGTCCTGAAAATACCAATAACTAAATAATTTACCAATACAATAAAATACTTTTTAGTACAAACGTGATCGTAACTGGTTACATTTAATAAAAAAAAAAAAAAAAATGGAAATTTGGTATTATTAACAAATCATTACTCTTCAGAAGATAAATCTAATCATCCGTCCAAACATTAATTTTACTTAAAGTTAATTTATTATTATTTTTTTTTAATTTTCCTAAGACAGTTATAGACTGCAGATATACTTACCCTTTTTTATCATTTATTACATCATATGAACCCTGGGTTTTTTAACAAATATTGAGGTCCGGAATCAACTTGGAATTCCATGAAAAAAGAGTTGGTTGTAGATGGGCGTTAGTGCCTTGTACTAAGCAGATTTCTGACTCCGAAAGTCCGCGATTTTCTCAATCATTTTATTTTTTTCATTTTAAATCCTCAGAACAGCAATTACGTCTTGGATAAAAAAAAAATCTCTAATAACGCATTCGCGTGAGATTTAAGTGAAAATTGAAACTTAGCTTATAAAACATCAAAATTTGCGGGGTATCTCGCAACTAAATTATACAAAAAAAATAATTTATTTTTTGAAGAGAAAAGATTTGGCTCCGCCGGGAGTCGAACCCGGGCCTCCTGCGTTACATGCGAGGATGCTAACCGCTACACCACAGAGCTCGGCTCAAGGCAGAGCAAATCCTTCCTTTTCACTGATACCTAGAGGCCCGGGTTCGACTCCCGGCGGAGCCAAATCTTTTCTCTTCAAAAAATAAATTATTTAAAATTGGTGGTGAGCCACAACTTAAGATTGGAATAATTGATATACAAAAAAAACTTTAAATTGTCTTTAAAAGAAAGTTCGTTCGTTTGTGACAATTTTTTTTTTCTTTTTCATTATTTCCGCCTAACAGAATTAAATAATTTTTGAAAGGCGTAAATACTAAGGAAGTATGTAAATGTTAACTGGCAGGCGAATTTTTTTCTCATTCAAGCCATCAATTGGCTTCATCGCCTTGATTTTGTTTACAAAATTAGGTTCTGACAATTTATGATTGAAGAATTACCAGTGCAAAATTTTATCTTTTTTTTTTTTTTACTTTTTAGTGCTGAATATTTAGCAGATTTGCCCCACTGTGAGGCCGCACGTAACACATATAATTTTGTATTTAACCCTGTCAAATATGAAGCAAGTTCCATGTACAGACATGTGTAGGTATGATAAGCTCATGTTAGCACACACGTAGCCCACTTCTTTAGTGACTGTCTAAACTGAAATTATTGACACTTCATTTTATTACAAACGTCTGGCGGTCTTCGGTTTCGTTGTTTACTCACCTGTGGCCGACTGTAGTTACACACCGCCTGCTTCCATGCGTGGAAATTGTTAATTTGTCCTACGTTAATGTCCAATTGCGAACAACTAAGCGATTGTTAAACAAAGAGAGACGAACTCCTTTATGCAATGTCCTCTCTTCCTTCGTTTTGTACAATAACGTGTTTAGTGTTAGCTAAATCGCTGTTAGTTAATTATTAAACAATTTAATTTTTAATGGCTCAAATATGATCTTGCGAAATTGGGAATATCAAAAAGATTAATAAGCGCTTTGAAATCTAGGAAATCTACAAATGTATTATATTTTTATATTTTTTCTCCCGTTTTATATTGGTTTTCTGGTTTCTATTCGTATTGCCGTTTCCTATTGTTTTTTTTTTTTTTTTTTTTTTTTTTTTGTTTTTTTTTTTTTTTTTTTTTTTTTAGTTTCTTGTTGGATGCAAATTTTTATGATTTTATGCCTATGGGTATTCCGAATTGCAATGAGCACTATTAAATCTTTATTAAACAAAACTAAAAGCTGATCATTAGTTTTTTTATTATTTTTAATTTAATTAATTATAAAAATATTGAAATGCAAATATCATGTAAACGACTAACTTTTGGATGACACAATACGGGGTGAACATCATCTCTGTATTTTATTAAAACTAATTATATTATCTGTTTATTGTATATTATTTGCAAACCTATTAAAAGAAAGGGATATTTTTCAGTGGTGTAAGATTTTTTACTAATAAACAGAGTTTCTTGAAGATACTATAATTATTTGATTTTTTTTTTAATTTATTTATTAAACCATTTAAAATACAATATTTACAATTACTGAAATATGTACAAGTAAAAAACCATGTATACATAATGCAATACAAGTTTAGAAATGGTTAAAGGTGCCCTAGAAGGTTTCTCACCTGTATTGGGGTCAACCTAATTTGATTAAATATAATAATATAATAAAAATATTAAAATAAAAAAAAATTGCCTTACAAAAATATTTTGGCAGATCAAAGTAAACTAAATATTTTTTGTAAAGATATTATATTTTAGGGCATAACAAAATGATTTTTTGTGGGTACTTTTCTTATATAGTCGGGAAGGCCATTAAAATTCTTTGGTGCAAAGTAAATATATAAATATTTAAAAAAAAAAAGTATAATTTGGTTTGTGTAAATGAAATATATTAGAGTGTCTAATTCTATTTGTACCTGAAATATAATTTATATTACAAATGCTTTCATAGTGAAAGAAACCTTTTCTGATAAAGAGTTTTCTGATAGATATACGTGCCATTCTTAATTTCAGGAATCAAAAAAACTGGAAAAACTTTAAAATAATGCCAGCATATTGTTTTTGTCCCCAAAAAATTCACAAAATAATGGATTATGATAATAATTAATGAATAATACATTAGCATAGCATTATAAGCCAAGACCTCAATTACATAAAACGCTTTCAATCAAACAGCATGCTTCTCAATTTCCGTGACATCTTGTTACAGATTGGTCACGCGAAACAAAATCGCCTCTCAATGAGAACAGAGACGAACACTTTCGGTAATTGTATCCCCCCCTTCCCTACCAAATTGATTTTCCATTTCGGTGATGGCCCACAGAACGTTTTCGGTTAATTTTGGAACATAGCTTCTTTTTTTTGTTCCCTTTTTTTCATTCTAATGAAAAATAATATTCCTTTGCCTATAGCTTTCATAATATTTTAAGATACGATAATTATAAAAAAATATTTGTTTATTCTTAAATCGTTCCTAAATTGATTAAAGTGTTCGATAATATTTTTTTTTGTTCATTGTATTTCAAAAAACAGAAAAAACAAAACAATTTCAGAAGCTATTTACTGAGTTGTATTGTGATTATCTTTAATAGACTATCAACAGGTTGCCACTCAAAGCTGGTGAATCGGCCTTTTCATGTTGCTAGAAAATAAATTTTAAGTATATAAGCTGTCAAATCGTCCTCCTGAGAGCAGCTTTACTGAGCTCTTAAGCAACTTCACTGTCATTTACTGTTAATACAGAGTGACCATTAGATCTCAATAAATGTTTAATGGCTAATAAAATATTCCAAAATTATATCTCAACAACTGTTTAATGAGAGGTCGATTCTTGCTTCTACTCTTTCTGAATACAATATTCCAATCAGTAATTTATTTTAGTTATCATATGGTCTACCGTTGTATGATTTTTTTTTTTATTTCGACTTCCGGTTTTCTGTCTGGTCTGTGTGGTGTGGGTGTGTTTGTTTGTGTTTGTGTGTGTGTGTGTGTGTGTGTGTGTGTGTGTGTGTGTGTGTGTGTGTGTGTGTGTGTGTGTGTGTGTGTGTGTGTGTGTGTGTGTGTGTGAACAGACTAGCTCAAAAACTATAAACCGTGCAAACCTAAAATTGGGTATTTATTGTAGGTATATGCCCTCGATGTGACAGCAAAAAGTTCATCAAAATTGCTCAAAGGGAGGAGGAACTTTATTTAATAACTTTTTATGTTTTTTTCGATTTTCTCAAAAACGGCTCTAACGATTTTGATTAAACTGAGTATTTGATGTATTAATATGCCCGAAATATGACTGTAAAAATATCATCAAAATTGATTAACCGGAGGGGGGGGCCTTACTTAATATATTTTGCATCACTTTCAAGTGGTTTTTTTATTTACTCAAAAATTGCTTAACCAATTTTGATCAAACAGGGTATTTGATGTATGTATATGCCAAAGATGTGGTAGCCAACATTTCATCAAAATTGATCAACCGGATGGGGGACTTTACTTAATAAATTTTGTATCATTTTCACGTGTTTTTTTTTTTATTTACTCAAAAACGGCTTCAACGATTTTGATCAAACTGGGTATTTGATGTAGGTATATGCCAAAGATGTTGTAACAGCTGGCGATGCCTTTTAAAAAATTTAATGTTTATCTTATCAATTGCGCTCAAGTTATGTATTAACCTCTTCTGCTGCTGCCGAATTGCTAGCTCGCAAGTATACCAAGCGAAGCTCCGTGACCAGGAACAAGAAGGGTGAGACATTATTAAGTTTTTTTCTCAAAGTCCAAGTAGAAGCGGTTACGTATAACACGTTGGAAATAAAAATTTTTGTTATTTGCTTTGTTGAACCAATTAAACGAATTGTTATATTTTTTTATATTATTGGTTTTATTTAAGTTAAGATCATTTAAACCTTCATCTTAACAATGTGATAGCCAACATTTCATCAAACGGAGGGGGCACTTTATTTCATAACTTTTTTCCAATTTTTACCTTTTTTTCGATTATCTCAAAAACGGATTTAATGATTATCATCAAATTCGTCATGTTCAATCAAAATCAAGTCTTCCTTAATATCATGTGAGCTTTATCATTATTAAAATGTTCTGAGGGGGCTAAAATGGGGAAGGGGCCTTTTTGTTTTTCTATAAAGCACCTTTGCATTTGTTTTTATAGAGAAATTATTTGTCTCTCGTTTCGCCTGAAAATAAGAAAGAGCTAAATATGAAATATGAAAAAAATCAAGTGAACATATACAGGAGAAAAAAAGAAAAATATTCCGTCAACTCATAAAACACGTTGAGCCCAAGCATGCGGAGTACGCCTTTAATGACAGGCCATTGTTTATAATTAAAGCCGTTCTGTTCATTTATTGGAAATAATTTTTTTCATGGTAACTAAATGAATTTTTCAATAATTACATATACAATTATAAAATCAGACGACTTAGAGTATTAAGCTTGCATTGCCGAATTATCTCAAGCAAAAAATTTTATTTAATAATAAAATAAATAAGTGTTTGTTATAGAGCAAATGAAAACATAAATAAAAAAATGAATGTGGAAAAATTTGGAACTTTGAGAAGTGGCATTAACACAATTTCTAATCTAAGTAAGTTGGTAAGTAAAAGTTGTGTGTTTCGCGCACGCACGAGATTTTTTTTTTAAACTGTTAAGTCGTTTTACTGCGTGTTCTATTTAGTATATTCGTTTATTAAATAGAAGAAACGGGTTGAGTTAAATAATTATAATGTAGCTCAATATATAATTATATTTAACAGCACACTATGATAAATAATATTTTTAATAGCAAATAACATACTTGAATACTAATTTGAACATATCTACAGTTTATCGATTAGTGATAAAAATAAAAGAGATGTTTTTCATGGATAGTTCTTCTAGAGTCGCAATTATATTGCAACAAAAACTTTAAAATTATTAATTTAAATTACAAATAATTTACGTACTATCCAGCCAGCACTTTCCTCTAAAACAGCACAACGAAAATATTCGCTAAGAGTTTTGTTATTGAAGTAAATTTATTATTCGACTTCATTGGAGCGAAAATGTTTACTTTCGTTCAAGTTTCTCGAATTGGGGTCCCAAGATGGAGAAGTTTGTCAATAACTTCTAAATGTGAATGTATCGTTCTCCGAGTCTCAACTTGGAAAGTTTGGATTGATAGCACAGCCCTTTGCCAACGGCTATTTAAATTAGATAATTTTAAATGTAACTAAATGTTTTCCAAATGGGGTGAAACGAACTGTATCAATCAGTTTTTTAAAAAAATTGTTTTAGGTATAATACTTTTTATTGCAGGTAGCAAAGCTCTAACATTATTCGATGGATTCATCTCAAATTTTTGTTGTATAACTTACATAGCACTTCTTTTTCCGAATATATACAGCTCCTTAGACACGAAACAAAGTGGCGCTTTGTCTGCATTATATATGTATAGTGTATATGTAATTTTATATTCTATACAATTCATACTGAATTTCAGAAAAAATGATAATTGATACGCAAATACTGAAAACGATGAATAAGTTTAACCAACTAGGACCGCGAATAATGAATGTCGTGACATATACTCTAACTGAAACTCTTCAAAATTATATTTAAATAAAATTACGTTATAATCTCTATATATATAAGAGGCTTTGTCCTGACTGACAGATTCAACGCAGAGCAAAAACAACTAATGATAGAAACTTGAAGTTCGGAATTTAGATTTTAAACGCGATGTAGGTAGGTAGGTAACCACTAAGAAAGGAATTTCTAAAATATAACCCCTTTGTGGTTTAAATGGCGAAATTGTCGTTTAACTCTAACGGACACCTATTTTTGCACTTCGAGAAAAAATATCTAATTTGGACTCATTTTAAAGATCTTGATACAACGAGTTTAACTCGAAAGTCCCCCAGTCGAAAACCATGTTTTAAAGCCGAAAAATGAAGCGTTCACGACGAATAAGCAATTTTTTGTTTCGGCGGTTTTAGTGAACTCTCTCCATTGCGCGTCTCCCTCTCTTCTACCGAGCTGGCAGCTTCCCCCTCCAACATTCCACCTACCGGAAGCTCCGATCCCTGTTATGTTGTTAATGTATAACATATGTTGTCAATATATAACATATCATATTAAATCAATACCAAGATAATGATCACAGAATTGATTTTAAAGGCTCGCAGGCAAAGCCGCAACGGGGAATGCTAGTTTAATATATAATTTAACATTGATGTTACAATATAAATTATATTTGATATCGTATAAATATTTAGCGATGAGTTAGACGCATCATCATTTCATAATTATAAAAAACTGTCATCCAAAACCAACCCTCACAGATTTACCTTAATGCAAAGCTCATATTGATTTCTCGTTCTTTTCCTTGGAGGTTTTTACCAGTAGGAGCAGCATATTTTAACAATTTTTTTTTTTACATTATGGAGCCAAATAATTTTTACTGTCCATAATGCTATTGCCAAAATGAAGATGCGACCTTTTGAATTTCAATTGACACTTTGGTCAAAAAATATCGTTAAAGCCGAAAAATGATAATTTAAGACCTTTTCCTTTCCTTTATACAAGCGGCCATATTTCGCCTCCTTGAAAAAATGTTGGATGTACGATAGGTAATTAAAGTAATTTACCAGAAGCAGTAGGAATTGTGATATTTTTTCTGTCTTTATCAAAGCTTTCGGATATTGTATTGAGGTTCTCTAAATACCACTAGCTGTTAGTGTGAGATTTCCATGGAAAAGAAACAATACCAAAGCAATCGGAATAAAAACTTAATGTTGATTACAATTGTAATAGCTCCCGATGAGCATGGAACTGCATGTTTCTTATTAGTGATGTAAAACTATCGAAAGTCTCTGCTATCGATAGTTTCGGACATATAACTATCGATAGTCTGAGGTGATGACAGGGGGGGGGGGGGTAAATAAGAATTTTCCATTTGGAACGATTGAGCTATAATGCACGTTTCCATTTGCACTTTTTCTTTCCTTTTTTATTAGGCAATAAAAATTAAATTATTAGAGCATGGGTTCCATTATACCATGAAATAATTTATATCAAAGCTTAGTCGTAATTGCAATGACTAAAAATTTTATCAAAAGGTTAAAGAAACTGTATTTACAGGAAAGCAACATCCACCTCTCTACAAGGAACCGTGCAACCAGGATTCCAGTAGTCGACTTAGTTGATTTAGCATAATAGTCCGGGAGCTGAGGGTCAAAAAAAAAAGGTGCCTGATGTGAAGAAATTTTTTGATCATATAGGCTAAAAGTACTTCTTTCATAGACAACAACCACCTCAGATCGGTTGCCACCAAATTTTATAGGCGAACAAAATACAAATCAAAACGTGAAATTATTCGTAGTGCTAACTTCCTGCTATGACTTCGGATTTTAAGTATTAACCATTTTGAACTAGTTAAACAACCAACTTCCATGTGTTAACATAAAAAATAAATTCTGCCAATTAACTACCTGTCTAAGTAGCTATTTTTATGGATATTTTATCAAATCCCATGTTACTTCAAAGTCTTAGCAGGAAGTAAGCACTACTAATAATTTCACGTTTTGATTTGTATTTCCCCCTAGATTTAGCTAATGTTGTGTGCACGGAGCTTATTTCCTGCTAAATTTGATGCTCAGCAACTTTTATCTAAAACATTTTTCATTTAAACGAGGTGTTTTTGAGTTAGAAGCGTTGGAACATGGTTTCCACCAAAAACATAAGCACCCATGTGCTACAGCACATAAATATGCCGACCATAAGTCTATATATAGATTCACGCACATACACACCCATATACAGCCACACGGCACCCACACACACAGAGGCATATATATATATATATATATATATATATATATATATATATATATTTTTTTTTTCATAATTTATTCGTTTATTATAAAAGATTTTTTTTAATATCTATTTAAGATATTTTTAAACAGCCTACCGTGTAGTAGAAAATGTCGTTAAACTTTTGTTGATTTTCTATTGAACGTAGGTTTCCTAAAATTGAATTATTTTGTAAATTAATATAATTATATGTAACGGATTCTTAATTCTTTATACATTGGGCATTCTATTCAAAAATGGTACAAATTTTTGGTTTTTTGAAGGTTGCGAATTGTGCAATTTTCGTATCCTTCTAATTTGTATGCAGTTCCTTTCTAATCAAATGTTGGTTAGTTCAGTTTGGCTACTCTAAGCTGACTGACGATTCTCTGTTTATTTATGTTGGTTCTTTATGGTCTAAGTATAATTCTGGCCGGCTTAAACTGCTAATATTTCGATATTTTTCGTCGTACTTAGAGTTGAGGACCGAGTTTATGTAGGAACTGATGGAGTGATTTAAATAATAAAATAATTTCAAATTAAATAATGAAAATTTCAAATTTCAGTAGGGACCGAATTCAGTTAAAACGATATGTATTTAGGTGTGGCTTAACGCGAGAAATGATAACCACATTCCATAGGGTGTAGATCTTCATACTGATAAAAACTGCTAAAGGCACCGTTGACTACAACAAAGGTTGTTAAATGATTGAGCGGGGGGTGTTATAATAGGAGGGTGCGTGGTTGGGGGGGATAAGGGGGGGGGAGATATGTAGAACAAAAGGGATGGCCCTTTGCTTAATCTGTTATGGTCATAACTCCGGAGTTCTCCCCGACAACCTTTCTAATCCTCGCAATAAGGTTGTCTTGGAAAGACGACAGATGAAAAATTATTTAAAAACTCCTATCTAAAATACTAATATTATGCGATTTAATTTATTTGATGAATTCCATAATCTGTAACGTATTCCCAAACAAGCCAGTTTAGTGGGGTATTTTGAACTAGTTTTGAAGTACATAAGTTGCCGCTTAATCCGTCGTCGGATGATCCCCTTTTTCGGATATTCCGTTGAAAAATTATAAGACGGAACCATATGGTCCTTTAAAATATATTTTTTATCGGATAATCCGATGTTCCTTCCGGTTAATCCTTTGTTTGTAAGGAAATTATTTTTTCTCCATTAAATGCGACTACAAATGAATAACTGCGGACGGGACTCTTTTTTCTTACTTTCTGGAATCCAGCTTTTGTTCGTCTTAGGAATATTATAGAAGAAATAATCCCGGTTATAAATTTTACCATTTATCATTATTATTCACTTCATATCAGTTTGTTCGTGAACAGTGAACATTTTTTATTTTGTCAGGTTCGTCATGTCCTGTCGTTGACACGTTAGGTGCGGCGGCGTATTTTAGGGGTATCCTGAATTTGACGGTATCGGTCCCCAGGGTCCGACTGTTGGAATGAGCCACAGACGATATTGGGCGTCGGGGTCCGATGGGAATGCTTTGACGAAAGTGTTATTTTTTTACTGAAAAATGAATTAAATGAGCTTCTCAAGGGCATTATCTCTTGGTGAGGATTAGATCTAGACATAACAGGCGCAGGACATGCCCCCGGGGTCCAACACAGGATTTACGCCATACTTTTTCGAAAATAGCATTAAACTGCTGGAATTTTGTATTATCATCCTTATTGATAATTTTTGCAATGTTAAAACAATTTTTAGGAGTCTTTTACTGCTTTACAACCACTTACACTATGATAAAAAAAATTCTTTTTAAAGAAATGAATTTATATAATATAAATAAAGCAAATATCAGCAAGTTTTATTTATAATTACAGACTTAATAAGAAGTATTAAAAAAAAAATATTGTTTTCTTTTTCATATTTATGCAAAAATTAAAGAATGTCAAAGAAATAAAATAGAACTACATAATATAAAATCAAACACATAAAATTAAAGATAAAGTTAGTCGTTGCAATATTATCGGACGCGGAAGGGTGATGCCGTCCAGTAGTCTTGTTTTATTACTGATGGCCTGTATTGGACCCCGGAGTCCGAATCTAAAAAACAACAGAATTTCATCTATCAGCAACTGTTGCTGCACTAAAATGTAATAATCTCATTGTTCGGCCTTTCGGACATTTTCATTTGAGAATTGGCTGTTAAGAGGGGAATGTAAGACATCGGACCCCGGGGACCGATGACGCACCTAATGTGTTGAAGAGGAGATTAGTCATTATCGCGGAAGAGAGAATTTTAGCTCAGTATGATAAATTACCGAAAATGACAACAAAAAAAAATGCTGCATTAAAATTAGTAATCCTGGTTTCAACAATTTCCGAACTAGAGTATAAATATATATCATCTTTGTATTCAGCCCGATGTCTTCTTAGGATGAATTAAATGTGTTTGAATAAATAAGAGAATGTTCAACTAAAAATTTGCCCTGAATTTATCATTTTTCGTTTAATCCATTTTCGGTTAATCCGTCGAATTTTATCCTGACCCAATTGTAAGAGATCATGCGGCAACCACTGTACTATCATTATTTTCTCAAATTGCATAAATATAATTATGTGCTGTATACATACACGTATCTTATAAATAATAATTTAAATATGATTGAATTTATTAATATTTATAAGAGTACTTATAATTGATAAGGGATATGAACGATGTGCCGTATGTAATGCAAACATCTTGTTGGAGGATCTTTACATATCTATTACTGTAACTCCTAAGCGACCCGGACACATGTCCATAGGAGCTTTATTGCTCAGAAGCAAATTTTAAATCCGGAAAAAGGTTTTAAGTCCGAGAATTTTGTTGCACCACTTTCTAATTTCTAAACCTCTATGTTTTGTATTTTTAGGTAAAAATCAATCAATCATTGTGTCCATTCTTAATAGCAAAAAAATCTACAATTCCTTTATGTTTCAACATTTTTTATCCATATTTTTTATATAAAATTAATACCTTTTACGTATTTATTTTTATTGTCTATGATAGCCTGTCTGTATAGTGTTATTGAGACCTCAGAACAAAATTTGCATTGTTTTCTTACATTAAAGTTTATGCTTCTATTTTTAACTATACGAATATAAAAGGAGCACGTGTGCGGGATAAATAATTATAACATATGTATCTATATATATATATATATATATATATATATATATATATATATATATATATATATGTCTGTGTGTGTGTGTGTGTGTGTGTGTGTGTATAATTATAAAAAAGTATAAGTGAAGCGATGTGTATATCAACAATAGCTGTCTATCCACTTCCATCCCCCTTCTACAATCTAAACCTAAGTCCGCAAGATCAGCCTTCTATCCTCCCATCTTCACTTCGGACTGCTCCTAGGATACTTACAAGAAGGCAAAGCGCATACAAATATTTTTGAATTTAAGGCCATTATAAATGCTGCAGTGATTTCACCTTATTAAAAATATCGGGTGCAATTCGTTCAATACGGCATTTCTTAACCTTCGAAATTCTCCAACTGACCTGTCACTTTTCCGTCTCGATATTCCTACGCAGCGCTAGATTTTTTTCAAATCCTAAGAAGTTACTTATTATACATAAATAAAGTAGTAAGTATATATTAATTTTGCAACATACGGAAATTCAAAAAATATCCAGCATATACGATGTGTTCCCTAGCTTATTATTAATCTCACCCAGGCATCGATTTAGTTTTTTCCTGGTTATCGTAGGACCTAAAAATCTAGACAGTATGCGGTTAAATATACCTCCCCATTGTAAGAAAAGTCTTTGAAATAAATCTAATATCAATAATCCTAGGGCCTAGGGAGGAGAAAGGCCAGAACTCCAGTGCTTTGGGCTGGAAAACGGAATGTAAAGGCTATATGATTAAAATAGTAACTTTGTGCTATAAGAAGCACTCATAAGGATATATATATATAAATACATATATATATATATATATACGCCTATTATGGATGTCGAAAGGGCAATTTATTTTTTACCAAACCAATGAAATGTCAGTGGTGTGTAATAGGATTGTTTGGTTTTCCCTCTCGAAAAAAAAATGAGATAATAATAAAATACATTCGTTATATAGCTAATCCTGAACTGGATTAAAATATGTCGATTCCAAGTATTGCAACTAAATAATAAAATAAATGGAAGCTTTCATACACCAGTGGCAATACATTCGATATTTGATAGAAGCTATATTAAAAAAAAAATTGCTTTTAAAGTCCATAGCAATTTTATTGACAAAGAGGGAATATGATCGTGAAAACAGTATTTAAAACCTGACCGACCCTCGTTTTAATTTCGATTCAAAAATAAGGACAGCTTTGCTTTTAAATGTTCAGTAATAAATTTATTCTTTATTTAAAAGTTTCTGTATAGTTGGATGAATTTTTTTCATACCATTCTGATCTCAAACACCCCGATTTCAAGATCATGGGATCATTTCAACCATGACTATTTCAAATATGACTTTAACAATATTTATCAACATTTCTTTAATTTTTTTTTTTTATATCTTCAGCTATTTCCTTGTTTGTACGTTCGTGTGTTACATCTGCATTTATCTATAAAAGGTAAGTAGTTGCAGTAGCAAGATAAAAAATAATAAAATTATAGACCGAGCTCACATACTAACGGATATTTGATTTTCATAAAACTAGATTACCTCGAGAACAGATTTTTCTCACTTAAAACATGCATATCATCATTCATGAGCAGAGTTTTACCAGGAATGTTTTTTAATGTAACAGATTTCTTTAAAATTTATAACCTTTCGACAAAAAAGTGAAAAATGTAAAGAGTGATAACATTTCTAGTGATAAAACTTCTGGCCATATTTTTTGACCCAACGCAGCCAATCGTGCAAAAAAAAATATAAATAAATAACATAAAAGTCTCAATAACCTTTAATTTATTTGCACGAAACGAATTCTCACTAAGTTTTACGTCTTCCTAAAAATATAGAATATAAAGTCAGTGAGGAGACTGAGGGAATAATTATCGAAAAAGTTTGCGTTGTTAGTTCCCCAAAATGTCCCTTTTATCAATTACCTGAGTAAAGGAAATAACTGTTTTCCAAAAGAAAATTTTGTCCACTTTACTATGGTGTACTTTGAATTTAACCAGCTTTAAAAGTTTTCAAGAAATCCTAATTTTCTTTTTTCGATATGAAACGGGACCCCCTTCACCCCCTTTGGAACGGGACCAATGACATCAAATAAACGTTTTTCAGGAAAATATGTCTGGAATAACTTCCTAAAGTTTCTACTTTAACTCCTTTAAATTATCCTGTATTTATTAGATCACCTAGGTACTATTTAAAATATAATGAACTAATGAATTATGATGATTTTTAATGAAATTGCAAGAAATTATATATTTATCAAAAGATAATTTTTTAGTTAGGTATTAATTTAATTTTACAAAATTTAATAATTTAAACAATATATCATAGTTATTTGGAATTAATTCTAATGATAATATACTTAAATACGATTTTTAAATTTGATTTTCGTTCCTTAATTATCTATACTATGGACTACTCCAGTGATTACTTTTAATATTTATAGCTATTTAATACCATCTAATGTTTTTTTTTATATGCAGTACTTTGTATTAATATTTTTACATTGTGTTCCTTGCCTCGATGTTTTCAACAATTTCTATTATAAAAATTACCCCCATTTTGCAATAATTTTTAACAACTTCTGATAGTCTTTTAATAATTTTGTGTTGTTGTCTAAGAATTGTTAATTTTAAGTAAGATAATTGTTATCTATAGTGGTTCATTATCATTTAGGCTTATTTTATTTTAAAATTTATGTAAGCTGGTTGCCAATCATATGTTTTTACAGGACATATTATTTTGTATAGTGCTTTGTTATGGATTTTCCATCTAGAGATGTAACAATGGATTGTTAATCAATTGTTATTTTTAGGTATTATAGTTTTTGTATAATTGATATCTATTATATTGTTGTATATTTGTATTAATAAAAAGTTATTTTTAGCATGAGATTAACTCCAATTTGTTACAAGATTAGAAATTGATTAACAATCCATTGTTACATCTCTAGATGGAAAATCCATCTAAAAATTTCACATATGATTTATTTATTTATATCCTATGGAAGGTTATCCTCTAATGGAGGGTTATAAATGATTAGATAAACTCTGCATGGTTCTGAGATATCTTTGTCTGCGTCGAGTAATAAACGTTCCTTTTTTATTATAAAATCAATTAAAGAGTCATACAAAAATTTATAATCAAAAGCGTTTCGGATGTTTGACCAACATTTTTGGCTATAAATCATTATAAAAGAACTTTTCCAAGCGTCCCAGTCAGATGATGAACTTAATTAAATTAGAACTGTACCATTCTTTTACATTTCCATCTATAAATAATCTTAACGCCTCGATTTTAGTAACATCATTTAGTTTAAATCTAGGGCATTCCCTTTCAAACATATCCATCCATGTTGAAGCTTCTAGCTTGCCGTTAAATTTAACCAATACAAATTTCTGTTCAATTCCCCTCATTGTTAATTCACACAATGACGAAACAAGACCCTCTAGTTCCCTTATTCGATTTAATGAAAAAATCTCATTTTCAGTTTTTGTCTCACCTGAAATATTATTTACATCACCTGTGCTTTTAACCTCCTCTTGGGTTAGGCCCCTCCGCAGCACGTGGTCTACCTACTACTTCTTACTGTGTTACGTTACAGCAAATGTAAGTCCTGTCGTGCTTAGATTCTATAAATGTGGTTTTGTCTGATTTAGAATTAATTGTAGCGTTAGAAAATAGCACTCTCAGATTTAGCAATTACAGTATACTCCTGCTTAACCGGCTCCCGTTTAACCGACTCTCCGGATAAACAGAAGGACGCTGTGAAAGATAAAATATTATTTTTAAGATCCTTTAAAGCATTTATAGCTTTGTCATATTATCAATCGCTGGTCAAAAATTTTGTTAAAATTTGTATTATGTTGCGGTTTGATAGATCTTAATTATATTGAAATGTATACAAAAAGTCTTTTGTTTTTTATTTGTTGACCGAACTCCAGTAAAACAAGTCTCTTCGAAGTAAAATTGATCTTGAAACAAAATCCTTATCCTCCACCTATTTCATAAAAAAATTAAAAAAGAAATTAAGAAGAAATAACTTCGTATATTTAGACAATACCGACGAGATGACATTAAGGTGCGCATAAACGAAAAAAAAAAAAAAACATTTTGTGAAAACTGAATAGATTGATTGTGTAAATTTTCGTAAATCGTTAAATTAAATTAGCCAAAAAAAGTTTTGTTTAATTAATATTTATATAACCTTTGTAAATTAGGCTGTTTTTTTTTTTGTTTTTGGGTTTTATCGCAATATAGAAGTTATAATAATATATTTTTTTAGCTTTTTTATACACTTTTCCGGATTGACCGGCTCTCTCGCTTAAACGGCAATGAATCGGTTCCGAGGAGGACGGATAAGCTGGAGTCTACTGTAGTCAGAAATGTGTATGAAATAAATAAAATCTATTTATAGTGATTCATAGTGGCATAGTGATGCGTTAGGTGGATTTTATCAATTATGATCAGCACATTAAGGACTATTTATGTACCTTCTTATATATCTGTACATATATTATATATTAATCTAATCTTAATCTGTGGGTGACTACCTTTTTAAATTATTTTTAAATAATTTAAAAAGGTAGTCACCCACAGATTAAGATTAGATTAATATAAAATAACTTAAAATTGACGTACGTCAATAAATACCATAAATTGGACAAACTTTGTAAGCCTCCCGTTACTCGCAAATTTTGCGTGATCGGGTAGTAGGTATCAGTGAAGAGGAAGGATTGGCTCTACTTGGAGCCGAGCTCTGTGGTGTAGTGGTTAGCATGTCATGCGGGAGACCCAAATCTCTTCTCTTCAAAAAATAAATTATGTACATATATTATTTCACAAAAATAAAAATCAAAGAGAAAAAAAAGTGTTCTCTAAAATGTAAGCTTCGGTTATGCTTAAATGTTGTGTAATTTAATTAAATAGGTGTTGTGTAGTTGGATTCAGACTACAAATAGCGTAGGTAGAAAAATTGGGTTATAATTATTACCACAATCATTCTTTTTATTTTGTCAAATATTATGAAAATCGATGTCTAGGCAGGAAAAAATGGATTTTGCTAATTAAGACCCACTTTAAAGATATTTTAAAAGAACAGGTCAGTGATTTCATTCAAACATGAATGATTATCATTCCAATAAATGTTTATTTAAATAGATGTACTACAATTTCAAGTAAATTATATTTTATTACATTAAAAAGTCTCTTTGGAAATAAAAAAAATTAATTTAAAGCAAATGGTTTGATAATAGTTATACCTTGATCTAATTGTAACAAAGATATGTAACGTCAGCGTAAAAATATTATTTCTGTTTCTATTAAATTATTAAATTAAATAAAAATTCAATTTTAATATTTGGAAAAGATTAAACCAAAAGATATTTTAAGCAAACAATATGTGATTTTATAGATTAATGTTTTCCTATAATTTTGATATTTATGGCTTAAATATTATATTAACTATTTTAATTGTTTTTACAAAGTTAAAATTAACTCCTTTAAAGAACATAACATGTTATAAAACTATAAATATGTTTATAAAACATTAAAGTTAACAATGTTTACAAATGAATATTTTCATGCCAATAATTTTATATTTATAGATGTTATATTATTTGAAGTATATTGAAAAAATACTATATTCATATTTACGCTTAGTACAGTACCTACACTGCCAGCAAAGCTGCTTTTTTTTTTAATTATATGAAATCTGAATTCCAACACTAGAAAGTATCTGTGACAAAAAAAAAAAAAAAAAAAAAAAATCTTACCTATACTATTCCAAATAGCTATAAAAATGTAGTTTTCGCCAAATGCACTGCCCTATCATGCTCAAATGTCATAAATACCTCCCCCTTCATTGTCAGAAAGATAACCGTGAAAAACACCTGATGAACTGGTTTTGAAAAAAAACTTAATAAGGTTAATAAATTGGGCACTTTAATGGTATAGATGCTATGATTTTTATTTATGACTTATTAGGTTTTATATTTTTCCACTAATAAGAGAGAGTCTGCGCCTTCTTGCACACAAAGAAACTAATGTATTTGCTTTATTGAAATTTAACTTTTTTCGTTAATACTTCAATTATTTAAATAATTTGACCCATGGGGAAGGATAGCTAAATTCAGAATGTAGAAAGATTAATTTTTAGGGACTATGCAATATTCATAGTGATTTCATATTTACCAGGAAGATTACAGGAAATAGTTTTGAAGAGAAGAAGGTCAGAAAATTGAGTCCTTCCTTAACTATTAAACGCTGCTGTAGAAAAATAATTTCTCCTTAAGGCCTGGGTGTTTGGGGGGGGGATGGTGAAGAGGCAACAAAAAAAAGTTAATTATGCTTATCGTTATGTTAAACCTGAAAGTAAACTCTGATACAAATCTAAGTGCGAAATGCTTCGCGCGGGTCCAGCTAGTATAATAAAAAAGGTTACATGAATCTGCATACATGAAGAAACTCTAATTTTTTCTCTCGTTTTTCTTTAATATAGTTTTTGGGAATGCATTTATACGCGAAAGGTCAAACAGAATAATATTAATGACGTGTTAGAATGAAAGTCAATGAAAAAATAATATTGAGACTGCCTATCAGCTTTTTCAACCTTTTCTCTATGAGTATTATTGGCGAAAAAAATAGACCTGCACGATTTGTAAGCCATTTCTAACCCATCATTAATGGTACAAATTATTTTATGCTTATAAATATATTATTTTTTTAATTCGTTCTCTTAATGGGAGCCTTATTGAGAGCATAGAAAATTTGAATTTCTGGACCTACGGTTGGACAGTGAGATGAGCTGCTCAGCGATTTCCCGATAGCGAATTGGCTTCGCAAGCAGATTTGGCGGGGAACCCGTATCTCGCTTCTTGTCCCCTCATGGCCTTTCACCCACTTATCTCCTAATGCCCCCCCCCCCCCAAAAACAATTCTCAAATGATGGAAACTTCTTATGAAAATCCCTGTTAAACTGCTATATAAACAGACGTCGCACAGTGGGAAAATTTTGTCATTCAGCGGCCAAAAATCTATAACTAGATTTTAGACTAAATGACGATAATCGAATAATTCTTTTTTCATTAAAGAGCATGGGATTTTCTTTATCAGTTAGAATAAAAACAATAAAAATACCATCACTCTGAGTATTTCAAAATAATTTTTATATTAATCCTTACTTCACATAAATTTAAATAAAATAGTTTATTAGGTACATGGTTATACATACATGGAGAATGAAATGAGTCAGTATTGTTATCTGTTGAGCTTTCTGCTCATATAAATGTCTTTTTTACGCACTTGGTCCATTTGAAAGATTTAAAAATAATTATTGTCTAAATAAGAAAAAATCCAAAAAATTAAATTAAAAACACCCTATTTTTTAGGAATTTTAACGGAATAAAATATGTTATAAAGTATGTTTTATGGTTTAGTCTAATTCGCGGCTGAAAGAATATTGAAAGTTCAAATATAGGGATTTAAATCTTAAAATCGATATATGGCTGATCGATCGCATTTGATCGATCGAATTCTATTACAGTATTTTAGTACCCTTCACCTTCTATCACTGTGAAAAAAATCAGAACCAACTATTGCCAATAATAGAAGTTATATCACTTTAAATACTTTCTTTACATAAATTACATAGTCAACGTGTATGAAATTAAAACGCATTTTTATCCAATGATTTTACATCCATTCTTCTTATTTATAAAATATGTTTGGTGTTTGTTTGTTTAACGTCACTTTATGCTACTAAGGCTAATCGGACGATGCTACAGTGGGAGTCCTAAATTTTGCCTATCCAGGTATAATTAGGATAGGGATCTTTAACGTGTACCTGACATCGTACAGGCTCGGGACCTCCATTTTACGTCCTATCCGAGGGACAGCATGGCTAAGGATTTTTTACTCCCATTAAAAAATCGTAGGGCCACCGCTGGGCGCGAACCTGCGACCTTTAGTATTGTAGGTTGCCGTGCTAACCACTATACCAAAGGTGATCCCTATAAAATATGTTTGGTGCGATAATATAAAATGCATAGATTTTGCTTAAATAATTTTAATAATTTACCAGGTCTGCAAGTTTAAAATGTCGTTTATTTCTTAAAATATATACACAGTAATTTAAAAAAAAAGTATATATCATGCTGAAGAATGACTTTGGCGTGCCTGTGAGCCCATTCTGGGCGTTTTTCGATCAATGCGTGACTCAAATTGATCATTTGTTGTCGGTAGCGGTCGGTATTGACTGTTTCGCCGGGTTTGAGAAGCTCGTAGTAGACTACTCCCTTCTGATCCCACCACACACACAGCATTGTCTTCTTCCCAAAACGATCCGGTCTTGCACTCGATGTGGATGGTTGTCCTGGCGTTACCCATGATTTTATTCGTTTGGGATTCTGAAAATAAATCCATTTTTCATCGCCAGTTACAACTCGATGCAAAAAACCCTTTCTTTCGTGGCGTAAAAGCAGCATTTCGCACACAGTTTTTCGTTTTTCCATCTGTCGTTCGTCCAATTCATGTGGAACCCATTTTCTAACCTTTTGAATTTTTCCCATAGCTCTCAGGCGATCGGAAATGGCTTGCCTAGTGACATTCAACTGTTCTGCCATCATTTGTTGGGTTTGGGTATTGTCTTCGTCTAATAAAGATTGCAATTCGACGTCCTCGAACTTTTTTGGTCGATTTTCTCGTTTTTTATCAGTAACATCAAAATCACCACTTTTGAAACTTTGAAACCAACGTTCACATGTCTTGACGGTTGGAGCAAGATCGCCATAAGTCTCAACAAGAATTCGATGACATTCAGATGCCTTTTTCTTTTGATTGAATAAGAAAATCATGACATGCCGCAAATGCTCTTTATTTGGCTTAAAATTAGACATTTTTAACACCAAAGAAAGGTATGATACGTCCACGTAAACGACTTAAAAACAACTGACTTTTGTAAACAAATGACTAACAAACAAAATAGCGTTTAGAGATAAGCAAATCCTTCAATAGGCTAAGAGCGCATTCTATTGGAATTAAAACGACATTTTAAACTTGCAGACCTGGTAGCTTTACCTCTTATATTAATGCACCAAACGTATTCTATAAATAAGAAGAATGGCTATAAAAATATTGGTTAAAAATGCGTTTTAATTTCATCTACGTTAACTATGTAATTAATGAAAAGAATGTATCTAAACTGATTTAACTTCTATTATTGGCAATAGTTGGTTCTGATTTTTTCCATATTGGTAGAAGGTGAAGGGTGCTAAAATACCATAATAGAATGCCATCGATCAAATGCGATCGATCGGCGATATATAGATTTTAAGTTTTAAACCCCTGTATTTGAACTTTCAATATATTTTCAGCCTCGAATTAGACTAAATCATAAACCATACTTATCGTTCAATTTTAGGACATATCTTTTTCCGTTAAAATTCCTAAAAAATAGGGTATTTTTAATTTATTTTTTTGGATTTTTTCTTCATCAGACAACAATTATTTAAACTTCTTTCCAATGGAGCAAGTGCCTGGAAAAAACATGTATATGAGAAGAAAGCTCAATAGATAATAATCCTGGCTCATTTCATTCTCCATGTATAACTATAACCCTGTACCTTATAAACTATTTTATTAAAATTTAAGTGAATAAAGGATTCATTTAAAAATTAATTTGAAATTCTTTGAGCAATGGTATTTTTTTTTTTTTTTTATTCTCCCTGATAATGGGAATCCCATACTCCTTAATGAAAAGAGAATTATTCGATTATCGTCATTTAGTCAGGAGTTATAGATTTTTGGCCGCTAATTGACAAAAATTTCCCACTGTGCGTCGGCAGCTGAAGCATTAAGCATTACTTCAAATAAATTATGATTAATTAGTAATTAATTTTTGGAGAAATTTCTCAATTTTTAAAAGTAAGCATCAAAATTTTTAAAAATTTACACAATTAATGTGTATTTTTTCGTAAATCATAAATATAAAATAAATAATTAGCTCATAAAACAGGGTAGAGGAGATTTTTTTTTAAAAATCCTTTTCCGGTTTATTAAAAATATGTAGATACATTTTTATAAAAAATAAATTTGACAAATTATCAATTGATTTACATTGAGAAACATTGTTTGCGAATAACAACTCCATCTAGATGAATGTAAATAAAACTAGAACGATCTAAATAAAAATAATCCTAACGATTAATCGACATAAACAAATTAACCGATCACTTAGTAATTCGATTAAATTATTGTCATTCTGGCACAATAGGACCCACCAGACCAACTCATGAAAAAAAAAGACAAATGTGAATAAAAAAAAAACTTTTTTTTCCTAAGGCTTTACCGTGAGCAGCATTAGGGCCGCTTCAACCAGCCTACTGTTCCTCTGCTTTCATGTATATATTCTTTCATTAATATTTTTTTTTAAACATAATGAATTGCTTAATTATATTACTTGCTTAAGTTTTTCGTTACTTAAGGAATGTTTTTTTTTTTTTTTTTTTTTGTGTATTTTCTTTGCGAAAAAATAAGAGCTTCCGACATTTTAGGCTATCTGGATTTTACCTATATGCCATTTTTCAAGTGGTCGCTATACTGCCCTTTATACAATTGAAAATATGTATATATTTTTAAAATGCATATTTTTATGATGGCAAGGAAACTTGTAAGTATAGATCTCGTCAGTCTGTTAAGAGTAAAAATATTAAATATTTTTTTACCAGAATATACAAGATATCGAAATAACAAGGTCCAGGAAATATCGAATCTGTTTCGCTGATTGGTGGGATTGCGTTCTAATTGTTTAAACAGGTCATGGATTAATTCCTTCTCTTCCTCTTCATTAACTATTTCTTTTCTGATTTCCCTAAGGTTTTCCGCCATGCTTCATTTATAAAATCCAACCATTATTTCAAGGGTGTTCTGATGCACATCTGATCTCATTATCGTTTATAGGACATCATATTATATAGTCCTACCTGTCATAATAATAATCATTATCATTAAAGAATGATAAATCTTATGTGTTTGTAATATTTTCCAGCATGATAGTTTTTTATACTTCCAACCATAACAAAAATTAAAATCAGTTATCTTACTAATCCCTTATATCAATTATTCATATATTTATAATTTTTAATATATATTTATGACTACAAAAAATTGAAAAAAACTCATTAATTGTGTTGGTTTTTATTATTAAAAGAATTGACTTCTATTAACAGCAAAGGCAAGGAAGGTATTTTATGCAAGTGGGGAAAAAAACTTTTGAATTAAAACCGTTTTTTTAAAAGAGACAAAGAAAGTAACATGTAAAGTGCTATTTATTTTGGATGCTGCCATGATAGGGTAATTCAAATAGATTAATAATTTAAAATAATATGTAAATTACTGTATATGTTCAAACCCGGTGGTCAGTTTTACCTGAAGGTGGCAATGTACTGGGAATACCGACTTGAACGTTATTGGGAAATAAACGTATTGTTAGAAATTTAAAATAAGTAAAGCCAAAGACCGACAATGCTGCCTACACTTACCAAGGGAAACATCTAAGAAGATTGTTGAAGAAATTTGGGCCATAAACCCCGGTTTTGCCCCAGCAAAGACACCGTCGAAGAAATATATTTCATATCAGTCTTGATCTACCTTGACTCAGAAGCCCTGATGAAGATCCACAAGTTGGATCAAAACGTTGGCTTTCGAAAATAAAAAATCTTTTCAAAAAGAAAATCCTGATCATCATTTAACCTATCGTACAGATTAACAATTGACTATCTCTCACCTCTAGAAATATAGCATGGAATGGAAATTTTAGGATAGCCAGCCAACCAGAAGAAGTCTAAAGAGAGTGGGGGATAGACGAATTATATGGAGGAAGAAAATTGAGGAGATAGAAGTTGGAGAAAGGTCAGGAGTTCGGATGTTTTGGAGTTGCGGAAGTGCGGAGGAGGAGACGAGAGTTTGGGCAGGTTGAGGTTTCCAGAGAGATCTGAAAGAAGATGCGGCGCTGAGTCTAAGAGAGCGTCAGAGATGGCAGAGAGACTGATCAACACCAGAGACGTACAGTGGTACCGAGAGAGAGCAAACCAGATAAGGTTAATATACAGTACTAATTGTAATATTGCGTGGTATGCATTTAATAAATTATGTTTACTTGCCAGTCAGCATCCAGTAACTAAGTTGTGTTAGTAAAATATCTTTATAGGATTTATCAGAAGGGTGTAATTATGATTTAAATTCTTATTCAATATAATTGGATATGGAGTTCAATTTAGATTTGTTTCTTTATTTTCATTCACCCCATGCCACTGGTTTCGTAAAATAAATAAAATTGGTAAACAAGTCACCTCTGGAAAAGAATCAAATATACATTAATACATATTAAATACATTAATTACATATAAAAATTTGATATATCCCGTTTCTAGTAACCCCCACCCGCCTTAGGAAAGCGGGAAGCAACGTAGAAAAAAGAACGGACTCTTATATAAATTTTAACGTTAGTTTGATGAAAATTTAAATTATTAAAAGTAATTGTAATGAATAAAATTGTATAAATAATTAACTATTTCGATAAAACTCAAACGTTGATTTACGTCCTTTAAGTTTAAATAGATTTTAATTAATTGATCATAATTTTAATTATGATTTTTATGATGACCCAACTAAATTTTTATAAAACGCCATCTACTATATTTGCATTGAATAAATCAACTAATTTATTCTGTAGCTTTGGAGTATTTATCACGATTGACCGGTAAGTTGATCATATTTTAGTATACCGTGGGGGAAAAGACGACTTAAGCACTAATATAAAATTTGAGGGCTGAAAATGTTTAATAATATTGAAATTTGTGACCAGATTTTTAATCATTTCAGCCCGCATATAGCTTTAAATTATTTATTCATATATTGAAAAGAGCGTGTACTGAAAAAAGAAAGTATTTTCAAGCAGAGAATGTTCTGGTTTTTTTTTTTTTTTTTTTTTTTTTTCAAAATGTTGAAATACCAAAGACACCTACTGGTATCAAACAATTTCTCAATACCTATGGCGTGCCTTCCGTCTGAATGCGTCGAGGTACTGAAGGATTGTTTGGTATTTAGGTTTTTGTTAATTCTTTAAGCTGTAAATGGATTCCATATATGGTATGAAGTTTGGAATGGAACGACCCTCCTAAGCCATCCAATATTTTTTTACAACCTAAAAAAATTCTTTTTTTTTTGTTGTAAATATGGGTATTCCAGGGATGAACCAAATGAGTGTAATGGTTGAATAATAGATTACTAATTAAGAATCATCTTCGCTTTTCGATAATCTATCACAAAGTCCATATTTTTAATACATCACGACAAGACCTGTACAGTGTGATGGGCTGTTTATAATGCCAGCTGACCTAGCCACTGCATGGCAGATACTCGCACCACGTGACCACATCATTCAATTAAGACTTAAGGTCTGTTAATAAATAACAGCACCGCAGCACAGACGTGTATCTGATTCATTTACGAAGGATGGTTAGTAACCGGTCACACATGCCCGACACCGGGTCAACCGACCGGTTACTATCTATCCTTCGCAAATGAATCGGATCCGATACACGCCTGTGTGTTATGTGTGACCGGACCTTTATGAGTGTAATTCAGTAGCTCGCGTCCGAGTTATTATGTTTTATTTTTCGATTAAATTTTTTTTGAGCTGTTATGTTCCGTTTTGTGTTCCAGTAACGAGTTAATAAGAAAAAGTGCAGATGTATTGACTTCTGAACAAAACATAAAATTTGTGAATTTGTAAAAGGCACAAATCTTTATTTTTTTCTAATATTATAGAACTTTTAGCACGAGATATTATTATTTTCGTAACCGCTTTTATTACGTTGCGAAACGTGATCGATCGTGCATTTTCCTACAACAATGAATGGCTACCGAAAATGGGCAGGTACAAAAGGCAATAGCAGTCTACTTTCACGCCAGAAGCTCACACTTTTGTGAAGAAAGGTGCAGAGTCCAACTGTCATGACCGACAACTACTGTCATGAGAGTACAAAGTTGAAGTAGCTGTCCACTGCCAGGAAGCTCTTGATGATAGTGTTGTTTTTAAAGAAAAACACCGAATTTTATCTTATTTAAAAAATATATATTTTTTTAACCAGTAAAAAAAAAATTAAAAAACACATTTTCGTTTTGGAAAAATGTATTAAGTATATTTTTAATTAATTTTTAAAAAATATTTTTACCTATTTTTGAGAATTTTCTGATCGGCAATTATTGCTAAAATAAGTTGTTTACTATAAGATATATTCTTTAATAAAATATTTTACATTTAATAATTTTTTTTTAATTTGTTCCCAGCAATGATTTTTTTTTTTTTTTATTTGTTCCCAGTAATGAATTTTTTTTTAAGTACTTGCAATTTAAGTAGTGAAAGTATTATTTCAATTTAAGTGCAATTCAAGTAAGTATTACTCATATCTCATAACACGTGTATCGTATCTATTATTATCTCATAACACGTGGTTTCCACCTGTAAAATATTTAAATAAATAAAATATTTAAGGCGGATTAAATTGAAAATTGGGAGATACTTTAAGCTAACAGAACACAGCGTGGGAAGGCTTATCCTAAAACTTTTAAGCTTAATACTCCTATAATACTCTATCTAGTGTTATGAGTTATATATATATTTTTTTATTTTTTTTTAAGACATTACCTCAACTTTAGGTTTAACTTCCTAACGTGAACAGTAGTGTCTATTCTTCTTGGTTGTGAAAAAATCACCTATAAAATTGATTACGTGTTTCAAATAAAATATATTATAGGCATATTTATTTAATATTTGTAATTAATTTTATTTGATTATCAATTGTAGGTGATGTTTTCTTTATAAAAAAAAATTTATAAAAATTTTCTTTATAAAAAAAAAAATTATTCGTCACTCAAAGAAGAAAAATATATTCTAAATATCACCAACTGTGATATTATTTAAGTAGAGAGTTCTGATAAAATTAGAGGTTAGATAATTTTATTTTACTTTTATTTATTTATTGAACAATTTCAAATACAATATTTACCTTCATATAAAAATAATGATGAAAATAGCTGTTTAGAATCATTTAATAGAGATAGAGTAGGTATTGATTATGGCTCTAAGAATATTACATTAAGCCGACCGAACACGTCTTTTGTAGAACATTCATTGATAAACGATAATCGAAACATGACGTTTGTTGTATGCGATTCGGTCCAAATATTAGGTCAGCGAATTTATTTATAAAATAGTAGAGTTAGTCCAAATTTAGATTCACAGCTAAATTTAGAAAATATTTTGATTGTTTTACATTATTAGTAGGTATAATAATATTCAGCTTCATTATGAACGTATAAGCACACCGGTTCATTAATAGTGGATTCATCAATAATTTGTTATTTAATTTTTATCAATATAAACAACTGACTATTAGTTAAACAAGTTGTAAATCATTTGAAATTCCATTTATAGGGAATAAATGATTTAATTATAAATGTATACATACAGTAATCTCCTGATTGTTTTTTTACTAACAAAACTATAGTTCTTAATTTTGGAGACATTTTTGAATGTACGGTACACTTAGTAATCTGAAAAAATCTAGTTTAATATAATAATAGTTTAATATGATAATAGAGATATCTGGCATATAGGCAACATTTGGTGACCCTATTACGACTATTACCAATGGATTTCTCACGAAAATATCTTATAAAATAATACCATAAATCACAAAGGCAGGCGCCTAATTTCACTAATGTTAACAAACTACCGTGGGTGTTAATTTATATATATATATTGAGGGCAGAGAACCAAAATTGTGCTATTCAAACTCCACAATTGAATTGGTTTTGAGAAAAAAATAAAAGGTATATGGTATATTTAACGTTTTATTAATAGTTTGAAATTAATTTACTTAATTAATAAAATTTGTCTAGACTGTTCTTTATTATTCGTTGAATAGGTTTATAATCGTGTGGTTTTCCTGGGAAAAGTTTGTAAGAGTTAAAACTACATTTTGGACTTGGCGAGGTGGTCTGCGATTGAATAGGCAACTTAAGTGGGTTCACCACACAACCTGAATAAAGCCCCTTTTCCAACAACCTTAGGTTGTTTCAGTGAATAGAGAAATAATTGTTAGATTAATCCTTACTTCACATAAATTTAAATAAAATAGTTTATTAGGTACATGGTTATACATACATGAAGAATGAAATGAGTCAGTATTATTATCTGTTGAGCTTTCTGCTCATATACATGTCTTTTTTACGCACTTGGTCCATTTGAAAGATTTAAAAATAATTATTGTCTAAATAAGAAAAAATCAAAAAAATTTAATTAAAAACACCCTATTTTTTATGAATTTTAACGGAATAAAATATCTTATAAAGTATGTTTTATGGTTTAGTCTAATTCGCGGCTGAAAATATATTGAAAGTTCAAATATAGGGATTTAAATCTTAAAATCGTATATGGCTTATCGATCGAATTCTATTACAGTATTTTAGTACCCTTCACCTTCTATCACTGTGAAAAAAATCAGAACCAACTATTGCCAGTAATAGAAGTTATATCAATTTAAATACTTTCTTTACATAAATTACATAGTCAACGTGGATGAAATTAAAACGCATTTTTATCCAATGATTTTACAGCCATTCTTCTTATTTATAAAATATGTTTGGTGTTTGTTTGTTTAACGTCACTTTATGCTACAAAGGCTAATCGGACGATGCTACAGTGGGAGTCCTAAATTTTGCCTATCCAGGTATAATTAGGATAGGGATCTTTAACGAGTACCTGACATCGTACAGGCTCGGGACCTCCATTTTACGTCCTATCCGAGGGGCCACCGCTGCATAGTGGGACGAATCGCCAATCTAGGTGGAAATAATTCTGGAAGCGACTTATTTCATGTTAATGTTTGTAGAAAATTACATTTAAGCATGAATTAATAATAAATAAAAGTCAAAATAGTGGTTTTTGACAATGGTTTCATTAAAAAAATAAAAAAATAAATAAAAACCAATATAAAATTATTTCGATAAATTGTAAATAATGGAGCAATTGAATTTATATTTATTTATTAAATTTTCAATTCAAAAAGAAAAAAAACATATTTACTATAAAATACATTTTCAAAAAATTATATATTAAATTGTAATATGAAAATGTAAAAAAAAATTGTTTTTTATTCCGAATCATCTGAATCTGAAGGATCTGATTCCAGGTTAGATTCTTCTTCAGAATCCACCGCTACCTACTTATACCACTACCTAGTTATCGACATCTATAGGTCAGGCTAGGAAAGTACATCTCTTGGTAATGCGTTTCTGGATTTTCAAGATGCATCCCTAAAGGTATAAATTTCTTACGTGCGTGAAACTTCCTAAAGCCTCTTAAATCATACCAATAGGTATAGGCAATATTTTATAATTTCAACGCCATGAATTAAAAGTTTATGCATTGTCACCGGCATATGATTCCATGGATATAAGCGAACGTACGGTCTTGTTTCAGCAATGAAATTGCACATCAATATTGTAACCAGATAAAATTGCGGATAAAAGTATGTAAATTTTATAAAGAATATTTTCATCTATACCTGTAATGGAGGAACTCAAGACAAAATTTTTAAAGAAACATCTGGCAGAATTTCCATTGTTTGTAGAACCTAAACCAGGTTTCGGTCTATCGGCGATCAAACACATTTTTTCTTTCGATCTGAATGTCTGCTTTCTTTTTTTTTATTTCAATTTTATCTTCACTTCTTACAGCCCATTTTTCATATTTAGTCTGTAATTCATATTCAATAAACATTCGAATATTGTGATCCATAGGTGTAAACTTGGAAGACCGAAACACTAATTATTTTCGTTGCAATTTAGAGATAAAACGCCTGGTAAATCATTCATCGATTTAGGACGAAATGCTCAACTTTATCGCATTTTTACTAACAATAATTAAATAAGTAGTAGTTTAAATTAAGTGGCTTACTAATTTGACTACTGGAAATAAAGGAGGGTTCATCACACTTAAAAAGCCAAATAAATATAAACTTACTTGCCGAATCGTCTTCCATACCGTGGTATAAATTTTTTCTCCAAAAACAATATGAAATTCGCTGATCTATGTTGCCGCTTTATCAATAAGATGTTACAATTAACTGACTTATTGTGACGAATATGCCGTGTTTATTCTTTTTTTATTCCCTTGGCATTTGTTTTAAGGGATTAATGGTTTGTAAATACCTAAGGTATACTGTTTTTTTCATGCTTTATTTCTTTCTTATTCCTAGAAAGGGGAAAATCTTACTATTTGCTTTTAATGTTTGTACTTATGGCCAACGAATCTTGTTTTTTCATGGCTTCAGAGATTTCCGTAATGTATTCCGATGAAACTGGTATACTATATATCTATAAATATCATTAGAACCTCCGTATTCCCTCAAAATATTAAAAATATAGGCTCTCAACAATAAGAGATTTATACCTTAGAGAGAATGGCGTAGGATCATCATATGCCCGATACACAAGAAGGGGGACCAACTGGACTGCACATCTTTCTTATTCCTAGAAAGGGGAAAATCTTACTATTTGCTTTTAATGTTTGTACTTATGGCCAACGAATCTTGTTTTTTCATGGCTTCAGAGATTTCCGTAATGTATTCCGATGAAACTGGTATACTATATATCTATAAATTTCATTAGAACCTCCGTATTCCCTCAAAATATTAAAAATATAGGCTCTCAACAATAAGAGATTTATACCTTAGAGAGAATGGCGTAGGATCATCATATGCCCGATACACAAGAAGGGGGACCAACTGGACTGCACTAACCACCGTGGCATCTCCCTCTTGCCTGTCGCTTATAAAGTTGTGTCCCTCATTTTAGTTGACAGACTGCAGCCTCATGCGGAGCGAATCGTCGGTCCCTACCAGTCGGGATTTCGCAAGGGAAGGTCTATAACCGAGCAGGTCTTCACGCTTCGGCAAATACTGGAGAGAGGTCGCGAGCACAACGTCCAAACCCACCACCTTTTTGTGGACTTTAAAAGTGCTTGCGACAGTATAGAACGGTTCAGACTTTACCAGGCTATGAAGAAGGGTTCCCAGGAAGCTGGTAAGAATGTGCGAGGTCACCATGGAGGGCGTTCGATGTTTTGTCTGAGTCCAGGCTGGCCTGTCTGACCCTCTCATCCCAGGCAATGGTGTAAGGCAAGGAGATGCATTGGCCTGTTTGCTATTTAATATTGGTCTCGAGAAAGCGGTGCGCGACTCCTCCATCCAAATAGGCGGGACTATCTTCAATAGATCGACACAGCTACTGGAATATGCCGATGAATTAGACATCATAGGGAGATCTTATCGGGACATGGTAGGCGCATTCCTCTCGCTCGATGGCGCTGTCCAACGTATCGGACTAAGAGTCAACTCCTCAAAAACAAAATATATGGTTACCGGCCAATACTCTAAAGAGGGAGAACAAGTAAAAATCGGCCCCTATCAATTCGAAAAGGTGAACGAGTTCACGTACCTTTGGTGCCTGGTCAATAGCGACAACGACGTTTCCCGGGAAGTCAGATGCCGGATAACGAAGTCGAGTCAGTGCTTCTTTGGACTTCGGCATCATCTGAGAAGCCGACTCCTGTCCAGGGCAACAAATGTGCTCCTCTACAAGACGCTTATCCGACCAGTAATGACCTACGGATCGGAAACATGGACTATTAAGAAGACAGACGAGTTGGCTCTACAAGTCCACGAACGAAGGATACTCCGCTCCATCTACAGAGGTGTCGTCCGGGATGGCGAGTAGCGCCGCCGGACAAACCAGGAATTATACACCTTATACCAAGAGCCTGATATCTCCCAATTCGTTCGTCTCGGCAGAGTGCGATGGGCTGGTCATTTGGCGAGGATGGACGAGCATGCGATCCCCAAGAAGGTGTTCCTGGGCAAGATCTTCGGAACGAGGAAGAAAGGAAGACCCAGATTAAGATGGCAGGACGGTGTGGCACATGACGCTCGGACTCGGAGTTCGCAACTGGAGGGTGGCTGCATTGGACAGGGACACTTGGCGAATGCTGATCCAGGAGGCCAAGACTCAGAGATGAGTTGTCGGGCCGCTGATGTATGTATGTATACCTTTAAAAAAAGCGTACACCTTTATTAGCAGGTATTAGCAATTCATAATGAATAATTTATCTCTATATAGTGTGGACTATATTCTGTATTAATATCTCGGTGTGGATCGGTGTAGATTTTTAGTAACCCCTTTTTTTATAAAAAAAATATATAGCTTACCGACTATTGAAAAGTAAGGAGGGTACTCTGTACTATATCCACATTTAAAGAACCAAGAACTTATATAAACTTAATTTCTGAATCGTCTTCTATTGCCTAGCATACATTTTTTTCAAAAAAACACGATCCATTCTATGATTCTATTGGTTTTACAATATAATTTGGAAATTATAAGCACCTACATAAGCATTATGAGGGAACTACCGTATTCAAACCCCCATTATTCTGTTAATACTTGCTTAAAGTGATTAATAATTTGTAAATGCCTTAGCTAGGCTATTGTTTTCAAGATACCGACATGATTTTTTTCATTTCGTTGATGTTAACTATTTCCGCCTAGATTGGCGATTCGTCCCACTGTGCGCTGGGCGCGAACCTGCGACCTTTAGTATTGTAGGTTGCCGTGCTAACCACGGTACCATACCAAAGGTGACCCCTATAAAATATGTTTGGTGCGATAATATAAAATGCATAGATTTTAATAATTTTAATAATTAAGCTTTACTTCTTATATTAATGCACCAAACGTATTCTATAAATAAGAAGAATGGCTGTAAAAATATTGGTTAAAAATGCGTTTTAATTTCATCCACGTTAACTATGTAATTAATGAAAAGAATGTATCTAAACTGATTTAACTTCTATCATTGGCAATAGTTGGTTCTGATTTTTTCCATATTGGTAGAAGGTGAAGGGTGCTAAAATACCATAATAGAATGCGATCGATCGGCGATATATAGATTTTAAGTTTTAAACCCCTGTATTTGAACTTTCAATGTATTTTCAGCCTCTAGACTAAATCATAAACCATACTTATCGTTCAATTATAGGACAATATCTTTTTCCGTTGAAATTCCTAAAAAATAGGGTATTTTTAATTTATTTTTGTGGATTTTTTCTTCATCAGACCACAATTATTTAAACTTCTTTCCAATGGAGCAAGTGCCTGAAAAAGACATGTATATGAGAAGAAAGCTCAATAGATAATAATCCTGACTCATTTCATTCTCCATGTATAACCCTGTACCTTATAAACTATTTTATTAAAATTTAAGTGAATAAAGGATTCATTTAAAAATTAATTTGAAATTCTTTGAGCAATAGTATTTTTATTTATTTTTTATTCTCCCTGATAATGGGAATCCCATACTCCTTGAAAAAAGAATTATTCGATTATCGTCATTTAGTCAGGAGTCACAAAATTTTCCCACTGTGCGTCGGTAGCCGAAGCATTAATCATTACTTCAAATAAATTATGATAATAATTTATTTTTTTTTTTTTTTTTTTTTTTTGAAGAGAAAAGATTTGGCTCCGCCGGGAGTCGAACCCGGGTCTCCTGCGTTACATGCGAGGATGCTAACCGCTACACCACAGAGCTCGGCTCAAGGCAGAGCAAATCCTTCCTCTTCACTGATACCTACTCACCCCTATCTCACAAGTTTTGCGAGTAGTAGCGTATTAAAAAATAAATTATTTAAAAATAATTTAAAAATGGTGGTCAGCCACAAATTAAGATTAGATTAATTAAAATAAATTATGATAATTAAGTAATTTATTTGTTGAAGAAATTTCTCAATTTTTAAAAGTAAGCATCAAAATTTATAAAAATTTACACAATTAATGTGTATTTTTTCGTAAATCATAAATATAAAATAAATAATTAGCTCATAAAACAGGGTAGAGGAGATTTTTTTTTAAAAATCCTTTTCCGGTTTATTAAAAATATGTAGATACATTTGTATAAAAAATAAATTTGACAAATTATCAATTGATTTACATTGAGAAACATTGTTTGCGAATAACTTAATAAACTCCATCTAGATGAATGTAAATAAAACTAGAACGATCTAAATAAAAATAATCCTAACGATTAATCGACATAAACAAATTAACCGATCACTTAGTAATTCGATTAAATTATTGTCATTCTGGCACAATAGGACCCACCAGACCAACTCATGAAAAAAAAAGACAAATGTGAATAAAAAAAAAACTTTTTTTTCCTAAGGCTTTACCGTGAGCAGCATTAGGGCCGCTTCAACCAGCCTACTGTTCCTCTGCTTTCATGTATATATTCTTTCATTAATATTTTTTTTAAACATAATGAATTGCTTAATTATATTACTTGCTTAAGTTTTTCGTTACTTAAGGAATTTTTTTTTTTTTTTTTTTTTGTGTATTTTCTTTGCGAAAAAATAAGAGCTTCCGACATTTTAGGCTATCTGGATTTTACCTATATGCCATTTTTCAAGTGGTCGCTATACTGCCCTTTATACAATTGAAAATATGTACATATTTTTAAAATGCATATTTTTATGATGGCAAGGAAACTTGTAAGTATAGATATCGTCAGTCTGTTAAGAGTAAAAATATTAAATATTTTTTTACCAGAATATACAAGATATCGAAATAACAAGGTCCAGGAAATATCGAATCTGTTTCGCTGATTGGTGGGATTGCGTTCTAATTGTTTAAACAGGTCATGGATTAATTCCTTCTCTTCCTCTTCATTAACTATTTCTTTTCTGATTTCCCTAAGGTTTTCCGCCATGCTTCATTTATAAAATCCAACCATTATTTCAAGGGTGTTCTGATGCACATCTGATCTCATTATCGTTTATAGGACATCATATTATATAGTCCTACCTGTCATAATAATAATCATTATCATTAAAGAATGATAAATCTTATGTGTTTGTAATATTTTCCAGCATGATAGTTTTTTATACTTCCAACCATAACAAAAATTAAAATCAGTTATCTTACTAATCCCTTATATCAATTATTCATATATTTATAATTTTTAATATATATTTATGACTACAAAAAATTGAAAAAAACTCATTAATTGTGTTGGTTTTTATTATTAAAAGAATTGACTTCTATTAACAGCAAAGGCAAGGAAGGTATTTTATGCAAGTGGGGAAAAAAACTTTTGAATTAAAACCGTTTTTTTAAAAGAGACAAAGAAAGTAACATGTAAAGTGCTATTTATTTTGGATGCTGCCATGATAGGGTAATTCAAATAGATTAATAATTTAAAATAATATGTAAATTACTGTATATGTTCAAACCCGGTGGTCAGTTTTACCTGAAGGTGGCAATGTACTGGGAATACCGACTTGAACGTTATTGGGAAATAAACGTATTGTTAGAAATTTAAAATAAGTAAAGCCAAAGACCGACAATGCTGCCTACACTTACCAAGGGAAACATCTAAGAAGATTGTTGAAGAAATTTGGGCCATAAACCCCGGTTTTGCCCCAGCAAAGACACCGTCGAAGAAATATATTTCATATCAGTCTTGATCTACCTTGACTCAGAAGCCCTGATGAAGATCCACAAGTTGGATCAAAACGTTGGCTTTCGAAAATAAAAAATCTTTTCAAAAAGAAAATCCTGATCATCATTTAACCTATCGTACAGATTAACAATTGACTATCTCTCACCTCTAGAAATATAGCATGGAATGGAAATTTTAGGATAGCCAGCCAATCAGAAGAAGTCTAAAGAGAGTGGGGGATAGACGAATTATATGGAGGAAGAAAATTGAGGAGATAGAAGTTGGAGAAAGGTCAGGAGTTCGGATGTTTTGGAGTTGCGGAAGTGCGGAGGAGGAGACGAGAGTTTGGGCAGGTTGAGGTTTCCAGAGAGATCTGAAAGAAGATGCGGCGCTGAGTCTAAGAGAGCGTCAGAGATGGCAGAGAGACTGATCAACACCAGAGACGTACAGTGGTACCGAGAGAGAGCAAACCAGATAAGGTTAATATACAGTACTAATTGTAATATTGCGTGGTATGCATTTAATAAATTATGTTTACTTGCCAGTCAGCATCGAGTAACTAAGTTGTGTTAGTAAAATATCTTTATAGGATTTATCAGAAGGGTGTAATTATGATTTAAATTCTTATTCAATATAATTGGATATGGAGTTCAATTTAGATTTGTTTCTTTATTTTCATTCACCCCATGCCACTGGTTTCGTAAAATAAATAAAATTGGTAAACAAGTCACCTCTGGAAAAGAATCAAATATACATTAATACATATTAAATACATTAATTACATATAAAAATTTGATATATCCCGTTTCTAGTAACCCCCACCCGCCTTAGGAAAGCGGGAAGCAACGTAGAAAAAAGAACGGACTCTTATATAAATTTTAACGTTAGTTTGATGAAAATTTAAATTATTAAAAGTAATTGTAATGAATAAAATTGTATAAATAATTAACTATTTCGATAAAACTCAAACGTTGATTTACGTCCTTTAAGTTTAAATAGATTTTAATTAATTGATCATAATTTTAATTATGATTTTTATGATGACCCAACTAAATTTTTATAAAACGCCATCTACTATATTTGCATTGAATAAATCAACTAATTTATTCTGTAGCTTTGGAGTATTTATCACGATTGACCGGTAAGTTGATCATATTTTAGTATACCGTGGGGGAAAAGACGACTTAAGCACTAATATAAAATTTGAGGGCTGAAAATGTTTAATAATATTGAAATTTGTGACCAGATTTTTAATCATTTCAGCCCGCATATAGCTTTAAATTATTTATTCATATATTGAAAAGAGCGTGTACTGAAAAAAGAAAGTATTTTCAAGCAGAGAATGTTCTGGTTTTTTTTTTTTTTTTTTTTTTTTTTTCAAAATGTTGAAATACCAAAGACACCTACTGGTATCAAACAATTTCTCAATACCTATGGCGTGCCTTCCGTCTGAATGCGTCGAGGTACTGAAGGATTGTTTGGTATTTAGGTTTTTGTTAATTCTTTAAGCTGTAAATGGATTCCATATATGGTATGAAGTTTGGAATGGAACGACCCTCCTAAGCCATCCAATATTTTTTTACAACCTAAAAAAATTCTTTTTTTTTTGTTGTAAATATGGGTATTCCAGGGATGAACCAAATGAGTGTAATGGTTGAATAATAGATTACTAATTAAGAATCATCTTCGCTTTTCGATAATCTATCACAAAGTCCATATTTTTAATACATCACGACAAGACCTGTACAGTGTGATGGGCTGTTTATAATGCCAGCTGACCTAGCCACTGCATGGCAGATACTCGCACCACGTGACCACATCATTCAATTAAGACTTAAGGTCTGTTAATAAATAACAGCACCGCAGCACAGACGTGTATCTGATTCATTTACGAAGGATGGTTAGTAACCGGTCACACATGCCCGACACCGGGTCAACCGACCGGTTACTATCTATCCTTCGCAAATGAATCGGATCCGATACACGCCTGTGTGTTATGTGTGACCGGACCTTTATGAGTGTAATTCAGTAGCTCGCGTCCGAGTTATTATGTTTTATTTTTCGATTAAATTTTTTTTGAGCTGTTATGTTCCGTTTTGTGTTCCAGTAACGAGTTAATAAGAAAAAGTGCAGATGTATTGACTTCTGAACAAAACATAAAATTTGTGAATTTGTAAAAGGCACAAATCTTTATTTTTTTCTAATATTATAGAACTTTTAGCACGAGATATTATTATTTTCGTAACCGCTTTTATTACGTTGCGAAACGTGATCGATCGTGCATTTTCCTACAACAATGAATGGCTACCGAAAATGGGCAGGTACAAAAGGCAATAGCAGTCTACTTTCACGCCAGAAGCTCACACTTTTGTGAAGAAAGGTGCAGAGTCCAACTGTCATGACCGACAACTACTGTCATGAGAGTACAAAGTTGAAGTAGCTGTCCACTGCCAGGAAGCTCTTGATGATAGTGTTGTTTTTAAAGAAAAACACCGAATTTTATCTTATTTAAAAAATATATATTTTTTTAACCAGTAAAAAAAAAATTAAAAAACACATTTTCGTTTTGGAAAAAT
Organism: Aelia acuminata; assembly: GCA_911387785.2. Classification (NCBI taxonomy): domain Eukaryota; kingdom Metazoa; phylum Arthropoda; class Insecta; order Hemiptera; family Pentatomidae; genus Aelia; species Aelia acuminata. Next base: position 5,286,645 of record OU426980.1, read on the forward strand.
GTATTAAGTATATTTTTAATTAATTTTTAAAAAATATTTTTACCTATTTTTGAGAATTTTCTGATCGGCAATTATTGCTAAAATAAGTTGTTTACTATAAGATATATTCTTTAATAAAATATTTTACATTTAATAATTTTTTTTTAATTTGTTCCCAGCAATGATTTTTTTTTTTTTTATTTGTTCCCAGTAATGAATTTTTTTTTAAGTACTTGCAATTTAAGTAGTGAAAGTATTATTTCAATTTAAGTGCAATTCAAGTAAGTATTACTCATATCTCATAACACGTGTATCGTATCTATTATTATCTCATAACACGTGGTTTCCACCTGTAAAATATTTAAATAAATAAAATATTTAAGGCGGATTAAATTGAAAATTGGGAGATACTTTAAGCTAACAGAACACAGCGTGGGAAGGCTTATCCTAAAACTTTTAAGCTTAATACTCCTATAATACTCTATCTAGTGTTATGAGTTATATATATATTTTTTTATTTTTTTTTAAGACATTACCTCAACTTTAGGTTTAACTTCCTAACGTGAACAGTAGTGTCTATTCTTCTTGGTTGTGAAAAAATCACCTATAAAATTGATTACGTGTTTCAAATAAAATATATTATAGGCATATTTATTTAATATTTGTAATTAATTTTATTTGATTATCAATTGTAGGTGATGTTTTCTTTATAAAAAAAAATTTATAAAAATTTTCTTTATAAAAAAAAAAATTATTCGTCACTCAAAGAAGAAAAATATATTCTAAATATCACCAACTGTGATATTATTTAAGTAGAGAGTTCTGATAAAATTAGAGGTTAGATAATTTTATTTTACTTTTATTTATTTATTGAACAATTTCAAATACAATATTTACCTTCATATAAAAATAATGATGAAAATAGCTGTTTAGAATCATTTAATAGAGATAGAGTAGGTATTGATTATGGCTCTAAGAATATTACATTAAGCCGACCGAACACGTCTTTTGTAGAACATTCATTGATAAACGATAATCGAAACATGACGTTTGTTGTATGCGATTCGGTCCAAATATTAGGTCAGCGAATTTATTTATAAAATAGTAGAGTTAGTCCAAATTTAGATTCACAGCTAAATTTAGAAAATATTTTGATTGTTTTACATTATTAGTAGGTATAATAATATTCAGCTTCATTATGAACGTATAAGCACACCGGTTCATTAATAGTGGATTCATCAATAATTTGTTATTTAATTTTTATCAATATAAACAACTGACTATTAGTTAAACAAGTTGTAAATCATTTGAAATTCCATTTATAGGGAATAAATGATTTAATTATAAATGTATACATACAGTAATCTCCTGATTGTTTTTTTACTAACAAAACTATAGTTCTTAATTTTGGAGACATTTTTGAATGTACGGTACACTTAGTAATCTGAAAAAATCTAGTTTAATATAATAATAGTTTAATATGATAATAGAGATATCTGGCATATAGGCAACATTTGGTGACCCTATTACGACTATTACCAATGGATTTCTCACGAAAATATCTTATAAAATAATACCATAAATCACAAAGGCAGGCGCCTAATTTCACTAATGTTAACAAACTACCGTGGGTGTTAATTTATATATATATATTGAGGGCAGAGAACCAAAATTGTGCTATTCAAACTCCACAATTGAATTGGTTTTGAGAAAAAAATAAAAGGTATATGGTATATTTAACGTTTTATTAATAGTTTGAAATTAATTTACTTAATTAATAAAATTTGTCTAGACTGTTCTTTATTATTCGTTGAATAGGTTTATAATCGTGTGGTTTTCCTGGGAAAAGTTTGTAAGAGTTAAAACTACATTTTGGACTTGGCGAGGTGGTCTGCGATTGAATAGGCAACTTAAGTGGGTTAACCACACAACCTGAATAAAGCCCCTTTTCCAACAACCTTAGGTTGTTTCAGTGAATAGGGAACTATCATTACAAATCCAATTTTAAACCGATTTATCGTCACTATATACGTAGATGGTTTTTTTGGAAATATACTGTACCAGTCAAAAGTTTAGACTCACTTGCATTTAATTCACAATCTTCAAGTTTAAAACAATAATTGTAACTAAAGAGATAAGATTTCAAAAATTATAGGATTGTTTCTAATGTAATCTATATAAATAAAGATGAAATTCTGTTTGTTTGTTTGTTTGTTCTTTATAGAAATCCATACCGTTTGTACTAAATTCTCCAAATTTCGCTTAGTGGTTCTCTCATACCAGGTGCGAACACCTGTCTATATTAAAATTCCACCACTTCAGCCAATCTCTGGGTACATTCTTTATTGTTACAAAAATCGTTATGATCTCGCTTTAAATTACATGTTTACGATTACAAACTTACAAATTACAAACTAAGGAATAATATAATGTATAGCTTTTATATATATATATATATATATATATATATATATATATATATATATGTATATTTATTTATTTATTTATTTAATCATAATTTGCATTCAGGGAAGCACCCTATGCAAATAGAGTCTGTCGATTATACAAATTATAGATACATACATTACACATTATATTATACATTACATATACAAACACTCGACATAAGAAAGCTTTTAACCGACACCCTCTTTGTGGAAAGTATAAATGAGAAGGAAAAAGAAGCTTGGGTATCGTTCAAGGACGTAGTGTGAAATGCTAAGGATCCTGACTACAAAACCATTGTTCAATGGATGCTAGCAGCATACGAAGCTCACGGCTGCAAGATGAGCTTGAAGGTCCATTTTTTACACTCCCACATAGATTATTTTCCTGAAAACCTGGGAGCTTACAGTGAAGAACAGGGGGAGCGGTTTCATCAGGATGTCCGCGATATCGAGAGACGGTACCAAGGAAGAATGGGATGCTTGCAGACTACTGTTGGATGCTTAAGCGGGAAACTAACGAAGGAAGTCGGAAAAGGACTCGGCGAAGTATCAAGGAAAAGAAGAAAAGGTTTCATAAAAAAGATGAATAAGTATATAAGTGTATTTATATTATTTATGGGTTGTATAAAATATTATTTAAAATTATAATTTTTAATAAACGAGTGCTTTTACCTATTTATTGTGTTTGAATTTGCAAAAAACCCTTACATGATAGAAAAAAAATGGCCATCACTTCTGAAATCAGCGCATTCTAAAATATATAATTTAGTAAAAACATCGCATGCAGCTCACAATTTTTTTTTTTTTTTTTTTTGCAGACCTGTGTTATTTAAAGATCTTATGTTACATCTTCTTGCAGCTTTCTTCATTCTTTATCCCGAGAACTTGTTATTTCTTTTCAAGCCGCCAAAGACAGGGTAATTCATCTTCTATTCACTTCGAGGAAGGGACTTAAGTTCAAGGAATCGCCTGAGTCCTGACACAATTACGTAGGTAAAAGAAAAAAAAACAAAGAAAAACGATCCTTCATTTTAGTAAAATCATTGAGGATAGGTTTTGATCGAGTAATTTTAATAAGTAAAAAAGAAAAAAAAAACTTCTTTAGCCCAGATAGTTGGTATTTGTTAGAGCCTATGAATATTAAAATTCACATTAATATAATTAAGATAACCTCCGTAATATACTTAACAACTTTGATGGCAATAATAATTAATTAATTCTATTGAAATAATATTCTACTGGATGTTGTTCTGATTGGTTGATTGATTTAATGGTTTCTTTTCATATATGATTATTTTATGCATATTACAAATATCAGCTATCGATTTATTACAACTTACGCGAAACAATATTAAATGTGATTTTTATTCATTTATTAGAACTATAAAAGTCCAGATTTGACTTGTATTCTCTTTCTGAGAAAATAAGTGTTAATATGCCCTGCGGATGGGCACTTTTACAAAAAATGTATGATCAAACCATAAATAGACTCTCGATATCTTTACAGGTGGTTAGACATAAATAAAACATTAGGCTGTAATATTACTCTTTTTCTATATCAAATAATTATTATAACTTACAATTATAAAATTTCATTAATTAAATCATAATCTTAATATAATTAATAAAAAACTATATAATAATTCGGCACCTAAGAGCCAGACTGTCCCTAATCCATTATTTTCTATTTAAAGTTAAGGGACGATCTTCATTAAATCGAATATGATGAATCCATTTACACTATTAAAATAATCGAATCTGGTAAGCATAAGAAATTTTACGTATGTAAATTTATAAAAGTTCAGTGTTAAATAAGGGCAAATTACTTTGACTTGACTGTTTAACTTGTTTGTTTAACTATCCGAAAAAGGAATCTTTACCGTATTATATTTACATTTTAGGTACCTAACAATATATATATACTTTTTTTTAACACCATTCCTACAAATATTGAAATTTCGGAAGCATGTCTAACACTAATAATTGCATAAATCTATTAAATACAAATAAAAAAAAATTAAAATATAATTCCAATTAAAAGACTGGGGATAATTGAACCTTTATGTTTGAATGCCTATTTATATAATCATTTATTACTATTTTTTTTTTTTTTTTTTTAAAGGCTCCACTTAGCTTTAGATTTACGATTTTTTTAGCTGATACAAGGCTTATCGCTTAGAGCACATCGTGAAATTACTGTCGCACAGCAGGAAAAAAAATGTGATCCAGTCGCCGAAAATCCAGATTAAATTACGCTAAACGAATAATTATGTTTTCATCAATGAAAATAGGTTTTTCTCAATTAGCTGGAATAAAAATTAAAAATAAAAAACCCACGACTTCTTTAGGAATTTAAAATTAATTTTTATCTAAATTCCTTCCTCTTCTCTATTTTAAATAATATAATAGGGTGTATAAAAAAAAAATGACCGTTTCGTCAAATGCATGAATTCCAAGGACTGTAAAGACGTTAATCCTATTTATTGTTTACCAACAAGTCCTGTACTCTTTAGAATGTTAATCCAACTTTATTTATCAACACTGGACTTACTCAATAATACCTCAGTTCACAAGTTTTTGCTGGAGAAGCAACACGACGGTGTCTTACGAAATTCTTGTTATTTTGAGGCATTATTGGAAAAAATCGTGTTCTGCCGCTGAAGCGGCTCGTGAAATCAACAGAATTGAAGGAGAAGGTCTCCTTGACGAGCGTACAACGCGGCGTTGGTTCCAAAAATTTCACAGTGGAGATACGACCTTAGAACGGAAGAAGGGGTCAGGGCGACCATCGTTGGATATAGATGATGCTCTTCAGGAAGCTATAGACTCAAATCCAGCCACAAGTACTCGAGACCTTGCCAGGGAGAGCGGAGCGTCGAAAGATACTGTGTGTCGCCATCTGCACAGCATGGGGAAGGTGAAAAGGAGCAGCAGACTGGTTCCGCACGAGCTGACGCCCCAGCAATCTGCCAAAAGGGTAGAGATTTGCAAAAATCTTTTGAATCACCCTAACGATTTGCGATTTTACAAAAAAATTGTTACTTGTGATGAAAAGTGGGTTTACTGGCGAAATCCTGATACTAGTGGGCAGTGGTTAAGTCAAGGTCAAACGGCCTTTCCGGTTGCTGGAAGAGGACAATTCGAAAAAAAATCAATGCTTTGCGTATTTTGGAACTATGAAGGTGTAATCCATCATGAATTCGTACCTGATGGAACCACAATTAACTCTGACCTCTATTGCATACAGTTAGATAGAGTATATGCAAAACTGTCGCAACTTTATCCAGCTTTGGTCAATCGAAAAGGAGTTCTGTTACAGCAAGATAACGCCCGGCCGTATACTTCCCGTCAGACCAAGGAAAAATTAAAAAATCTTGATGGGATCGAACTTCTTCCTCACCCACCATATAGCCCAGACCTTGCTCCATCAGATTTTTATTTGTTTCGGTCAATAGCCCACTTCTTGAAAGGGAAAAAATTTGATACCTTTGAAGAAGTCGAAACAGCGGTGCAGGAATTCTTCGATAGCCATCCTAAAGAGTGGTACCAGCAGGGTATCATGCAACTGGCGGAAAGATGGCAAGCAGCATTATATAACAATGGGTTATATTTTGAATACTAATTTTATTGTAAAGTATAAAAAAAACATATATTAATTTTTTGTCTAAAATGGTCATTTTTTTTATACACCCTAATAGTTTATTTGGTACAAACCCATCCGAAGGAATACACTAATATCCTTATTTTCAGGCATATTCTATGTTTTAAAGACTTAAAATAATTATTATATGAATGAAAAAATTATTAAAAATCTAATAATTCTTGGGATTTCAGTGGTAAATATAAATGACATATAATAAAACTAGAAGCATACTTTAGGGTTTTGTCCAAATAAAGTTCTAAAAAATAAGCAATTTCAACATAATGGCTTTGAATCTTCAGATCTATATAACACTGACCGCATTTGATCAATAAAATTTTATTATGAAATTTTAGTGCCATGAACCCCCTTATCACCGTGAAAAAACAGAAACATATTTACTTATATATGTGTATATTATACTTATATACTAAGTATAACTTATAAAAAGTTTTATTTTACCTTTAATATTTTTTTATTTGAAGCTGATATATTTAACATGGATCGAATTAAAACACTATGTTATTTAATAATTTGACAGACATTATTCTTATTTTTAGAATATATGTAATCTGTTTTTTCTTCTAATGTAGTAAGAAGAAATCTTGTTTCACTGTAAACAATGATTTTATTAAAATATTATAATATAAATGAATAATTAGTTAAGTTTACCGATTAGCTCACCTGTGAACAATGAAAACGATTTTGAAGACTTTACTTAATTGATGTATAAAACACAATTGAATTAACCAACTTTCAAATGCTATTGAATTTTATTTGAATTAAAACAGATGACCTAAATCACAGATTTATAAACATTTGGTATTTGTTTTTATAAATTAAGCCTAAAATTAAAATTCTTATAATAAATAAAAGTCTTATTTTTACCATAATGTATGCCCATCTCTTTCAAATTCATCTTTTAAATATTAGGTACTTTTTCATTGTAATTTTATTTCACAGAATTCCTCCCAAATTCCACAGAAATTTAAAGTAAGCCACTATATGTAATGGGTTTTTTTAGGGCAAATCACGCCGCAATAAATTTGTTTATTTCCATAAAATTTTATATTAGGGTAATACAAAGCAAATCGTGGTTAACTTGAAACATTTAAAAAAGTTTGCTCTTTAGTTAAATAATGTCCATATCCACTGTTTTGTATATATATCTCGAATGGAAAAAATGCCATAAGGACAAATTTCCAATTTAGTGGAGTAGTGTAACTAGGTTTATGCCATTTCTTTGAAATTATTCTTTTAAATATTAGGTTTTATTTATAATTTTATTTAACCAAATTTATTCTAGATAAAAGAAACATGTCTGTAAAATAACAATGCATATTTATACATAAAAAATAAATAGCTTGTCGTGTTCGGTTCATCCACATTTTAGGATACGGCTTTGATGGATCTGATTTCTTGTTCCCCGCACAGGTATAAGCCTACGTCATCTTATGGGTGTGTCTATGTCTATGTCTGTACTCATAATAAGTAATCCTTTTTCCTGAGCAAAAATAATGATTCGGACAACGTTTCCATTTGAAGACTCGTACTTTTCTTCTTATTGTCGTTCGAAAAAAAAAAAAAAATCGTAGCCTTCCTTAGCATTCAGGTCTCTAAGAATTGTCTTTGCATTATGTATTGGTAGTGTCTTATACCTTTTCAAGTATCATATACTATTTTATTGTCACATACTTAATATATGACACTAAGTATTATTATTATATACATAATTAATCTCATATACTATTCAGTATAATGAAGTCATGGAACATCATTCTTTAAATAATTTAAATAAGGGTTTTTAATACTATCTAAAAAAGTTCCCCCTAAATTTCGTGTTCAAAAACATTTCTTCAACTACTTGTTCTCAATTATTTTTTTTCATATAATTTTTCTCGATTTACTAAATACGGACGATAATATGTAAATATACTCTTCGGTACAACCTAAACATATGTGAGATCAAATATGATTATTTTCCTTTTGAATATCACAAAAAGACTAACTAACTATCGGGGAAGGTCCTACGAGGCATAAAAAAATAAATGTAAATCCTTATAAATCCGATTCCTAATTATATGAATAATTATGCTCAACTTCCGGGTTCCACCCTTTAATTAACGACTTGTTGATTTCGATTTACTGGGACTTCCAATTGCGGATTCGATCCACGTTTAATGTATCAGAATAAATAATTACCTGCACTACATACCTAGATGATATAACATACTTTAATCAATTATCTAAGATATAAATTTCATGTTTATTAATAGAAGTTTCACCCCAGATATATAATATAAGATAAAATATTATCGATGTAGGCGGTGTGAAAAGTGTTGCATTTCACCCAATCCAATCGAAAAACTCCTTTTTCTTTCTTTATATTTTTTCTGGTTTACGAGGTACAAGGTCTCGAATCGGTCGGATCCAATTTCATCGGACATCTTTAGTGTCACAATTACCAGAAACTGGCTATCCCCACGTTGTAAATCAATGCTGTCCGTATTGGACCAATTATTTTTTTTTTTTTTTTTTTTATGGGCACTGTGAATCGCTACACTGGTAAAAATCCCCCAAAAGTGTATTTTTTCTGTATGAAATTTCATCTTCCGTATTTCTGGTATATGAGAACCATTTTAGGAAATTGTTAATTGTTTCTATTTTTTGTAATATAGTGCCTAGAGGATCATGTCTGTATTTTTCATTGATTCAGACATTTCGAACTTTACTAATGTCGAGGAAAGTTTACATTGCGCATTCATTAAAATGTACTATCATTTAAATGAATATGCAATTAGCACAGATCTGACACAATCTGGCAACACCCCGAATTAGGAAAATGAAAATTCTTTAAGTGTTCACAAATTATTTTCAGATAGATACAGAACTGTCTATTTTTCTTTAATTACGATACTTTAACTCTATATTTGAACAGGTTTGCGAAATTTGCTGTGGGATTCAGCATTATAGAGAAGGAGATAAAGGGAAAAACAAAACAAAGAAATATAGATATTCCATATTCGGCGATTGAACTAAAAAAAATCTGGTGCGTGCTCGCAACACACAACTTTCACTTACCAACTTACTTAGATTAGAAATTAATGCGTTTTGTTAATTGCCACTTCTGAATTGAACAGAACGGCTTAAATTATGAACAATGGTCGTACTCCGCATTCGTGGGCTCAACGAGTTTTATGAGTTGACTGAATATTTTTCTTTTTGTCTCCTCTATATGTTTTCTTTATTTTTATCATATCTCATATTTAGCCATTTCTTATTTTTAGGCGGAACGAGAGATAGTTAATTTCTTCATATAAACAAAAACAAAGGTACTTCACAGAAAACAAAAAACAAACAAACAATAAAATCCCCTACCCCATTTAAGCCCCCTCAGAACATTTTAATAATGATAAAGCTTCCTGATATTAAAGAACAACTAATTTTCATTAAACTTTGAAATTTGATAAAAATCGTTAAAGCCGTTTTTGAGAAATCGATAAAAAAGGTAAAAATTAAAAAAAAGTTATTAAATAAAGTGCCCCCTCCGTTTGACCAATTTCGATGAAATATTGGCTATCACATCTTTGGCATATACATACATCAAATACCCAGTTTGATCAAAATCGTTAAAATATTTTAGAGTAAATAAAAAAACACGTGAAAATGATACAAAATTTATTAAGTAAAGTCCCCCCTCCTGTAAATCAATTTTGATGAAATTTTTACAGCCATATCTCGGGCATATAAATACATCAAATACCAAGTCAATACATCAAATAAATTATTTGATCAAAATCGTTAAAACCGTTTTTGAGTAAATAAAAAAACACGTGAAAATGATACAAAATTTATGAATTAAAGTCCCCCCTCCGGTTAATCAATTTTGATGAAATTTTTACAGCCATATCTCGGGAATATAAATAGATCAAATACTGAGTTTAATCAAAATCGTTAGAGCCGTTTTTGAGAAAATCTAAAAAAAACCTAAAAAGTTATTAAGTAAAGTTTCCCCTCCCTTTAAGTAATTTTGATGAAATTTATGCTGTCACATCGCGGGCATATGCATACACTAAATACCCAATTTCAAGATCGCACGCTCTATAGTTTTTGAGCTAGTCTGTTCACGCACACACAGACCATTTCGCGGGAGTTGGTTATTTCGACTCAGGGGACCCCAAAACGTGTATTTCCGTTGAAAACCGGAAGTCAAATTTTTTCACGATCGCAATACTTCCACTTACTATATATTTCATATATAGGTAAGTGAAAGTAAAAAAAAATAAATTGGAGAGGATATAAAAGAAACGCTAAAAGCGGAAAAAACTTTTGGAAAATTACTTAGTTGACGTCTTCTGCCCCAAAAATTATAATGAACGAAACTATCATCCTTCTTACGGTTAGGGATTCCAAACGTGGCTGCATTCATTGAGGGATTAGCAATGGCAAAAAGGCAGCATTTTAGAACACCGAATAACGTAAACCGTACATGTTAAATACAATGTAAGGAATGCTCAATGTAAAAATGCGAACGCTCTTTGTAATATGTATTAACAAGTCTGCATCGACTGGAAAAGTGTAGAAGGGGATGGCGTATCTAAGCTGAGATAAGGTGTATCGGGTTCCAGTCTTCGTAATCTTCCAAGCTTTTTTTAATGTTTCTTTTTTCCAGTAGACAAGAAAACATATATGTACAGCTATTACAAAAAAGGAGTAGATGCGTTTTTATTTATATATTGCTAGATAATTAAAATGAAATTATACATTTCTGTACATCTTCAGAGATTAATAAACATTATTTTGTAACAATATTGAACTTAATATAAATAAATGAAAAAAATTGGTTACAAATGATGAAGATTTAGGAGCCATGGAACGTTACGATATTAAAGTATTTTTGATATAACAAATGAAATACTTTAGTTTTTTCGAAGTAGGGGAGAGCGGGGCTGGTTGGCAACAGTTTTCACTTTTTTGACTGCTGGGTCGTTCCTGTTAATATAATCCCAATAGGGCTGATATCACTGCAAACTCCAAGTATTAGAGTACTTCAAGTATTTTTTTCACAACATAATATTTAATACTAAGACCATAGAAAATTGAAGAATTCGTCCATCCATAGTATGCCAATTTACCCCCCCCCCCCAAGGTGGGGCAGGTTGGCCTAGAGGGTGGGGTTGTTTAGCCATCTCATTCAAGTACTGCCTGACACATATTATTGTTATTAAAAGCTGCATTATAATGGTATAATAATTTTGAATCGGTTTTTAACAGCTTTTAAGGGAAAATAGAATGACAACAGAAGAAGACAGAAGTTAAGACTGTCGTCACTTTCTGAATAAGAAAAAATGCTCTCATCCTCCTTGCTGGAACTAAAGACTATTGGTAGTTTCACCTTTGTTTATGTTTACCTTGCTTTTGTGAATTGCTACTGCGCCAACAAACCCCAGTTGAAGAGAGCCAACTAACCCCACAGGAGAGATCATATGAAAGATGGCTGCCAGGACAGGGGAGAACAATCAAACAAGAAATTGGTTAATCGAAAGGTTAGGTTTTTCAAAGGAGTTTGGGGCTATGTGAACAGAATCGGAGTCAAATGTTTTACCATGCCTTTAAACCAACTTTACCGAAAGTATAAAAATTTACTTGCATGTTGTAAAATCAATCAATGAAGCACACTCTTTTCTACACTGTTAGCATCGGATTGAAAACTGAGGACAAGACTCCCGAGGTCGAGCGGGTCACATGGTACAATGGTGGGGCCTTCACAACAGGTATGACAGAAACTATAAGCCGATGGACAACCTACCTCCTATGCCAACCAACCCTGCTCTCCCCTATTATTTAATATATGAACCTTTCAGATGACAGAATGACATCAACATTTTGCAGTAAAGCACTTCAAATAATATTTCTCTTTGGAAAATTCGTAACTTTTTATTTTCTATGTATATTTTAGTAAACTTATATGTTTTGTAAATTTATATGTATATTTATGCTGCCCTATTATAGAAATATAGTGCTGAAATTGAGATTTAGGAGATAATTGTTCGCAATTGATAAGACTATTTTTTATGTTTTTTACAAAGCATTAAAATAATGTGATATCCACACTATCAATTAGTTGTCAGCACTGCACGTCATTGTACGTAAATGTAATTCATGAAATAGGTAAGAAAATACATTAATATACATGTACATTAACCGTAGCGACTTAAAGTGATTTATGTGAATTATGGTAGGAGATAAGGCCCACCGCTACAATGATTTATGACATTTGTTCGCCGCTGGGTCCCAGTACTCAATCTTTACTTTGTTAAATTATTTGTATATATAATTGATCATATTTATTATTATTGCATGATTTTAAAATATGCTGATATCGTTTCTGTATTCGTTTTCAGAATTGACATAACAAATATATCAATACTAGAAACAAATAGATTAATAGAGCCCATGCTCTATCTCTAGTTTATTTTGCTTTAATCCATGCCGTGTCAAGGCTAGAAGTATTATGAATTTTTGGTATTGATTTCAATTTCTGTCTTAATACATTTCTATTATTATACACATATATATATATATATATATATATATATATATATATTGTAATATATTCAGAGAGGCCCAGAGAGTATATTTTTAAATAAAACTGTAAATAGTGCTTGTATAGGTTTGATTTTAACAAAGAAGATTATTTTTTTTATAATTCATAGTTCTTATAAGTGATAATATAGTAATTATCTTGTTTAGTTTGAATATTAATTCAGTTAGGTTAACCTTTTCATTGAAATAATGTTAGTATTGGTCTATTTTAGAATCTGACTACTTTTATTTGTTTGTTTAAAGGTTTAATTAAGATAATGTAATGTCATTTAATAATATTTAATAGTAAAGGAAGGTAAATAATACTTTTTTTCATTTAAATGTTAGATATAATATTTATATCAATAACATAACCTACTTCTTCTTTAGTTTTTGTTTGTTTGTTTGTTTAACGTCCATTTTTATGCTACTTAGGCTAATCGGACGATGCTACAGTGGGAGTCCTAAATTTTGCCTATCCAGGTATAATTAGGATAGGGATCTTTAACGAGTACCTGACATCGTACAGGCTCGGGACCTCCATTTTACGTCCTATCCGAGGGACGGCATGGCTAAGGATTTTTTACTCCCATTAAAAAATCCTAGGGCCACCGCTGGAATTGAACCCGCGATCTTTAGTATTGTAGGTTGCCATGCTAACCACAACACCACAGGTGACCCCTTCTTTAGTTTTTATTACTTATTTGTTTATTCACTGTAAATAGTTAAATATTCTTTTTATTTTGTTTAATTGTACTTATAATGCAGTACTGTAATGTAAAAGAATGACCTAATGCTTGAAAAACAGATGTGAAAGAAAATATAACCTATTGTAATCAGATGGGAGCCGATGCCTCCGTAAGTGTGTATATATCAAACACATGCGCCATCTGTGGCCGATCCGGCAACTACATTTCCAAAACATTACGAACTTATTTAATTTAAAAAAGAAATTCTTTCGTATTTTGTCATCTTTTTTAAAATAAGGGCTTGTAAAAACATAAAATAAAGCCTAAAGATATTCCTAAAGCCATGTCCTATCTATTCAACTATAACAGTGCAAGGCGGTGATTGGTCAATTGTTTGTCCCTTGAGGTTTAAATAGGGCAATTTTGCCCAACATTGATTAGACTTCATCTGGTCCATGACCTTGGCGGTCTTAGGCACTCCTTTCCCTGCCCGATAGCTCCTGGTGTCTCTGGGATGTTCAAACCTAGTTGTCTTGTGTTATTAATTTTCTCCTTCCTCACCCCAATTTTACCCTACCTATAAAATCCAGGGTGTGGTCCTCCCAGGGCCTGTAACAATTGTGATCCCTGTGTTCAGGTTGCCTTGCTTAGATAAGAGCCCCAGAGCTGTCAAGGCCCACGTTCTCCCGTGGAATTAGCTTTGATCAGCTTTACCTTTCGGGCTAAGAGGGTAGCGTCGCTCTAGCAAGGATATTCCTTCATTCCTTACACCCTACGCCTGTAACATTGGTGGTCCCTCTGTTCAGGCTCCCTCTTATCTCTTGCTTAGATAGCGCCCTCAAATCACCGAGGTCCATGTCCATTATCCCTTGGGTTTTACCTTAGTGATTCACTTCATAGAAGTGAAGGGCTGCGTGCTCTGGCAAGATTATATTTGTTAAATATATTAAAGTCACTATGGTGGAGACATCCATAGAGAGAGTAGGAGCTCATTAAAGTTTAATCATCCTTAATTATCATTAAGCCCCTCAGAAGGAAAATATTACAATATATATATATATATATATATATATATATATATATATAAATGCCCTTCGGGAACCCTATTTTTCGGTAATGCACCATTAGGAAGTTAAGGGATCAAAAGTAAAAAACAATTATAAACACTATTTTTTTTTTATTATTGTATTCCTTTGATCGAGACATTTTAAACGAACAAAACACTTTAAAATTTGTCTTTTTGATGATATTCTTGAAACAGTTATAGCTTAGAGTGAATACTTTTTTTTTTTTTTTTTTTTTTTTTTTTTTTTTTTTTTTTTTTTTTTTTTTTTTTTGTAGCTTGCATATTTAAAGTTTTCAAATTCATACAAAAACAATTAAAAAAATTAAATCATCTTTAACATCCATAATAATAAATCTTAACCTGAAACTTCAATAAAATAAATAAAAACAGTATTCTCATTATATTAATATATCAACAAAAAAAAAAATTAATATTTATGATGCGTATACGCATTTCTGGGATAAAATGGCATTAAGATTAGCTTTAAGCAACCGCTCAAGCTTGAGTTTTATATAATAAAAAATCAGAATCAAATAATGTTATTTATTGAAAAAAAAAATTAATATAAATGTAATACCTTTTGAACTGTTAAAGAACGCTCTAACGAAAATTGTTTCATCACTGCCAGAACAGAGTAGGTTATATCAGTTAGTTTCTATCTACCAGCGAAAATAGAAGCAATAGACGGAGCTTGTATCCTTGGATATCCGCTATTCAAATTTTGACTTGTGTGTTTTGAAAAAACAAAACCAAAAAAAAACAGAATGTATTAAAGAGGAGGGAGGATAAAACAGGGTAGTTTCAAATGTTGTTTCAAGATATTTTAAATAAACCAATAAAACGTTTGTGAAGTCTAAACTATTCGTCAAATTTACATGTCTTTCTAGGAATCAATTTCATTCCTCTTTATAGCATGTTCTAGGTTTCGTTTTCCATATTTCATGATATAGATTCGCACTAAGCAAATGGTTTTACAATAAAGTATTTATCAATTAACGATTAAAAAAATAAAAAAAAGCATATGACATTGTATTAAAGTTCAAATAGAAACTCTAAACTTACGAGGTAAAAAACAATATATCGATGGCTTACTTCACAGAAGTGCTAAGTTCATGAAAAATAACATAAGGAAAAATAAGATTTAAGGTAATCTCTTTTAGAGACATGTACCTGCAATTTTTACCAACTACTAACAAAAGTACAAACACACATTATTAAGGTACTATAGGGGGTGCAAAAGAATTATGTAAACACTTCTGTGGAAGATATGTTCGATATTTACATTATTTGTTATTCTCCACCAATCAACTGCAAATTTGTCGGAATAAGAACAGTATTGCAATATTGCTAAACAAATATCCCATAGACACTTGATTTAAAAAAATAATCAATTACCTACACTAGTTGCACGTAGTGTAAAAACCCTTGCATTTGATTCGCATGGTTTGATTGTTCTAACAAACTCGTTAACAAACGTTCGTAAGAACACGCATCTACTTCTTCAGACTGTTATCTTACTTTTTTTTGTTATCATTAAGGGAGAGCGGGGCTGGTTGGCAACAGTTTTCACTTTTTTGACTGCTGAGTCGTTCCTGTTAATATAATCCCAATAGGGCTGGTACCACTGTAATACTGTACCACTGTAATCTCCAAGTATTAGAGTACTTCAAGTATTTTTTTCACAACATAATATTGAATACTAAGATCATATAAAATTGAAGAATTCGTCCATCCAGAGTATGCCAATTAACCCCCTATGAGGGGCAGGTTGGCCTAGATGGTGGGATTGTTTAGCCATCTCATTCAAGTACTGCCTGACATATTGTTATTAAAAGCTGCACTATAATGGTATAATAATTTTGAATCGGGATTTAACAGCTTTTAAGGGAAAATAGAATGACAACAGAAGAAGACAGAAGTTTAGACTGTCGTCACTTTCTGAATAAGAAAAATTGCTCTCATCCTCCTTGCTGGAACTAAAGACTATTGGTAGTTTCACCTTTGTTTATGTTTACCCTGCTTTTGTGAATTGCTACTGCTCCAACAAACCCCAGTTGAAGAGAGCCAACTATCCCCACAGGAGACATCATATGAAAGATGGCTGCCAGCACAGGGGAAAACAATCAAACAAGAAACTGGTTAGTCGAAAGGTTAGGTTTTTCAAAGGAGTTTGGGGCTATGTGAAGAAAATCGGAGTCAAATGTTTTGCCATTCCTTTAAACCAAATTTACTGAACATATAAAAATTTACTTACATGTTGTAAAATCATTCAATGAAGCACACTCTTCTCTACACTGTTAGCATCGGATTGAAAACTCGGGACAAGACTACCGAGGTCGCGCGGGTCACATGGTACACTGGTGGGGCCTTCACTACGGATGTGACGGAAACTATAGGCCAATGCCCCCTATGCCAACCAACCCCGCTCTCCCCTACATTTTTATATTTTTTGGAAGTTTGAAACCTTTAGGTTATCAGCGCTTTTTTTTTCGATGAAAATAAATTCACATGAATTTGCAGGTTAGAAATCTTATTGTTTGATTTTTTTATTTATTTTTTCGAAATATTGTTTTAATAATCTAAAGTAGGGTAAAAATGAGAAGGAAAAGATATTTCACTTACCTCGACTGAACTGATTGTAGTTGCTGATGACCCTCTCAGCGTTCTTCCTCGCTATGTAGAACCATTCACTCGTGTTGCTGAGGTACTTGTACTCGACTGCAAGATCTTTGACGAGTATCGGACCCTCCGGGAGCCGGTAGGCGTAGGGGCAGTACAGAGTGAAGTTCTTGTACTGGTGGGCGTCGTAGCAGTTCCCAGCAGCGAAGATGTCTTCGTCGAATTCGACCATGCTCAGAACTCCAGCGTGCAGAAGATATTCAGAATGCATCACCTCCAAAGGAGCGTACTTCCAAAGCCTCGTAAGCATGTTGGCGCGATTGACGGCAAGTTCTGCTTCGATCCTGAACTTCTCCTGAGAAACAAAGAAAAAAAACATGCTTTTAATTACTTCTGTCAATGTTATCAGTACTTCATAATAAAATTATAAGCGAAGATTAAAATTCAATCGTTATTCATGAATAATATTCATATAAGGTAGTATCAGTATTAGATAAAATTTGTCTGTATTTATACATTACTAAGTATAATTTATATTTCAGTTGTTAATTATTTTGCTACATTATAATGCCAATTAGTAAAACCACATTTACTGGGAGAAACACTTTATTATCAAAAGACAAAATACATGATAAAAGTGGGCCTGCTCAATTAGATTGAGTTGCTTAAGACACAGTTTTCTTATCATTAATACAATACATATTTTAATAACGCAAGAGTAAATTAAAAGTAAGTTAGAGCTAATTAGTTGCTCAATACAAAAGCAATTAGTTTGTATTACGTCGATATTTTTAATATTTAAAATATAAAACATCACCTAGATTTTTTTTATAAATAATACAGCTTGCAAAGCAGTTGTCAATTATAAATATGATTATTGATAATACCTAATGAGTCAATCAGAATTGATTCAGCTAGGATAGTCAGTTTTTCTTCTTCAATTCCGACCACGTCGAAGAATTTGCTTGCCACTTCACCGCTTGTTCCTCGCGAACCAAACCGCAACCCTGTGGCTTTGAATTCCCTATCACCTAATTCTTCATAAAACTTATCTTTGTAGAAGGGTAGCCATTTTTCGTAGATCTTCTTTTTATCCTTATCTACCTTTTCGGCCTGTTCACTGTCGTTTGTTTCATAGCGAACGGTTGGGTCTAATATAAAAAACCTCCTTACCATTTGGTTTATATGCTATTATATCGACATATCGGGTGGAGCTGTTAGTGCCTAATCCATACACTTCCACCAGACACTTATACCCCTCTTCTGCCAGCATCTCCATTATGGCGTGCTTAACCCTGTGTTGTCGACGATTATTCAGAAGATGGTTATGTGGACAGCTTCCCAGCACATGTGATGGGGTCTCGTTCTCTCTGCCACATCTACAGCAGAGGAGTCCAACCTCTCCTATGGTTTGTCCGCCAGCTCCACGAACTGCACGTAAAGGAGCATAGTTCGTCTTCAGTTTAATGGCATTGGTCCAGTGGGAGACGGAGAGAATCTTCTTATCATAAATAAATTTATTAGCTTTGTAATTCTCGCGAAAATGACAGACCCCTAAAGCTTGCATTTGCAATTGCTCCATTCGGTGAACGACTTTTCCCGAAGAATATCCGTATCTTCTTAGTGCTAAGAAACTCCTCTGTGATTTTTATAACAAAACCTAGACTTTTGGCACACAGTTTTGCCTCTTCCTCACAGTTGAAGATCGGCTGAAACTGCTCTATCTTTAACTCTTGATAGTTTCTTGGCTATTGACCACTGCTTTAGAAGAGCCTCCCATTCATATTTCAGAATGCCCAGACCTCGACATCTACGCGGAGCATAAAGCATGGCAGAAGATGTATTGGCTGGTTGTCCTATCACAGCCTTTACATTCTTCCTTAGCATAATGTCAATTCCTTCGAGAGTTGCTGGGTTAAGTTTAGTTAATGGGGTAGTCTGAATGGGATATGTCACCATCGGGAAAATATATTGATTGAGAATATTTAGCTTTTGATCAGGTCTAAAAAGATTTGATGCCGTAAGCTTTTCCATATTTTCGTTATTTTTTTTATTTTTTTGACTGCCTCTTCGTTAAAAATAATCTGCCCTGAGAATTGGACTACCAAATATTTAATGACTTCCCCTTCCTCAATGCATTGTATTTTACTCCCGTCTTCTAGAGAAAGAGTATCACCCACAAGAACTCCCTTATCTGTGTTAATGGCAGAACTTTTACTTGGATTAATAGAAAGACTAATCTCTCTATCTGCTGTTTTCTGGATCCTTAGTCACTCATTAGTGTCTGGAACATAAGTTAGTTTCACTGATAGATTACTAAAGTGCTTGTTCGTTACTTATAACAGTTTATCTTGGAAATATATGTGAGATTATAACAATAATTAAGGTATAAAAGATCACCATCTCAAGATAAAATCTTTTCAAGCTAAGAAAAGTGATTAAGTCCCTGCGGAAAAAAAACTTTGATACATTTGTTTTTCAGCTATTCTCGACCATATCAATTAGTTATCGTCTAATAAGCATCTTGTCATTGGTTTCCGGAGCTGTGCTTGTTTCAGTTCCGGTTTTTAAATCATTTTTTCTTTTTCAACTTTTTATTTCTCTTAATTGATTTTTATTCATTAGATAAAACTTATACATTCTTTATAATCGAAATTTCATATAATTATTTCCTTGATCAAAAGTTTTATTCACGAGAATGATACGGTTTCAATTACGGAAATGATTTTTCTGATTGCAAACCGACAAAATCACTTTCAAGAAAAATGAAAAGGCGAAGATCAGTATGCGGTTTTGTTGTGTCTGACTACGGCTGTCAATATGTAATTAATAAATAGCCACAGTTTTAAATATGATATAATAGTAAAGCTTTTGTTTAACGCTCCTTTAAGCCACTAAGGCTAATCGGACGATGCTACAGTGTGATTCCTAAATTTTGCCTATCCAGGCAAAATTAGGATAGGGATCTTTAACGAGTACTTGGCATCGTACTGGCTCGGGACCTCCACTTTACGTCCTATCCGAGGGACGGCATAGCCAAGGATATTCTACTCCCCTTAAAAAATCCTAGGGCCTCCACAGGACACAAACCCGCTACCTTTAGTATTGTATGTTCCAATATTTCTTTAACCACTAAAAAGGAAAGCGTTGTGGGAACGAGTATAAAAAAGTACGAAAATACTTGGTCTTCTTTCAAGTAAAAAGGCGAGTGATGAGTGATGGGTCTTTTCATTGGCCATTCCATCTCCAGTGTTGCCTAAATTAGATCATTATTTTGCTAGATATTCTCCTACAGTGATGCCATAATGTATACATGTATTTTTTATTTACGGTAATAAAATAAAATGCTAGGAGACGTTCTTCGGAGATTTATTTTATTTATATATACAAGAATAATACTAGTAATGTATACTCTGCAGAATTTATTATTCATAGATCAAATTTGAGAATTTTAGAGAAAGAAAAAAAAATGTTCCTTCCTCAGACACATAGAAGTATAAAGAAAAAATGGACCAGGATTCCGGACAGTTGCAGTAATGATATTTTTAATGGTTAAAAACTTTTGATGAAATTAGTTTTTTCATTATAATAAGCTAACGTTACTAGAATAAAAATCATTAGTCACTACCAACGTTTGATTGAAAGAGGAGGACAAATCAAGCTGGACGCTAAAATGACCAGTAATCGTAGAATGACCAATGAACATAAATAATTTATCTTATATAAATCACATGATTCATGATTCATATAATTGGAAGTAATTAATGATTTCCATCTTGTTTGGTAGTATCATGCATCTAGCAAAATTATCATTAAGTTATTTAAATGCACGGCTGTTTGAAACTAATAAGACATAATGGATAATGGAGCGGTTCTACCAATTGGAAAAGGCAAATAATGTCAGCCTAGTTACCTAATAAATTAATCTATCTAATTGGTGGAGCTAACCGTAGTCAAATAAAACACCCCCATCCCCTGAGACTTAATTAATGATCTAATTGCAAGGGTAATTAAGCTGTATATATTCCCCGATAAGTACGTTTGCGCTTGTCCGATTAGAGTACTTTGGAGGATATTTTAGTCAACTAACGGGGCCCGTTAAACCAGTTTGTATTTAAGTCGAAATGCTACTGTGATTTTTTTTTAATCAGTGATTAGGTTTTAGATATTATGAAGAGTTCTATGAAGACACGCTTTTAATACCGAGTAAATTCGAAACTAATTCTTCAGTTAAAAAATTAAATAGCTGAAAATATTTTAAAAAATAGTTTTTTATTTTTTTTTAACCCCAAGTGTGTTTGTTAGTTTTCTGTTCTTCTTTCCAGCAATCCTTGAACAATATGAAATGTTATTATTTTAAACTTTATAATTTTTTTTCAGTTATTCTATCTATAAAAACTTTCAGTAGTCTACGGTTTAAGATCCCCTCAAAATTTGACAGCAGTTTTGTGTTAACTAAAAGTTTATAACGGTCCATATTATTAGATACTTAATATAATATTTTTTATTAACTAGATGATCAGTCTAAATGAAAATTAGTGGATTTATATGGTAAAAAAAAAATTTAATACATCGACAACTACTAATACTTGAAAAATCACAACAAAAATTTTAATCGAAAAAGAAAAGAAATAAACAGCACATTACTATCAATTTTTTGGTAGGATTTATAATGATTGTGCCAACATTTTTTTTTTACTTATCCATACAAAGGCTGATTATCTATTTTATTTTTTTTTTAAATCAGTACTCCCACTAACTAAAATAAATAACCTAAAGATGGATAGATAGTTTATCGGCTAATACATACAACGCTTTGGCCATGTAGTCTGGCCCATTCGGTGTTAATGTAATTAGTATTAAGTAACATAAACTAATATAGTAATAATGGTATACATATATAAATCACAATTGTTTGAGGTAAAGACTGACTTGACTTTTATAACATATTAATTATTCAATAGTAATATATTAATATATATATATATATATATATATATATATATATATATATACATATATGTATATACTGGGTGTCTCAGACCTAGTGTAAAAAAAATTGGGTAATACTGCATGTTAAACGAGACAGAATGGCGCAAAAATGAGTTTCCTATCTCAATCTGTTGAGGATATAGATTTATTTTTGCTTTTATTTTTAAATTATTACTTTTTTTCTGAAAAATGACAGTTTTCTCTACTTGGTTTATCTTAGAAACAAAAACAATGATATTTTCTTAATCAGCATTAAATTTTCTAAAATATGAAATAGGTCTGGTTATTTTAAATAAACTTTCACTGGGACTTTTAACGCGCTAAACGCAAAACACTTATTAAAACTTAAATTTTTATTAGTTTTTGAAAATTCTTCACTCCACACTGGAGCACCCTAGAAGCTGTCAAATTTTCTAAAAGCTGCGGAATTTTGTTAGCTTTTTATTGGTGTAACCCAGGATACAATTGCACTTCATCTTTTGAGTCTAAAAGATGTTTTTCTGATGAAAAACACGCTATAGAATGTCACTGCTGGGGCAATGAGGAAGCGCGCTAGAGCCTGCATCCAAAGTAATGGATGCCGAGCTTCCCATGGGTTAGTTTTACTTTTTTAAGACTAGAAAGAACAATGTATGAATTCTAAATAATATAAAACGGGTAATAATAATCTGAAATTAAAAAAAAAACTCCTTAGTTTAAATATAAAAAACAATTCCTTTAAAATAAAATAAACTTTTTTCTTCTCTTCTACTAATATTTGAAAAATCCCACATAAAAAAAGTTGAAGATAAAAAATAATATTATTATTGTAGAACCATATTAAAATGGATTATTGCAGCGCGTGATCAAAATGTCCTCCATTACTTTGGATGCAGGCTTATATTCCATATAATTGGATCCAGGCTTATATTCCTTATATTATATTTTTTATATAGGATTTTTTTTTTTTTTTTTTTTAATTTTAGACTATTATTACCCTTTTTATATTATTTAGAATTCATACATTGTTCTTTCTAGTCTTAAAAAAGTAAAACTAACTCATGGGAAGTTCGGCATCCATTACTCTGGATGCAGGCTCTAGCGCGCTTCCTCATTGCCCCAGCAGTGACATTCTATAGCGTGTTTTTCATCAGAAAAACATCTTTTAGACTCAAAAGATGAAGTGCAATTGTATCCTGGGTTACACCAATAAAAAGCTAACAAAATTCCGCAGCTTTTAGGAAATTTGACAGCTTCTAGGGTGCTCCAGTGGGGAGTGAGGAATTTTCAAAAACTAATAAAAATTTACGTTTTAATAAGTGTTTTGCGTTTAGCGCGTTAAAAGTCCCAGGTTAAGGTTATGTATAGGGTTGTTCCAAAAAGCACTTACAACACATCGATAACTAACAGACTGCTCATGTTCTCCCCCCACTCTTTTGATTCTGAATTTGATTGGTTGGTTTTCCCAATTGATGCATCCAGCAGTAAAACAATATTGAGATTTGTTAGTTATCAATTAGTTTTAATATCTTGTTGGAGCATACCTTATGTTACATATGCCATATGTTTTTTCAATAAGTAAACATTTTGAGCAATAATTAAATAATTAATTTAATGTTTTTTCCCGATAACTTCTTAAATAAATTAAGAACCCAAAAAAGGTTTCAATGGGACCACCTTGGGAAAATACTGTACAAGATGCAAAAGGTTTCGTCCCAATTGGTCCATCCATCTATAAGTAATCGGTGAACATACATAGAAAAAAAAAAAAAAAAAGGCACAAAAAAAAAAAAAAAAAGTCACATACGTATCGAATAGAGTAACCTCCTCTTTCGTTCAAAGTCGGTTAAAAATTATCAATAATGATAATGTTTTTTATTATTGAAGGTAAAATTTTACGCTAAATTGCTTTAAGACTGTTGAAATGTTCAGTATTAAATAGAGTATGTACAATTAATCATTTATATATATATATATGCATATACAGTACCAGTTAAAAGTTTAGATACTTGTATTTAATTCACGATCTTCAAGTTTAAAAAAATAATTGTAACTCAAGAGATAACTTTTCAAAAATTATATGATTGTTTTGGATACGATCTATACGAATAAAGATGATATTATGTTTGTTTGTTTTTTTTTGTTTGTTCTTTATAGAAATCCATACCGTTTGTCCTAAATTCTCCAAATTTCGCTTAGTGTTTTTTTCATACCAGGTGCGAACACCTGTCCATATTAAAATTCCATCACTTCAGCTAATCTCTGGGTATATTCTTTATTGTTTTAAAAATCGTTATGATCTCGCTTTAGATTTTTTATTAATTACATTAATTTACATTAGATTTTTACGAAATCAAAGTCGAAAAAAATCTCATTTCTGTCCTAACGAACTTTTCTTAACCCACGGCTTTTCTCATTGTTTTCCAAGTTCCCTGGGTGAAACCCGGATACACATCTAGTTATAAATGAATTAAAAATAAAATTATAGTTGTTATGTTGTTCAATAAATAAAATGTTGTTATTTATTTATTTTACAAAATCTAAGGGCGAGTCTAAACTTTTGACTGGTACTGTATATATATGTATATATATATATATATATATATATATATATATATATATATATATATATATATATATATATATAAATATATATGTGTAGGTTAAATAATTTATTGACGGATACCATACTTCTTTCCGTGTGTTATTTTGGTCTTTGATTGTTAAACCAGAAGCTGGGAAGCGATCTAAACGGGAAACAGGGGGGGGGGTGCTTGTGTCTTGGTTCGCTGGTTTTATTAAGTTTGTAGCCAATCAAATGGTTTATTCAGAGGCACTAGAGCAAGCGGATTCAGAAAACGAGAGAGTCGGTAAAATGAAGGGAAGTATCAGAGGTTTAAAAAACGGAGTGATATCGACCGCAGCTTCACTTACTGGATAAGTTATTTTTACTGATAAAATTGCCCGGTCATTTATAATTTCATCTGAACATAACAAGTAATCAATAATCTATGAAAATTTGATTCAAACGCCGGTTTCGACGTATTATTGAAAAGTAGAATGAGTAGAAGCGATTTTTAAAATTCTGAGAGAATTCTTTTAGAATTTTGAGATGCCGCAAGGTAGGGCAAAGCGCGAAATTCATTCCAAAAAATTCAAATTACACTATTTTAATAATAGTAATAATAAGTTCTTTATTTATTTGTTAGTTATTAAAAAAAACAAACTGAAATGTGAAATATAAATAAAAATGATAAAAAAAAAAAATGAATAAATGAATAAAAGTTAAATATTCAGTTAAGTGAAAAGAAACTAGTTTACACATCTAATAATTTACAGATAGACTAAGAAGTATTTATATTTTCTAAAAAACAAACGAAAAATGATAATAAAAAATAAAATAAAATCTCCCATCAGGTTAAAATATTATATGATAGGAAATGTCAATTTACTTTTTCTTATGGACACTGAATGGCTATGAAGTGATGATACAGGCGGGACTTAAAGGTGGGGAGGTTATTGGAGTTACGGATGAAAGGGGGAATAGTATTCTAAAGGGATGAGGACCGGATAATGAAATATCTTTCGAAACCTGGCGTTCGGTGGGCCGGAGTAAATAGATCTGAAGACCTAGAGCGGGAATGAACCGAGGATTTGGGCTGAAGAAGTTCGGAGATATGATGGACGACGGGATTTTAAAGTTAAATATTTTTATAAATTGGTCAGCAACTATTATTTAAGAAAAAAAAAACGCAATCATAGCAGAAGTATACACATAAACATCCAGTTTAACAAATAAATAAAAAAAAAAAATCCAACTAAAAAACAACAAACAATAGAAGAGAAAAATACAAGGATTTGTTGTTTTAAGTGAAAGCAGTGGAGGGTTGAATCTTGGTATCAATGTCGGTGTCTAGATAGATTTGATAAGTACAGTTGAATCATTGAATTTTAAACATTAAAAATATTTTCCAAAATAATCAAATTCCTAGGATCAAGACCTAAACAATCAATTGTTATGTCTAAATTTCAGTGATTATTTTCCATTTTCACTATTTCATGAGCCTTTTAGTAACATATAATATGTCGGTGGTCTAAAATGATTTTTTTTTTTCCGCTGTAAAACCTCTTATCTGAAAACTATTCTAATTACGTTTCTGAATATAGGTTATCATATATCACTGAATATAGGTCATGTTATCTTAAAAATTTAAAGTAAATTTATTAACATGAAAACATTTTCAAATGTATAGAACAAGGAAATGAAATGAGAGAATAAATTCAACATTAGCATTGATCATTTAAAAAAAGAAATTTTTTGTCTAGTAGATATTTGTAATAGATATATTTATTATTAAATAATCATATTCGTTGAATAAGGCTATGATACATTATTTTTTTAAATAACTTGGGACTATCTTCATTCTTATTAAAAATATCAAACCTTGAGAAATATGAGAAAAACGCAAAAAAAAAGAATATCAGTTTTGAAAAGTTAGGAAATCTTACACTATATAGTACTAACCATAAGATGTTTTCTTCTTGCATTAGTTAATATTGTTATTATTAGAGAATACTAAATTTAATTTCCGTTAACATACATAATTTTAAAAATGAAACATACACAGAATAGCAGAAATAAAAAATAAAGTAATTAATAGTGCAAAAGTTTTTAGAATGCAATATGTATACATTTACTTATTAATAATGTTTTTTTTATTCTTTTATATTTTATAATTTTGAGGAAAAAAGGAGCTTTTATTGCAGTGAGAAAAATGTTAAAATTAATACAAATTTACTTATTGATACCAACGTAAAATTGAATGAACATACAATTAAAACATTGTTAAATTAAAAAAAAAGTAAATGGAGCCCTGAATTATTAATTGGAAGAACAAAGAGTGAAATTTGCCTCCAGAAAAACAAATCAATCGTTCCAATTAAACAGCAATTAATGATCATATACTTCCGAGGTCATTCATAAAAAATTCGCAATAATTAAAAATATGCTTTGTCAATTATTGCTTCGATTGCGGTTAACGTTCAAGGATGATAAGTCTTCCGAATTTCTTTTTTATTTTTATTGATTTTAGCAATGCCCGACTCTCACAATCCTTCTTCTTTTTCTCACAAATATATAGAGATGTAGGAATGAATTTTCAAGCACTAAAAACTAGGCTGCTATTTTATTTTGGGAAGACAATCCTTTTAAAATAAGACTTTTCCTTCGTATCCCTGTTGGATTGAAGGGATGATGAAATGAATTTCCGTCTCTTAACCTCCAGAGATATTACTCTCCCCTAAACGATTTACACTGAATCCTCGCCCCGTGAGTAGCCCTTTCAGGGCAGTAGACTCATTTAAGTGCCCTTTTTATGACCTCCTCAGCCCTTGGGGTTAGAGTTAACACTATTTACATTTAGCAGCAAAATGACAGGCCTATCGGAGGCTCGTGATCAACTTTTACTTCATTACATAAATAATTAGTAAATTAATGAAGGTAAACTTTAAAACTTTAAACTTTTGAAAAGTCAGTTATCAATAAAATGTTTGCGTCCCAATATCCAGAGAACTTCATAGTCCGCAACACATTGATAGTGTGTCCCGTCAAACATTTTCGAGTACTTTTCGAAAAATAATAGTAAAAAGCTACGATCTTAAGCTTTTCCTAGTAAACATTGAATGTCAGTCGTTTAAAATTTTAGCAGAGTGTTAAAACTTGTGTTTTGATAGCAAATCAGATTTAAAAAATTTCTTAAATTTTTAAATAAATAAATTTCACGAAAAGAAAAGCAAACGAAGCTCTACTTTATTAATTTAAATATAACTGTACGCAAATATTACATGCAGATAGACAAACTGTCCTATGTTTTTACGCCTGGTAATTTATTTAAAGTCTGAACGACCAACGAAACTAGATACGCAATAAGTCTGTCGGTATTTTACTCTGATTTTCGGCACTTCACCAGGTTCAAAAACGGACAGAGTGGTAAGTAATAATTAATTTTAAAAATAAATAAACAAAAACACAGTAGTTCCCTCGAACACTAAGGCTATTATGAAATTTGGAAGTATTTTTCTTTTCGTTTTTTTTCTTTCTTGCTATTGAGCAGTAGGTTATACGGTAATTTAGTAACGAAATAAATGGATGAAAAAATGTCCGCGGTGCTTGAAGTAGCTCATTCTTACTTACCCACTGTAATTTATCTTTGCTTAGAACTTTCTTTTCGAC
The DNA here is from genome assembly GCA_911387785.2 of Aelia acuminata. Taxonomy (NCBI): domain Eukaryota; kingdom Metazoa; phylum Arthropoda; class Insecta; order Hemiptera; family Pentatomidae; genus Aelia; species Aelia acuminata. The sequence continues at coordinate 5,314,873 of OU426980.1, forward strand.
TTTCTTTTCTTAGAAGCCAAAAACCTGTCTATAACCCACAACTCCTGCTAAGAGTTACATTATTCTCTCTCTAAATACTAGATCTCACAGAATTTATCTACAAATGCCCTCCAATAAAAATGCTTCCTTCGTCATTTGTGGTACCTTATTCTTCAACCACACCTCTATACTTAAATCCTTTTCAAACGTTCTCTTTGTAACAGCTTTTATCTTTATTTATATCAGCACATTAATGCAAGGACTATTAATTTATGTACTAAGCACTAGTTATTACTGCTATCTCGTGATCGACCGGTACCTGAATAAAATAATAAGAATGTTATTCGAGAATAACAGTTGCTTCATTCTTTATTATCCAATTATAAATTAAATGAAGGCAAAGAATGAATAATTTTCTGCTTTTCAATTTGGATCTGACGATGCATCAGAAAGTTTTTTCATTAAGGGATTCTTCGCGTTTACAATTTCCTTCAACCGAATTCTTTCTCAATTCTCTTCCTCCATACCACCCTTCGTCTAATCTTCCGTCAATACTTGTCTGGCCATGCTTGTTTTTGCTTTTATTTTTTCCATAGCATTCGTTGTCTTCTCCTTTTCGGTCTACCTTCTGCCTTTCATTCAGAGTACATGGGCTCTTAGTACGTGGTGAAAGTAACTCATCAAGGGGAAACAGCCTCCACATCGATCTCCCTCTTCCTCCAGGTTGAGCATGATACAGTAGACTGTTATCTGATCATGAAAAAAAATTAACTGCTAAAAACCGAAACATGAAAATTTGATCACCATTTTCCCACATTATATTCAACAAAATACAAATGAAGTTTTAGAGGTGAGAGATAGTCAACTGTTGATCTTACGATAGGTGAAATAATGGTCAGGATTTGAAGTTTGAAAAAAAAAAATTATTTTCGAAAGCCAACGTTTCAATCCAACTTGTGGATCTTCATCAGGGCTTCTGATGAAGATCCACAAGTTGGATCGAAACGTTGGCTTTCGAAAATATTTTTTTTTTTTTTCAAACTGCAAATCCTGACCATTATTTCACCTAAATAAAGTTTTATTTCTTATACCATTTCGGAGTGAGAAGTATACTATAGAGTAATGAGAGTATAGGGGTAAGGTAAACATCTCAATTAGTACATGCAGTTTTCCATTAATGTTCGAATGCATATTCCTGTTGTATATATTTGAAAAAGCGCCATTTTTCTTATGGCTAAGGTGCTTGAATTCCGATTCTCGAGCTCATGTTTGATTACTGCTGTAGAAAAAAGTCATTCGTACTTTTCAGAAGCCTTCTTTGTAAAGTTGTGAAAATGGAATATATAGCGGTTCGATTCTCTCCGTAGAACTATTTGCAGAATTGCGTATCAAGTAATAAACCCAACATACGTGACTCATTGTTGGAGTACAGTACATGTATTTAGTGAATTATTACTTTTCCCCACTTTGAAGACAAACTGCAACAAGTTAGCATGTTTGGCATCTTTATGAATAAGTAACTAGGTACGCCTCAGAAAATGGGAGAAAAATTCATAAAGGGTTCCTTCAGCGATCCCACTTGTTCTTGTTACGAGAACACATATGAAAGTTGACGATTAAATTTTTATTTAGCCGAAACTTTGGATGATGCTGATGTATTCAAATTTAAAATTCATGAAAGTTGAATTTATAAATGCCCCTTGAGAGTTGGAGGGGAAAGAATGCCATTAATCCTGGAAGACGCATTGATGGACGTAACGGGATAAATAAATCTGTGGTTTATAGCGATTTATAAAAATCCTATGAGGATTCAATGACTGAAACGGTACTTGAAAGAAATCAGATTTATAAAATTCATATTCTGTACCAAGAGAATAAATAAACGTCCGTTAATAAATGCTGATAATATAGATATAAATATAGGAAACATATTTTCTCCATAAATAGGATTGGTTGATCAGTTTAAGACCCTAAAAGATTTTTTATTAAATAAAGAATAGTGTCAAAAAGAACTTCGGCTGGATGATTTAGCGTAGATTGGCCTCAATATTAATTATTTTATTTAAAAAATCGAAAAAAATAATCGGTTTATTTTACATTATTAAGACGCCACTGCAAATCCTATTTTCCCAACAATAAATGAATGGATCCGCCGAAAGACGTTCTAAGTGACAAATATGCAACGTTGAGTTATCAGTGAAATAAAATCATAGTCTAAAGTTATTGTTAGTTCTGTAGGTGAATTTTATTTCTCACGTGATTTGTTATGTATACATGTAAAATGAGATAATGGAGTACTAGATCATACTATGACGTACTATTATAAATTTTAATACATTCACCCAAAAGTCCCACTTCGGCAATTTTGTCGCTTAGAACGTTTTTCGGCGGATCCATTCAAATATATAATTATAAATTATTTTTCGTAAATTAAGGTAGTTTGTATCCTAATAACAACCAAGCGAAATCCATTAGCACAAATTACATTTGCACATTAAAAAAATAAAAAAATATTTAGATTTCCCTTTAGTCTCCTCAGTTATTACGGGGCTAGGTGACAACTATGAGGCAGAGCTGTTTGACATTGCAGGATTGCCTATACTCTGTGCCTAGATCTTGTTGGCTGCAAACCGTTAATAAATCTGTGAATAAATGAAAAAAAAATCTAAAGGAATTAAAATTCACAAAACCTATAACTTTTGAATTTACTCCTCATGACTATTTTCAAACATTAAGGCATACATTTTGGTACGACTTAGGTAAATGTAAAAGGCGAAAACAGAACATTTTTTTTTTATTCTTTCAACGCGTTGCAAACACTTATTATTCATTTGGTACTATATTCTATTTAAACGAACTTAATTCTTTATATTCTTATATCTCCTCTCTCATTATTTATTTTTCGATTATTTACATTCAACTTATCCGAAAAAATTAATTTAAAAATGGATCTTTGCTTATATATTTATTAAATTGTAAAATTATTAAATCATTTGTTTTTTATAATTTTTACTTTCAAAAAAATCGCAATAATTGAATTTGAATATATATATATATATATATATATATATATATATATATATATATATATATATATATATATATACACATTTCGGTGTATTCCTAGTAATTATCTCATTTCAACGAAAATTTGACAATTTAATGTTTGTAGAATATTGTATTATATTTTCAAAAATTGAAACTTAAGTTATATCTTTAAATTTCCCCTTATTCTTACTTTAGGTAAAACTCAAGCATTGGCTGGTTTAAAATTTATTTAAAGCACAGGAATATTTACTCTCTTCCTGATTTTTTGCTGCTAGTTGCCCATTTTTTACGACATCTTTTACTTGCATAAGTTTTGACGGGTTTCTTCTCCAGGCTTCAATCCTTTTCCATTTCATTACTTGGGATTTCATAGAGATAGCAAGTCACACATTGATACTTGTCTACAACCTATTTAAAGTAAAATCCTGTCCTTCATAATTGCTTTATATTTATTTCTGAATTATTTATTCAATAATCATGACAAATGGTCTTTAATAGGTATATTTAAATTAATTAATTTCGGAGGATAGAATATATTCGAATTCCAATCACTCTAATTATTGTACTAATTGATTTTTTTAAATACTTTATTCTCTCGATCTCCATATGCCAAATGGCCATAAATTGTGAATTTAACTATTGTTGAAAGTCCAAAACATACTCGGGGGGGAGGTTTAATGTAGGCTGATTTGAGTGTTTTCATCAAATGGGTTCCCCTCGCAGATGAGCAGCGACAGGACGCAGAAAGCATAATTACAGATGGAATCCTCACAACACAGGCTTTGGTTTAAAGTTTCCGATTACGGATTTCCTCAGCAATGGCGTTACATTACGTCACTAGTTTCTATATCCCGTTTGCCACCAGAGAACTTTCGGTCGTCAGAGTATTTGATCTATCTATTAAATAATATTTACAGCGTTAGTCGCAATGACATATACCGTACACTATTAATCATTTATATTATTAATTAATATATTAGATTAATATCAACTAGTATACATTTATTATATATATAAGGGTGATGCTTAAAAATGAAAGTTAAAAAATTCAACGGTTCACCCTCCCATTTTGATCTCTCATGTGTAAAATGGAGTTAACTAAAATTTTGTTGGATTTCATTAAGTCAAAATATTATGTTTAGCAAACAACGGAAATCAGATCCTTGATTATCAATAAGTGAGGAGACGAAAAAAGACTATTTATGTTTAATCATATATTTCTTTTTGTTTTTTAAATAAATTAATTTGTTTTATTTGTTCATAATTTAAAAACTTAATAAACTATACCAGTTTTTTTTTTTAAATTAAATGATAGGACCTTTGTTATTTTACAAAATATATACTTTAGTAATTTTTTAATAATAATTTTTTTTTTGGCTGATTTGAATAACGTACTGCAAAACGTTCTCGAATGTGGTAGACTTTTTTACTTTTTTTTTCATTTTGTAGGGAGCTAAGGAACTTTTTATTAGTTTTATTCTATCAAAATCGATTTTGTGCAGTAGGCTAGAAAATTTTTCTTTAACCTTCTTTTTTTTCGGGTGGGTAATGTTCATTTTCGGTCTTTTTTAATTTACTTAAAAATTTAAAAATATTTTAATGAATAGTTTTTATGTAAAAACCCATTCTCTCACAAAAATGCGTTTACTCATAATTAATATTAATATTTTTTACGTATATTACTATGGCAGTTCTGTTTTTAATTATATTATTACAATTATTTTTTTAAAATGTTTTTTGTGGACTTCAAATATGTGTACTTCATACTAAACTACCTATTGGGTTTTTAGGAATAAATAATAATCCCATCTCTCATTATTATTAATTTATTTTCTTTCTATTTTTATAAATATATTTTCTAATCCTCGGCGACCGATTGCCGCTGGAATTGATTTAGGGGAGGCTTTCAGCTAAACTAGATTGTAACGATATGGCCTCGTTTGTACTGTGATCCGTACCATATGCAGATTTATGGACACCATAATGATGGGACATACTCCCTCTCTAAACCTCATTTGTTTCCTCTTAGTATGATAACACGGTCGCCTATCTGTTTACCAACATCAAATGTTATGTATGTTACCCCTTTTGGGTAACTTGTAAGTCCCTATCTGCTTCGGAAATTGATTTTTGCTTATTATTTAAAGTTTATTTGAAGCACAATGAACGATAAACATATACATAATAATAAAAATGCTTAAAAATAAATAATGTTATGGTAAAATATTGTTGTTCTTTTTGCTATATAATAATTCTAATTAGCTATGATGCACTACAACCCTACAAGTACCTTGGCTCCTCAAAATTATTTCTCCAATCCACTCTATTCGCTGCCTCACAACCATCTAAAAATTTGAATTAATATCAACTAGTATACATTTATTATATATATTAGGGTGATGCTAAAAAATGAAAGTTAAAAAATTCAACGGTTCACCCTCCCATTTTGATCTCTCATGTGTAAAATGGAGTTAACTAAATTTTTGTTGGATTTCATTAAATTTTAGGGGTCGCTACCAGGCTTTAAATTTCATAAAAAATGTTAAAATTCAATGTAATTTTCATTAGTAATTTTTAAGATTATAAAAAAAAAACCTGATCTCACTTAACACTTATTTTTATCCTAGGAAGACTCCAATCCAACCACACAACCCCTCCTTTCACTGTACATACTCTAAGTAAAGAGTATGAGTTTCGACACAACCGGATCTAATACCGGGTCTCGAAAAGGGGCTTGTACTCTACTAGAGCAGAAAATGGATAAGGGAATGCTCTGGCTAGGATATAGGCATCACATTATGGAAATTATGCTGGAATCAGTTGTTCAAAATGAAATTGGGCCTTCGTCTGGACCAGATAATTTACTATTCAAAAGATTTCAGAAGTAATCAATAAAGAAGAGTATACGACGTTAGAAACTGATGAAGAATCTATTGAAAAGCTCCAAGATGTGAAAGATGAAATAATCAATTTTGCTAAGAAACAATTGACAGAATATTAGCCCAGAGATGATTACAAGGAACTCTTGCAACTAAGCATTGTATTTTTGGGAGGAAAACCGCGTGTCATTTAAAAAGCCTGCAGGTCTTCACCGAGTACTTTGGATGGCAAAGTCTATCTACTCTCTAAAAATTTTCTTGTTTCGAGAACAATTCAGATTGACAAAACATGAGGAAAAAGGATTGCGAGAAATCTGTATTTTTAGTCTTAATCTACATTAAGTGTTGGTTCCAAGCTCCATCCGCTTGTTCACCCCCAAGAAACGACTTGGAACTCCTCAAAGATTTAAAGAAGTATGAGGGTGTAAACCCTGTCATAGCTAGAAAAGCAATAAATAAAGTATGTGGCCATTTATGGTATGTCTCAGAGGAACTTATCGCCTTATCATTTTTTGACGACAATGTTGGAAATGAAACTAAGAAGAAAATGGTGGAAGCTCTAAAGAAAGAAGGAGCTGATTTTTGCCCGAAAAGAATTAATGTAGACATTAAAAACATTGGCAATAAAAAGCTAGAATTATGTCTCTAGTAATACCAAACGATTCTTTTCTATTACTGGATTAAGTTCCGATTTCCTCAAGAAAAAAGTTGAAGACTGGATCAAAGACAAGGAATATATTCAAAGTAATGAGATAATAACAAAATTTAAGGTAGTCAAGGATACATCAGAGAGAGGGGTGTCCTTAAACCAAGAGTACAACAAAATACTGACCCTAGATGAAGACCAGAAGCAACATATTTTGCTTCTTGTGAAGTCCTTGAGACAAAAGTTCCCGAAATACAAAAAAGCAACTTTGCTGTCTGCATAATGAGTTTTTTACGTGTTAATTGTGCATCAAAGTCTTTTCGAGGACTCTAATCAACTAATATTAGCTTATATTCATTCTGTAACAAGTTTGTAAAAATCTGTGCTTTTTGGCTAAATTTCCTCTTGTTTTTTCACATCCCGAAAGTAAATTGTAACACATATATGATACAAAATTAGCTTTGGGTAACATATCTGGCCCTTAAAACCTTATTTTAGTTTTTATTATGCAAAAAAATATAATTTTAGAATAAATACAAAATCTTTTAAATAATCACTTTTGGGGAAAATGTTAGTTTTTTTAAATCTTTAGTAGCGACCTTTAAATTTTCCTCGAAAAATCTCAAAAAAATATTTTAAGCTTCTCTTATTAGGTAGAACAAAATGGGAGGGTGACCCAAGAGAAAAGAAACAAAAAATATTTTTGGGTCATATAAGCACATCACCCTAATAATAATAATATATATATATATTCGACTAGTATATATATATTAGTATCAACCAAATGTTTATAAAATAACACTCGAACACCTTATCAAAATTTACTAAAAAAAATTTTTTTAATAATTTATAATCTTTTAATTAATTTTTATAAAAAAAGAAAAGCTTACATTTGAACCAGGATTTTCATATCACCAGTACGGCGCACAGAGGGGCAAAAAGTGGAAAAAACTCTATATCTCGAGAACGGTTTGTCCTATTGAGATGGAATTTTTTTTATTCGATCAAGGATGGAAAATTACACTAGGAGTGCAACTAAGATTAAAAATTGTATTATTTGCGTATATATAATTATAAAGGAAACTTAAGAACAGATATTTTAAATAATTAAAAACAAGTAATTGAACTTACTTTTAACTTAATGTAGCTTATTTTACTTTGATACATGATACTCGATTTCATTGAGTATTACACTAACCATATTATATTTTAAATTTAAACCATGATTTTGTAGGCATGTGTGGATGTGATTCAATGCTTTTAGAATAAGTTGGAGGCAGTCAACTATACGAAATTCTCTGGGCGCCCCGACATTTTTTACATAAGTAACAATAACCATCCAACAGGAAAAAGAAGGCAAATTAAATCAAAGGAATTTATTTGCTTTATTGTTTTACAACTGACTGATATTGTTTCAAGTTTACATCTTCTATAGTGATAGCATTCTGTCATTAGCATGAAAATTTAAATGAGCAGCATTCTCAAGCCATAATGTACTTATCTGCAAAGCCTTTTGCCTACAAAGAATATAAATGAAGACTTTAGCGGCGTACAGAGGCTAAAGGCTGTTTTCGGCCTAAACCTGAACTTTTTTTTTTGTTCCAAAGGATGAAAGGGTTTGAGAGGGCATTGTATGGTTAAATCTACGGCGCGATCCACCCCTCTTTTCCAAGTCTTTAATTATTTTATGGAACAACTAGATGTCACAGAGGTCCCTTTTCTCTATTGTTTTTCACCTTTTGACCAAACTTATAGATATTATTCTTTGTTTTAAAGCAATTCAAACATGTAGTTAGTTACTTTCGCGAACCCATGGTAATCTGGATATGGCTATAGCTGGTGGTTTTTGTTCTATAAAAATCTTCAAAAGCTATCGTTCACTAGTTTAAAACCGACCCTAAAAATGAGAGAGAGTGAGAGAGAGTGAGTGAGAGAGAGAGAGAGAGAGAGAGAGAGAGAGAGAGAGAGAGAGAGAGAGAGAGCGAGAGAGAGAGAGTGAGAGAGAGAGAGAGAGAGTGAGAGAGAGAGAGAGGTTGCATGACGGTTATAGCAGATACACCTACTTTAAAAAGCTCTTGCTTCTAAACAGCTGTAGTGAGTTAAATCTATGCAAAACTAACATATAAATGTTAGTAAAAAAAAAAAAAAAAAAAAAAAAAAAAAAAAAAAAAAAAAAAAAAAAAAACCAATTAACCTCTGTTTAAATTTTTATTTTAAACACTTAGTTATGATACTTGTATGCATGAATTAGGATTTTAGATTTTAATTAGCTTTAAGTGCATGAGATTTTTTGTTGAGTAAGGAATATATGTAAAATATGTATATAATTGTTTTAATCTGTTGATGTATCGATAAGTTCTCCTTTTTATCTTGTTGATTGATAAATATAGAGTTTTAATTGTTCTACTTTAATTGTTATTTTTGAATTATTAAACAAATCATATATTCAGAGCTTTAAAATATTGTTGAGATAACCTACCTTACCTATTGCATGTTTAATTTTACCACTTCTAGCTAAGTTTTAATCACTATACAACTACAACAATTACTGTTTGATAAATATAGAGTTTTATTTGTTTTACTTTTATTATTTCAGAATTATTAAACAAAAATATATATTCAGAGTTTTAAAATATTGTCAAGAGACAACTTACCTATCTAGTGCATGTTTAATTTTACCACCTTTAATTTACAATACTTTTACAAAATTTTGATCACTATACAAGTAATAGTTTTGTTCTGTTTTAAAAACTTAATAACACTGAGGAATAAATGTCTTGCTAAATTATTGAATATTTTAAGGTGTATTTTTCTCTCATACTTTTAAAGAAAATTTTTACCTGTCAAGCTTGATTTTATAAAATCCTTTAACTGCAGGCATAGATAAGCTTTCTCTGAAAGATAATTTCATTGTTCTTGACTATTAATAGTTGGGAAATGTTAAAAAATTAAATAAAATATCATAAATCTGTGCAACCTTCCTTTATTGAAATACAAGTTAAACACATACCATTATTATACATTATTATTTCACAAGTAAATTTACACACATATTTGGCAGCTGCGAATAATAGTAAATCTTGTACAAGTGGAAAATAAAATGGAAGGGGATTCTGATGGAAATCCTTTTGTGGCCCGGACAACGTTGTCAAGATCACCTCGGCTCGGGAAGGTAACTGGCTCTGCCAAAGAGGTCCCGCCCATCACGATACCGCTCAGCCAGCAACTACCCGCACTGAACACGCCGGCTCACGGTGATGACGTCACTGGTACTCAGTCTCGCTTTGTTTTCTCTGAAGTTGACTCACCAAGCACAAACAGAAAAAGGAAGATCAATGCCAGGGAAGATAAATATGGGTCACCTACGTACAAAGACGTACAAGAAAGCAATTCAAACATAATTAAAGAATTGCACAAGTTTCTGTTAACGGGTCAGGCCAAGCAAATAAGCAAGCAAGCTGTTGAGTTCATCCTAGATACAGCCCGTAAATTAGAAGACCAGTGCAACCAGCTAATTGTGGAAAACGCAAGACTTATAGGTGAGATACGCGTTCTCAAAGAAATGGAGCAGCCACATAAATTAATGAGAGAAGAAACAAGAAGGGACTTTTCATTGGATGAGATAAAAACAATAATTGAAACGACAGTTACAGAGCAAATTAAAAAGTTGGAAGTTAGGAATATACAACCTCACCCATCCTTTGCAAAGGTAGCAGCGGCAGAAGCCCCAAAACCCCAAAGGCCCCAAGGCTCAGTATTCATTACCCAGACGGAACAAACGAAATCGAAATTCCCCACAATTGAATCCTTCAAAAAAGGTATAAAGGAAACAATAGCTCCAGAGAACGAAGGGATAAAAGTGCGAAAAGTCATACAGACTCCTAGAGGTGTTCTAATCCATACGCAAACGAAAGAGGGTGCCCAAAAAATAGTGGAGTCGAGCAAGATACAAGAGTTGGGAGCTAGCGCGAAAATACCCACGAAGAGGATGCCACGGCTCATCTGTTATGATGTCCCATCGAACCTTGATGCATCTAGTTTCACTGAGGCCTTTTGGAAGCCGAATGCGAAAGAACTGGAAAGAACGGAACAGTCTTTCAAACCAGTTTTTAAGAATGGCCCTCGAGGAAAAGAGACTGTCAACTGGGTTGTCGAGGTCAGTCCAAAAGTTCGACTGAGCATTCAGAAAGAAGGAAAAGTATTCCTTGGATGGCTCGCATGTAACGCCCGAGATTGGACCGGAATAACAAGATGCAACAAGTGTCAGGTATACGGTCACTCTATGAAATACTGTGCAGCATCTGACTTGACTTGCTCTTATTGCGCTGAAAAGGGGCATGATATCGGAGGATGTCCGAAAGAAAAATCTAAAATAGTGCCTAAGTGCATCAACTGCACAAGAGCTAACGCAGCGGCTGACCACACTGCATCATCGAAAGACTGCCCTTCCTACCTTAGAGCTCTTGAAAGGCTGAGATTAAATACTATGTTCGAGGATGATAGGCAGTAAGAACAAAATAGTGCTGGCCCACCATAACTTGTGGAAGCGACCTGTTGCCATGGCTGAGTTCCTGAAGGAGGTAGAGCAACACAGGATAGACATAGCAGCAGTACAGGAACCTCCCACTTCAAGAGGAAGAGTAACGGGACAGGAAAGTCATCATCGAGTGTTTTCATGCGCAGCAGAAAACTTTCAGAACGCTCCGGAAAGTGCAATTATAATAGTGAATCCTCAAATCGTGACCACGGTAAGACCGGATTTGACAAATCGGTATCTGGCGGTAACGAATATAGAAGTAGTAGGGCTCAGCTTCACTATTATTGGAATTTATGCCAAATTTTCGATTCCGACGGATGAAATCATATACATGCTGGAGCAGACTGTCAGGAAGCTAAGGGGAAATATTGTCATAATGGGCGATCTCAACGCCCACTCAACAACATGGGGTTCGGTTAGGACTGACAACAGAGGCAAGCTGTTTGAGGACTTCAAAGCCAGACACGGTTTCAGTATAATAAACGACCCGAAATCGCCACCCACATTTGCAAACCAGAGAGGCAGTTCACATATCGACGTTACCATGTGCACACCTGCACTAGCAGACAAGGTAATTACATGGGAAGTGAAGGACTGGACCTCAAGTGACCACCGCGTGGTGTATTTTGAAATCGAGATTGTTTCTCAAGAATGCAGTGTTACAAGGCTGAGACTGGCAACAAGGAACGCGGACTGGAGAGCACTGGAGGAGAACATAAAGTGGCACCTGGCTGGAGACGAAGAGTACTCTGATGTAGATGAATCTGCAAAAAACCTGACAATGGCGGTGCAAAATGCATGCAGTGAAATTTTGCCTACTCTAAAAAGATACAGAAAGGGTGCACCGTGGTGGAATCAACTGCTCACTGCTCAAAAAAGGGAAGCATATAACGCAAGAAGGAGGTTTCAGCGTGAAAGAGACCCGACTAGGAGAGACCAATTAAAGGCCGTCTATTACGAGAAGAGTAGGAGGTTCGCAAAAGCAGTAATGAAGTCCAAAAAAGACTCGTGGAGAAAGCAGTTGGCAGAATGTAGCAGCCCGTGGGGTCCTCTGTATAAGGACGCACTGGGAAAAAGAACCCAGAAAAACATGTACAGGCCAGTATTAGTCGACGGGGAGTACACCACTGATGCCAAAGAAACCACCAAGGCAATCCTAGAAAAGTCGGACAACAAGGAAGATGATGAGACCCACAGGAACTATAGACTAGAATCATACATACCTCCTGCAACTCCCGACGCTCCTTATTGGGATGAAATTGAGGTTGAGATGGCCATGGACCAGATCAAGAAGGGAAAAGCTGCTGGGCCAGACGGGATTGAGGGAACTGTCATAAAAAACTGTAAGGGAGCTCTAATTGAAGTTTTACTGACTCTCTTCAACGACTGTCTGAATACGGGGAGGTTCCCTTTGATATGGAAGGAAGCAGAAGTAGTGGCGATTCCAAAACCCGGTATCGATGAGGCTACCGCAAAATCTTATAGACCAATCAGCCTTCTCCCTATTTTCGGTAAGGTCCTTGAGCGCCTTATACTGCGAAGGCTCGAAGGAGTTTTGAGCGATCTGTCCCCATATCAGTTTGGCGGCGTCAGAGGAAAGAGCACGGCAGATGCCATCAACGGAAGCTTCACGTAATAAGTATGTTGTGGCAATTTTTTATGATATAGTCGGAGCATTCGACAACCTCTGGTGGCCATCTGTTCTGTATGAGCTAAAAAGATTGGAGTGTCCTAAGAATATTTACTGCCTCATATCTGATTTTCTGAGGAACAGAAAAGCTTTTGTACACCTCCCGAGCGGAAGAGTGGAAACAAATATTGAGCGAGGCTGCGCACAGGGCTCTGTGTTGGGACTGCCCCTTTGGAAGATAAACTCAAATCCTCTTCTCATGAGGTGGCAGGCGGCGAACGTGGTTCCTGTTGGATGGGTGGATGATTTCGGAGTGGTCATCGAGGCAGATTCAAGAAAGGCGATAGAAGAAAGGACGGAGCAAGTAACCAATATTGCTATAGAATGGTGCACAGAATGCAAACTACAAATGAACTATAGCAAGACAAAGCTGCTCTTCCTCAAAGGCAATTTAAGTCCAAGATGGCCTCCGAGGGTACGAGTAGGAGATAAAGTCATACTCCCTTCAAAGGAAGTAACGTTCCTCGGAATCACTATGGGCGAAAGATTTAACTATGTACCACACTTAAAGGGCATACAAAGTAAGGTGGCGTTAAGATTCGCAGCCCTCAATCGCCTAGCTGGAAGAACTTGGGGATTGAGCTTCAGGAATAGAAGCACGTTATATAAAGCAGCGTATCTCCCAATAGCTCAGTACGCAGCAGCTGCGTGGGGTACCGAGCTAAACCAAGCTGAAAGAGGGGTACTAGCGCAATCACAGAGACGAGCACTCCTTCTGGTGACTGGAGCCTACAGAACAACCTCGACGGCAGCTCTACAGGTGATCGCCGGCCAACTGCCAATAGATATCCAGCTCCAACTGTCGGTAGCAAAGTTTTTTTATTAAAAGAGGGATTCCGGCGAAGGTAGGTAGGAGCGTGTTCACTTGCACCTCTAGAAACATTGATGAAGTAAAAAATGCAATGGTGGATGCGGCAATGGCGGAATGGCAGCAAAGATGGGACCAGAGGATGGAAGGAAGACTGACGTATGAGTTCTTCCCAGATATCAGAGAAAGGCTAAAGGCGTCTTGGTTAGTTCCGGACCATTCGACGGTGCAGTTCCTTACAGGACACGGGGACTTCAATTTCAAGCTACACCTCTTCCAAAGAAAGGAAAACCCCAACTGTATGTGCGGTGACCCCGAAGATCCTAAGCACATAATACTATCCTGCCCGCTGTATATGAGAGCAAGACTGGCGCTAGCTGGAGAGTAAACCTTATCCCATTGGCCACCAAGTACTCTGAAAGAACTCATCTGTACCGAAGCAAGGTTCAAGGCCTTCAAAACCTTCATAAGAGATGCCCTTCAGCAAAAAGAGAAGATTATTAGGCAATGTATAATAAATAAATAAGATAGGCCATATTGGAGCGCCCTTGAACAGAGGCAAGGGAACTCCAATTGCGGGCGCCCTATAGGAAAACTCTTGGCCCGATTTAGTTTGCCCAAGCCATGCACGCGATGCACTTCCGTCTGTCCTTTCCTGCTAAATAGTGGGAACGTTCATAGGGCCGGGATAGCCGAGCATGTAGGAGCGCGACCCGTTGTTGCACGCTCGAGCCGAACGGCGGCGGTTCGAATCCGCCCTGGGAGAGTTAACTTTTAATTCGTGGAGGCCCCACGGAATAAATCTCAACCCTCTCACCATGGTTAGAATAGGTTGGTTACACCTGTAGAGTAACCCCCCGTATGCCACACATGGCCAGGTAGGGGTACCGAACAAAAAAAAAAAAAAAGTGGGAACGTTCAGACCAGGCCCTGGTGGGCTGTTCCCCGGCTCCGTCAGCGCGAACTGATGTCAGAAGCGCTGCGTGACTGGGAAACGGCTCCCGTTTAGAGCGCGGAGTCAAAAAAAATTTAAGTTACAAATTGGATGTACCGCTGGTATGAGGGCTGCCTTAAGGTACAGCGGGGGTAAAGAAGGAAAAAAAAAAAAAAAAAAAAGAGAGAGAGAGAGAGAGAGAGAGATTAGTACTGTTATAGGGAGGGTATTATTATTGATTCAAATTCTATCCTTCTTCCCTGATTCATCTCTATTATTTTCCTATGTATTTGTGTTTTTGTTGATTACTTATATTGTTGAAAGTTTGTATGTTGAGTCAGGTGAATGTACATGCGAAGAGAATATCTTTCATTGAAATATATCTCAAAATTGAAAACGCATCCTCAGCACCCCTTAAATCGAATCCTATTTGAAGTGGAATCGGAAACGCTACGACTTAAAAATATTAGAGGCAACACTTTCAAAGAAATTATTAACAGCTTTATGCAACACCTGAACATTAGACCAATACCAAATTTAAAAATACTATAAATTATTGATAAATCAATAAAACAATGCTCAAGGGAATGCCCTGTAATTATCCAAAAGTCATTTCTCCAGCTCCCTGAGAAATATGGTGAATTTGAAGTAGTATACACCGACGCCTCCAAAATAGAAAACAGTTTAGGCTGCGGCTGTAGGCTGCGCGGTTTACACTCCCCAAAATCGACTCCTGTATAGCTTATTAGGGGCACTCTCTATCTACACCGGAAAGGCTACAGCAATTATGAAAGCCCTGAATTGGATAGCAGAATCAGAAATAATCAGACCGTCTTAGCGGCGATCTGCAATCGGAACCCCAGTAGCTCTCTTATGCGAGAGATAAGCAACATATGGTGGGAACTGGAATCGATGGCAAAAAAAGTAATATTCATTTGGGTTCCATCCCACAAAGGGGAACAAGGCAGCCGATCAAGCAGCAAATATAGCTACACTGACAGAATCAGAGGATGTGACAATACTAAAAGAAGTCACAAAACAGGACTGGCTGCACCAATTAAAGAAAAATCAAAACAAAATTTGGCAGACGGAAAGACCGAACAGTCCAAACTATCTGAAATATAACTAGATTGCAAAAAGTGGACCACAAGCTCAAGAAGAGAAGAAGTTAGAGGATCTTTTCAATTTGCCGGCCTCAAGTGATTTAACTGGGCAGCTAGTGATAGTAACTGGGTAGCTAGTGATAGTAACTGGGCAGCTAGTGATAGTAACTGGGTAGCTAGTGATAGTAACTGGGCAGCTAGTGATAGTAACTGGGTAGCTAGTGATAACATGTGTAATAGATATATAACCTAAAATAAAATAGTCTGTAATTAAATGCTGAAATTAAAAATAATCTTTATTTAAAGATTTTACAATAGCAGGAAGGAGACTAATCACTAATATAGAAAAAAACGGCCTCAAATAGTCTCAAAATTACATATATATATATATATATACAAGCCAAATTTTCGCCCCTTTTGGGCATCACCAGGGCATCAGATTGAATATATATATAAAATATTTCACATATAAATGAAAAGTTCAAATTCTTATAAAAACCTCTGTCCTGAGTTGATGAAGTGTTCTTACACAAATTGTTCAGGACAGTGGTTTTTATAAGAATTTGAACTTTTCATTTATACTAGTATGTGAAATATTTTATATATATATTCAATCTGATGCCCTGATGATGCCCGAAGGGGCGAAAATTTGGCTTGTATATATATGTAATTTTGAGACTATTTGAGGCCGTTTTTTTCTATAATAATCTTTATTAAAAACATCAATAAATATATGATATCAATATCTTAATTATTAGGAGGTATAAATTTGGAAATATCTTTCAAAATAACTTCAAAAAGGTCGTCATTCACGTTACGCTTCCGCCACATAAACTCACATACATAGGGTATGTGAGACTATACATAGTCTAGAAGGGATCTCGCCGTACCACATTCCACTTTGTTTCTCTAACTATGTTCCTTTTGTTAATCGGATTGTTTGCCTGCGATTTGTTTTGTAACACCTTAATCGATCACCTTCTTCAGATAATGTAAGTTTCATTTCTTGACCCTGGCTGCAATATCTTTGCCTGTGAAGAATCCCTTTGGACTGCTAGAAGGTCACTGCACTGGAACTTCCTTTACAATTTTTAACAGACCCATCTTTATTGAACACTGAATAACTGTTTATATTACCTGAATGTATACTAACTATAAGGTTTTTAGGTTATAAAATGCCATGTGATAGTATTTCTATGACATATGTTATCACTAGTTTCCCAGTTAAATCACTTTAAGCCGGCTAATAGAAAAGATCCAAGTTAGATTATGTCGTATCAGAATTGGGCATTGCCAATTCACACACGAACATCTTCTCCGAGGACTTGAAGCACCCACATGCCAAGAATGTGATAATGTGCCCCAAACGGTGAAACACCTTTTAATACACTGTGCAAAATTGAAAGATGTCCGGAAAAAACTGAAAATATAAAAAACAATAAGCGAATTGTTAAAAGACAATGAAGAAAATATAGATACTTTGTTCAAATACTTAAAAGAAATAACGTACTACAACAAAATATGAATTGAACAACCGCCAATGACCCTCTATTGATCCCTTCGCCAATGAGGCGAAGATAAAGAAAAGAAAAAAAAAATTCTTCTTTGGTTTTTAATCTAAAGTAAAATTAAAAAATCTAATTGATTCTACTGTTTTGTGAGTTTAAAGAAATTTTTCTATATTAAAAAACAAAACAACAAAAAACTCACTCTTTTCAAAATTAAAAAACAGTTGATGACTTGTATTGTTGTGGGCCAATGTTTTAATGAGGGTGGGCAGGGCGACAGGTTGGCTCTGTCCTGGTCTTCCAAAAAAAGTTGAATTAAAAATGCGCTCGGTGCATAACTGAACAGAGCAGATAGCCTTTGTAACGAGACTGGCGCACGTGAGGTCCGCTGAATGTAGTTTGTAGTACGTTCAGTACGTTGTACGTTGTAATACCATTCGGTGTTATAAATAATGCGATGTATTAAATTATGTACAATAGAATGCTCAAAGTATTATAGTTCAAAATTATACTTATTTTAATTAATCCAATCTTAAATTGTGGCTGACCACCAATTTTAAATTATTTTTAAATAATTTATTTTTTGAAGAGAAAAGATTTGGCTCCGCCGGGAGTCGAACCCGGGTCTCCTGCGTTACATGCGAGGATGCTAACCGCTACACCACAGAGCTCGGGTCAAGGCAGAGCAAATCCTTCCTCTTCACTGATACCTACTCCCCCTATCTCACAAGTTTTGCGAGTAGTAGCGGGAGGTGGAAAAATTTTGTCCAATTTATGATACTTATTGACATAAGTCAATATTTTTAATTATTTTAATTAATCCAATCTTAAATTGTGGCTGACCACCAATATTAAATTATTTTTAAATAATTTATTTTTTGAAGAGAAAAGATTTGGCTCCGCCGGGATGGTGTAGCGGTTAGCATCCTCGCATGTAACGCAGGAGACCCGGGTTCGACTCCCGGCGGAGCCAAATCTTTTCTCTTCAAAAAATAAATTATTTAAAAATAATTTAAAATTGGTGGTCAGCCACAATTTAAGATTGGATTAATTAAAATAATTAAAAAAATTGACTTATGTCAATAAGTATCATAAATTGGACAAAATTTGTCCACCTCCCGCTACTACTCGCAAAACTTGTGAGATAGGGGGAGTAGGTATCAGTGAAGAGGAAGGATTTGCTCTGCCTTGAGCCGAGCTCTGTGGTGTAGCGGTTAGCATCCTCGCATGTAACGCAGGAGACCCGGGTTCGACTCCCGGCGGAGCCAAATCTTTTCTCTTCAAAAAATAAATTATTTAAAAATATACTTATTTTAAATAAAAATAAATATTCTTTTGACGTAAAATTAAATTTTATACTAAATTAAAAAAAATTTAAGTTTTATTTGGGCTTTAAACAACCGTTCTATTAGTGATACGAATAACACAATCATATTGTACTTAACAATTAGTGACAGACATGAAATAGATAAGTTCGATTCTCTTTTGGTATAATGCGAACTAAATTGTTGTTAAAATCCCAAATCGAATTTTCACTGTAGCTTTAACAGCCTAACAAGTATTTTATCCACCAATAGTAGGTGGACTTTGGTTGTGCCCGAAAGTTGCTAAATGTAGATAATGTTATTACTGTATGCATAATAAAAAACTTATGAAATAATGGGTGAATTATCTTTCTATGCCTATACACAAAAGAAGATAAAATACTTGTTTGGCTTTTACAACTACATTGAAACTTCCATTTAGGATTTTAACAACAATTTAGTTGGCATTAAACATGTATCTATTTTATGTCTGTCACTAATTAGTAAGTACAATATGAGGTGTTACAGGCACGACTCATAGAACAGTTGTAGCTGTTAGAGCCCGTATAAATCTTTTTTTTTTTTAAATTTAGAGTAAACATTTAATTTTAAGTCAAAATGAAATTTATTTTTATTTAAAATGAGTTTTATTTTAATTATGATTATTTTAAGATACCGGATTCTTCAAACTGGAATAATTATATGGGAACCCTGACTATTTCTGTTCGAAATCGTGAGAAAAAACATTGTTCGCATATTAGTCCTTAAAGATGCCACCTCATAATATTCTCTCTTAATGGAATACACTCTTTAGTAGTTTACAATCGATTTGATTTTTTTTAGAAAACTAATCTTATTTCAATTAGCAGTTACAGACCGTTGACGAACAATAGGAGACCACATCAGGCTGTCAAAGATCTCAATTTTTGATTAATAGAATTTAAAATGAAGCTCCTAAGGTTTAACCAAAGAACTTAGGACCTAAGTCCTAATAATTAGCGCATCCTTATTAATATTAGTTTAATATTATAAGCAGGGTAATTTAGTCGAATCGTCTGAAGGGAATGGCATAGTAAGTTTGGTAAGCAGTTTTTTTCTGAAGAATTTTAATTGCATTCAGATAAATTTTCTAAATAACTAAGCACCATCTCGTGTCATCAGAGCCTGTCAACGGACTATTGAAGGAAAATCCTGTAAAGCGAAAGACCAAGCTAACTGGATCCTTCATCTAATAACTTCTTATTAGGAAGGAGCTTAAGATGAACCAGTGGAGATAATCTGAATATGGATTTAGGATAAGGGCTTTTCAAAGACAGCCCGTTATTGCATTATCTCCGGGCGAAGGGCTTTTATCTTTCCTTAAGATTTTTTTTTTCCCCTAGGCGAAAGATGAACGCCTTAAAATATTTTTATAATAGATTTAATGTCTCTCGAGGGAGTTCCATCTTTAAAAATTCGATTAATTCAATTACTTTTATAGGTCTTATTCCTTATAACGGATTATTATTATACATTAATTTAATCGATTTTTAGTTATATTGTGAAATAATACCCTTACACAAACGAGAAATTTCGATACTTGGGTAATATTAGACGTTACGCTTTAAACATTATTAAACAGTAAATATTTGGATCAGTACTCCTCAAATGTAGCAAATTGTTGATGTAATATAAAACCATAACTACTCGGACTGTTTAAACTAAAATAATAGCCATCCTATTTTGATAGGATCTATTGAAGTTTCTAATAATAATTTGGAAGCAATGGTTTTAGGGTGGAGGTCTTGGTGAATGGAAGCTAATGATTGGTGATCTTGGAAGGCAGTGATTGGAAGGGTATTAACTTGTGGTTTCGTAGTTTCTGCTAACAACTATAGCACTCAAACCCCACTCACTAAACCCTCTCGACAAAGTACACAAGCCAATAGAGAAAGTTTTCAGTAGAATTTCTTGATCTCAACTAGAAAATATTTTTTTAACTTGAATAAAGAAGCCCCTTGCTTATAAAACGATCATAAAAAAAAAAAAAAAAAAAAAAAAAAATACATTTCATATATTTTCTTTTCTGTATATTTTTTTATTTCTAGTACGGCATTCTGGGATAGTATTAGGTACAAAAATAAGTAATTTGAACCAATCATTTACCTTTAAGAATACAGCACAAGAAGGTTTCTGGCTGTGCAAAGATGCGAAATGGCCGAAATCAAGCAGGTTTTCCTCTTTATTAATTATTACATAGAGAATTATAATTCTATAGAATCTATTTCTACCATATTACATAAGTCACGGAACTGCCAGGCTACCAACCAATATAGAATAGAATATAAACTATTATGGCGCAAATTTCTTAAAGAATAACGAATAGAAACTAAAACAACATCGCAGCTGGCCAAATAACAAAATTTTTTTTTTTTTTTTTTTTTTTTTTTTCGGTTGGCGCATTAGGCCTAATAAGACCTTTGGCCGCGTAGTGTGGTCTTCTTACAGAAATTTGTTTTGCTTGCGGGAGTACAGACAGCCTGGAGGGGGTAGCCCAAACCTCACGTTGCTGCAAGCCATGGTCACCATGGTACAGCGGCAGACTGCCCATAGCTCCATAACCAATCCCATTGGGGCCAATTTGGCAGTGTCCTTCCCACCGATGGCGTCAGCTCTCTCGGGTTCAAGGACAGTGGCAAACTGGTCTAGGTCCAAGGATTATGGTAGCTCAGAGTCAGCAGGCCCCGAGGACCTATATTTCTTTCCCTGAAGCATACCGTCCTTGAACCAAACCTCCGGGCGGTTACTGACATCCTGGAAAACCACACCACGATTCTCGATGAGATACACGGGGAAGGTTCATCACTCCTACGCCCGGTCGGTGTGAGTCGCCTCCAGTAGGCTGACGGGCCTCACATACCCGGGGGTGGGGGTAGACTTGGACTGCGTGGCGTTCATTGGTGGGCGGTCACCCGAATGGAGCGGTCACCCATCCAAGTACTAACCACGATGGACGTTGCTTAACTTTGATTATTTTTTGCAAGCGCCCTTGTCCACTCGGCCATCCCGGCCCCAAATAACTAAATTAATTGATTATAATTAAAGTTAGTACTTAAAGGGGCCAGGATGGCCGTGTGGACAAAGGAGCTTGCAAAGTTAAGCAACGTCGAGCGTGTTTAGTACTTGGATGGGTGCCCTCTCCATTCGGGTGACCACCTGTGTCAGCCTACTGGAGGCGACTCACAACGACCGGACGTCTCCTACACGGGGAAGATACATCACTCCAAAGGTATCATTAGGCCTAATGCGCCAACCAAAATAATATATTAATTTCTTGATTAACTAAAATTGAAAATCAATTAAAATAGCCTTTAAATAAATAAATTAAAAATGATAATGAAATTTATAATAAATAGATAATGTGAATACATAAAATCAAAGTAATAATTACCTCTCCTACTTAAAATAATTCAACAAACCATCAATAATTGTGTAGTGAAAAAATATATATTAATTTATATATATATATATATATATATATAAAACTTCCGAGAAATAGTAAATAATATGATTTTAAAACTTATCGTCCCCAGTTTTTGCAAGTTACGACGAAAGTGTGATACCAGGAAAATCGGAAGACTAATTTTTTTGTGCGAATAAAATGTGCGTAATCCCATTACTATTAGGCACTTAAAGTAATATTTTTTACAAAAAAGGTAACCAGTTATAATGAAAAGTTTGTGTTCTTCTGAATGGTCAAAGCACGCGAGTAGAAAAATCACTAAAATAGCGATTAATGAAAAAGAAAGGGGAATAGAACACCGGTATAGGAAAGTTTTGGTAGGAAATTTGTTGAAGAATCGCTGGTATTTTTTTTCTTAAACCTTATATATATATATATATATATATATATATATATATATATATATATATATATATGAAAATTTCTTTGTTGATCAATCTCAATTAGCGAAAATAAAAAAAAATTAATAGTTTTCACATTTTTGAAACAAACGGGATTCTAATTTTAAAAATTATAATATGGCACTTTTTCAGACCTTTTCTTTTAATGTCTACAGATTTATTTAGCAAATGGATATAGTATTCTTGCTATTGATCGTTCAGCTTTATTACTCCCAGCGTCTTTAAGCCTAATTACTCTGCCATTAATGTCGATTTATTGAGCGCAATGAAACGTTACTGTTTCTCAAATTTTAAGAGCTATTCTCTCTTTCATGACCGACTAATTAATTATCGCCCTCTCTATTACTGCCATCTGCTAGGACGTTGTTCATAGTCAGGAACACTATTTCAAGAAGCAATGATTACATTTTATTTATCTCTATTGCTATGAGATCAATGCTAAAAAATGTCAGTGAGAAAGGAAACTGAAGAATAACTTGTAGCTCAGAACGTTAAAAATAACAAAGGGGGGCATTGAGCACCAAGTCCTGCAAGGCGTGTCCACCTAAGACAACTTATAGCGTGATATTGAGAGAGAAAAGTATGAATAGGAGGCTAGATAATATAGTGAAGATAAAATAAAAATGACACAGAAATGTATATAAATAAATAAATATATATATATATATATATATATATATATATATATATATATATATATATATATATATACAGTACCAGTCAAAAGTTTAGACTCACCCTTAGATTTTGTAAAATAAATAAATTGCAATATTTTATTTATTCAACAAGATAACAACTATAATTTTATTTTTAATTTATTTATAACTAGCTGTATATCCCGGTTTCACACAGGGAATTAGGAAAACAATGAGAAAAGCCGTGGGTCAAGAAAAGTTGGTTAAGACAGAAATGAGATCTTTTTTCGACTCCAACGGTTGATTTCGTAAAAATCTAATGTAAAGCGAGATCATGACGATTTTTATAACAATAAAGAATGTACCCAGAGTTTAGCTGAAGTTATGCAGTTTTAATATGGACAGGTGTTCGCACCTGGTATCAAAGAACCACTGAGCGTAATTTGGAGAATTTAGGACAAACGGTATAGATTTCTATAAAGAACAAACAGAATTTCATCTTTATATACAGAGATTATAGCTGTATATCCCGGTTTCACTCGGGGAATTTCATTTTTATAAAGAAACGGTCGATTTCGTAAAAAAAAACTGTAAAGTGAGATCTTTATGATTTTTATAACAATAAACAATATCAGCTGAAGATCGGCTGAAGTTATGCAATTTTAATATGGACAGGTGTTCGCATCTGGTCTGAAAGAACCACTGAGCGAAATTTAGAGAATAAAGAATATCAGCTGAAGATCGGCTGAAGTTATGCAATTTTAATATGGACAGGTGTTCGCACCTGGTCTGAAAGAACCACTGAGCAAAATTTGGAGAATAAAGAATATCAGCTGAAGATCGGCTGAAGTTATGCATTTTAATATGGACAGGTGTTCGAACCTGGTCTGAAAGAACCACTGAGCGAAATTTGGAGAATTTAGGACAAACGGTATGGATTTCTATAAAGAACAAACAAACAAACAGAATTTCATCTTTATTTATATAGATTATTATATTATTATCATTATTATTTTTCCTGTTTCTGCTTCAAGCTTTATTGATTTGATATGATTTCAAATATTTAATAGTATTTGATTTTATTTTTTTGTAAATTATCATTATCTCTTGCAATTGCTGATAAATCGGGTCTCAACACAAAGGCGTTGCTTAAAAAAAAAAAAGTTGAATATTTCTGAAAAATATGATTCATTGTAGTGGTGCTGATGCAGTATATATATTTTAGTGGCTTTATCTTCCTGAGAAGGTAGGACTGTGTCATGTATTTAAGGCGGGAAATAGGACTGTTGACTACTTTCAGCTTCCTTGCTGGCTTCTCATCCCTCATTCCCAGTCACGCATCTTCAATTTCCTTTTCGCGGGGCTTGCTACCACTTTTTTTTTTTTTTTTTTGAGACATGATAAGGATACAGGATTACATAGATTTGTTGAGCCTCAAGCTAGCCTTCAGTTTTGTAGATTCTGAAAGTAGATGCAGGTTCTCATTTGAGTAAAAAAATAAATGCAGCAACATAACTTATCATTGATTACAAAAATCACAATTGTAAGATTGGGATTTATGCGTGTAATTTTTTTTTTTAATTTATTTATTGAAATTTACAACTGTATTTATAAAATACATCTAGTAAATCAGCTAATAATAAGAAAATAATATGTCATGTAATAGCATGATGAGAAGCTACCCATTGGAAGCACTCAACTAGTACACTTAGCATAGAAGATCCCTAGGCCATCTTCTTTTCAGACGCCTAGGAGGATTGTCAGGAATTGAGGAGGAAGCGAGGCTGGAAACAAGAGGGTTCGAGTGGGTAGGGAGTTTATTATGAAAGGATTGGTATCTGGATCGGGCCAAATCGGCGATATATGAAATATAAGGTCTTTATGGATGAGTTTATTTGTGGCGAAGTAAGGAGCATTAAGAATTTTGGATTGCAATGATTGGATTCGAGAGGAATTTGATGGTTTAGTAGAGCCCCAAAGCTCGATTCCGTAAGTCCATATCGGTCTGTCATATAAATTAGCCTTTTGTGATAGATTAGGAGTTTTGAACGATTGTCAAGTAAGTGTTGAAGTAGTCGGAAGCGACGAGCAGTTTCTTGTCGTTTCAGTCTTGTGTGGGGGTTCCAAGTAAGGCGTTTATCCAGGTGAAGTCCCAGGTAACGGATCTGGTCGGCAGGGATAAGTGGACTGTTATTGAAGGATACTGTTGGGCAGGAGGTTGTAGGTTTACGATGAAGGGTAAAAGTGATTTGATGGGATTTTTCGGGGTTGATTTTAATTCTCCATTTCTGACACCATTCTTCAAGGGTTGTGATGTGAGATTGGAGAGTTTGGGATGCAAGGTCTGGGTCATTATTAACTGCTAGCACCGCTGTTTCTTCCGCGTAGGTGGTGATAACAGTGTTGGGATGGGTTGGAATGTCAGCTATATAAACTGTGTAGAGGATGGGACCGAGGATACTACCTTGAGGAACACCAGCAGACTGAGAAAAGATGGATGAAAAGGCATTATTATGATTTACTTTGAATAGTCTGTCTGTGAGGTAGGAACGGATAATGATAAAGTAAGTAGGAGGAAGGAATTTACGGATTTTGTACAGCAATCCCGGGTGCCAAACTCTATCAAATGCTTGTTCTACATCGAGAAAAACTCCAGTACAGTACATTCCGCGCTCCAGTGCAGACGAGACAACGTCAACTACACGATGGCGTAATTTTTTTTAACTTCTAAATTAGCTATACATCTATTTCGGTAAAGATTTGATGCTACACAATACACATTTATTAACAAAATTGTAATTGGAAGATTACTTGAAACAAAAATAAAACTTAACATTGAATATCAAAACAATTAAATTTGAATAAATATTGGAATATAAACTTAACCTTCATAATTATTATTTAAAACTTAAATTAAAACAAAAGTATGATTCTTGCGAGCATCATTAAATAATGATTCTTTGATATTATTTTTTCAAAGTTTAAATAAGATCTTACAAGAAAACTTACTGAAAAAAAAGGTAATGATAAAAAAATGAAATATTATTTACATACCTTAATATTATTGGCAGTCGCTTAGCTTTTGAGTATATGCATGATCCTACTGTTTTTGGTACATCCTCACTAATAATACATTTCTTTAAATCAGGGATATTTATCTATCAGGTCAATTAATGTGTCAAAGCTATCACTTATTCCCCAACGATACCTCAAGAAAGGAATCCAATGCAACGCGAGTACGTATTTAGTACTGTCGCAGGGACATACGCCATAAAAGACTAAATATTTATAATTAGTATCAATAATTCAATTTTTTTTGTTGTTTAGGAAAATAACCTGGCTTCCTTTATATGGTATATGTTGTGTGATGTTATCAATTTCATTAAAACAATTAACATAATTATCTTGATAGTTTGTTAATTGCCTAATTGACAATAATTAATTATGATTAATTAATTAGCTTAAATTTTTGTATTATTATTAAAAAAACAAAATCATTTATCACCCAACCACAACATAGCAATGGTTTGCTCATACATGCCTTCCAAGTTGATTGAATGTTATACAAACATTCTGCCACTCCCTCGACTTGAAAATTACTTGGTTTATGGCATATAAACTAAAACACAGTTTTTGTAAAAAAAATCTTTCAACCTCTCTTAATCAACTAGCTGAGAACATTTTTGTTAGGTACACACGTTCCAAAGTAAGGTATGTTCCAAGATTGCGTTCGGAATGTTGCCATGTCAAATCAACTACTTCGACAAATAGGAATCCTGGTTGCATGGCTACTTGAAGAGGGTTGGTACAGCTTTCCTCTAAAAAAAGTTTCTTTGGGCTTTTGATAAAGTTTTTATTCTTTGCGGTTACGACTAAGCTTGAAACTGATAAATATTATTTCAAGGTACAATATAATGGAACCTATCCTGTATTTACAGAAAGTTCATCTTATTTGCTAATAAAAGAGGAAACAAATGGACACGTGCATTATAGCTCCTGTCGTTCCAAATGAAAAATTCTATTATTCTACCCCCCCGCCCCCGAGCATCACATCATACTATCCGTAGTATCAGTTTTATGTCCGGTACAATCGAAACTATAGATAACGGAGACTATCAATTTTTTCACATCACTACTTCTTAGTGAGCTCTTTCATCGCATGTAGTGCCACAGTGGCAAAAACCAAACGACTCAGTACTTTCTATAATCAATGTTCGGGTGAGATGATATTCTGTTGATAGATGGGAGATCCATGATTTTTTTTTTATAGTTTAGGTCGACATCTTTCATTATTTCCATCTTAGATGGTTGCTTCGTGCGTAAGCGATCCTCCCCTAACATATTAGATTATAGCAAACTATCTTCAGAGTTATCTCTCCCTCACTTATCACGTTCGGCCTTTTTGCGATATTCATTTTTATGAACATCAGCCCCGCGAGTATGATAAAGTAGGAGAGCAACAATAAATTATGTCATCGTTGCATAAAAGATGTAAGGACGGGAGGCCGCTATATCCAGATAATATCTCATATCCTCAATCTTCCCTTCTCGTTTTTGCAGGCGATTTTAATACATCATCATATTGATTAGGGGCATCGAGGATCGGGCCAAAAGCGCTGTATCTTTTGGTTAATACATTACGCTCGCATTGCTACAAAACGGCAGAAACACTTTTTAAAAACTCTAATTCCCCACATAGAAATGTAGATCGCTTCATTCGATTTATATAAAAAAAGGATACAACATGATAAGAACTAAATTTAATAATTATATCATTTAATTCTATAATGATATTAATGATTCTTAATTATATCTAATATATATTTGGTTTCTTAACCTCCTGGGATATTTTTATTATGGGTATAGTTGCTGTTAACAGTATTGGAGCAATCACCAGGACAATCTCACAAATAACATTTATTGCTTAATCTACAACGTTTTGGCTATGTCGCCATTTTCAAGTCTTTTGCTTTTACAACTTTTTTGAATTTTATTATATAAGTGGTCAGATTGAGGTTCACATCTAACAAAGAATGTACTTCCTTCATAAAACTAAATAATAACGAATTCATTGAAGGCATGTTGCTCCTTCTTCTTAAATTCTTCTTAATATTATACAATATATAATTGGTTTCTTAACCTCCTGGGATATTTTTATTATGGGTATAGTTGCTGTTAACAGTTTAACTTCAAGAAGAAGGAGCAACATATTTCCAATGAATTCGTTATTATTTAGTTTTAGGAAGGAAGTACATTCTTTGTTAGATATGAACCTCAATCTGACCACTTATATGGTAAAATTAAAAAAAGTTGTAAAAACAAAAGACTTGAAAATGGCGACATAGCCAAAACGTTGTAGATGGTTCGGGATGATTAGGGATGGTTAGGGATGGTAATAAATGTTATTTGTAAGATTGTCCTGGTGATAGCTCCAATACTGTTAACAGCAACTATACCCATAATATTAATGATATTAATCAATATTAATAATCAAGTCAATAATTATCCAACGAAACACATTTTCGTATTTCATTTTTTTTAGATGATAAGATATATATATATAATCAACTTCAGATATATGAAAGATATTTAAGAAGCAAAAGATGTGTTTCAGTTGATAATTCTATAATAACATTCTTAACTTAATAACATATTTTCGTGTTTATTTAATTAGATGATACTGAATGTATAAAATAAACTTCAGATATATTCTTTACTAAAGAAGGTTAAAAGGTTTTAAAAGATGTGATTCATTTGATAAATATGCCTGATATCGCTAATTCTATAATAATATTCGCAACTTAATAACATATTTTCGAATTTATTTAATTAGGTAATACTGAATATATATTGAGTGTCATATAAAATAAACTTCAGATATATAAACGATATTCAAGAAGGTTAAAAGATTTTAAAGGGTGTGCTTCAGTTGATAAATGTGAACCCCCCCCCCCCTCCCTCAGAAAATTTCCACATTCTCTACTGTGAGGAACAGACTAATAGCAACGGTCCAAGTTATTTTTCTTTTTATGGCTTTGTCATAGCAGCTGTCTTCAGTTCTCAATAAAATAAGCTTCTTTCGTAAGGTTTCCGCTTGGTCTCCCCATTTCCTTCATACATGAAATTAAAGAATCTGCTGAGTTTCACTCTTTTATCTATAAAAATAGAAACAAAATTATCCAAAGTTTCAATATAAATAGGCGATTTTTGGGTGATTTAATAGAGTCAAACTTCCTTAGTTTCTTGGTTTGAAATCGATAGCTTGAAATCGATAACATCACACAACATATATAAAGGGATGTAAATAATTAACATAATTATCTTGATAGTTTGTTAATCGCCTAATTGACAATAATTAATTATGATAAATTAATTAGCTTAAATTTTTTTATTCTTATAAAAAACGAAATAACTTATCACATATATTTGCTTATATGTACATGCCTTCCAACTTGATGAAATAATATATAAACAAAACAACTAAATGCCTGCCAGTCCCTTGATTTGAAAATTACTTATATTTTCAACCTCTCTTCAAACAAAAAAAAAAAGATTTTTTTTATTATAACAGAAAAAAAAACATACAGTACCAGTCAAAAGTTTACACTCACTTGTATTTAATTCACAATCTTCAAGTTTAAAAAAATAATTGTAACACAACAGATAACATTTCAAAAATTCTATGATTTTTTTCGAATACAATCTATATATAAATAAAGATGAAATTCTGTTTGTTTGTTTGTTTGTTCTTTATAGAAATTCATAACATTTCTCCTAAATTCTCCAAATTTCGCTCAGCGGTTCTTTTATACCAGGTGCGAACACCTGTCCATATTGAAATTGCATAACTACAGCCAATCTCTGGGAATATACTTTATTGTTATAAAAATCGTTATGATCTCGCTTTACATTAGATTTTAACGAAATCAACCGCTGAAGTCGAATAAAATCTCATTTCTGTCTTAACAAACTTTTCTTGACCCACGGCTTTTCTCATTGTTTTCCGAATTCCCTGGGTGAAACCGGGATGTACAACTAGTTCTAAATAAATTAAAAATAGAATTATAGTTGTTATTTTGTTCAATAAATAAAATGTTGTTATTTGTTTATTTTACAAAATCTAAGGGTGAGTCTAAACTTTTGACTGATACTGTATCCTGATCATTATTCTCTGATGAAAATTTCCTTATTAGAAATAATCATAATCTTTGAGTAATACTTTTTAAAATCAGAAATGTAAACTTTTAAATATTCGGATCGATATTATAAGTATGCAGTGGTAGGTGAAGAATAGTAGTATCTATTTTTAGCAACATCTTTATTTTCGAAATGCAGTAAAAATTTATGCTTATAAGAATATATAAGAATAAAAATTGACAGCTTAAAGACTTTACTTCAAAGGTATGCTGAGGAGTAGACTAGTAGCCATAAGCTAACATTTCTTGTGAACAGTTACAATGAAATCCTTGATACATGAGGCCCAATTATATTAAACAACATAACCAGTATGGAATAGAAAAAATCATGATTTTGAATCAAAAGCGTAAATATAACATTAAAATGTACATTCTAAAAGCTGATTTTTATTTTATTATTAATATTTTTTGATTACTATATATCATTATTATCGTGATGCCGTATCTCAGTGACTAACTTCAAAGATCGATTTAAATTTGTATTCATAAATCAAGCATGATTTTTTAACTACATATTAAATAATATAATATTAAATAATTATAATATTATTTTTTGGAAAAAAATTAATTCCAATGAGAACTTTATTACATGAAAACATAATGGCTAGAAAATATTTTATAATATACCGGAAATGAAGAGAATCCCTTGATAATTTAAATTTTAAATTTCTCCTCGTAAATGCAAAAATAATTTAATAAATTTATCTGTGAATATTAAAGTTTCAGAATAATCTTTGTAATAACGAAATGAAAGTGAGACATTTTAATTAATAGGCTTTTCATAGATTTCACAAAGTTTTTCAAACCGATTGACATTAATTTTTCACCATCTTTCCAAAGAATATTTGAAAGCACTTATACTTTAGTGTCTGATAATCAACAACTGAATGAAGAATTTGTTTTTAAGCATAATTTAATTGTAAAAATATTATCATTTCGATATCTTGACGCAAAATCAGTTCTGTGAAAATTTATAGATTTAATGAAAAAAACAAGCTTTTTTTTATATTTTTTATTTATTTTATATTTTTATTTTTTATATTATCATACATGGTTCTGTGATAACATGAGATTATGAGTTTTATGTACAACTCATAATGGAACAATTAATTACCATCGAATAATAATTCCTAAAATAAAAATCTGGTGCGTGCGCGCAACACACAACTTTCACTTACTTAGATTAGAAATTAAGGCGTTTTGTTAATTGCCACTTCTCAAATTTACACATTTTTCCACATTCATTTCTTATTTTTGTTTTCATTTGCTCTATAAAAAACACTAATTTCTTTTATTATTAAATAAAAGTTTTTACTTTTGATGCACGGCAATGCAAGCATAATACTCAAAGTCGACAGATTTTATAATCCTACATATACTTATAGAATATTTCATTTAGTTACCATGAAACCAATAATTTCCATTAAATGAAAAGAACGGCTTTAATTATGAACATTGGTCTGTCATTAAAGGTGTACTACGCATGCGTGGGCTCAACGTGTTTTATGAGTTTATAATCCTACATATACTTATACAATATTTCATTTAGTTACCATGAAACCAATAATTTCCATTAAATGAAAAGAACGGAGACTGAATTTTTTTCTCCTAGATATTTAACCATTTCTTATTTTTAGGCTTAACGAGAGACAGTGAATTTTTCCATATAAAAAAAACAAAGGTATTTTATAGGAAACTAAAAAACAAACAAACAAAAAAGGCCCCTACCCCATTTAAGCACCCTAAGAACATTTTAATAATGATAAAGCTTACCTTATAATAAAGAACACCTAACTTTCATTAAACATGACGAGTTTGATGAAAATCTTTAAAGCCATTTTTGAGATAATCGAAAAAAGGTAAAAATCTGGTGCGATGAGCGCAATATACAACTTTCACTTACGAACTTACTTAAATTAGAAATCGACGTGTTTCGATAATATATAAACGCCTTTCCTCAACTTCACAGATTTTTCCACATTTAATTATTGCTCTCACCCAGTCTCCACTGGTTTTACGTGGTATAACAGTGATAAGGCTGGGAAAGAAGCACCGGGATCTCCTAGGGTCTTGCTTTGCTTTCCATAAGTGGGAGGCAAAGCGGGAGTCAGAGATCCTTAGGCTGAATGTATATATTGTATATAGGAAGAATGCGTGTATATATATTTTTATATATATTTTATATATATTTATATATATTTTTATTTCAATGGATAGTTTTATATATTTTAGTTTCTATTTTGGTTGTATATATTTTATTTTTTATCTTGGTTGTATATGTTTTAGTTCCTATTTTAGTTTCTATTTTTCGTCTCTTATTATTATCATGTTTATATTGTGTGAATGTATCTTTTGAGTACTAATATTAAATGCCCCTATGTGTGGCAGATTGTATTATTTCTCTATCAATAAAAAAAACGAAAAAAAAAAAAACATTTAAGTATATACTTATATTTGAATATCTCCATAAGTTATAGATTATCTGTATAGCAAAATTTTGTAGTTCTCAGCACTTTTCGATTCATTATTGCTAATTTATTTATGAAGGGACTAATTTCATCAACAGTTGAGTTTTTTTTACTGCCTGCTTGTTTTTTACTAATTTTGACTGCCACATCGCGGGCATATACATACAACCAATAGCGAGTTTGATCAAAATCGTTAAAGCCGTTTTTGATTAAATAATAAAACACGTGATAATGAGACAACATATGTTAAGTAAAGTGCCCCCTAAAATTGATCAATTATGATGAAATGTTGACTGTCACATCGCGGATATATACATACACCGAATACAGAGTTTGGTCAAAATCGTTAAAGCCGTTTTTGAGTAAACAAAAAAAATACGTGATAATGAGGCAACATTTATTAAGTAAAGTGCCCTCTCCAAATAATCAATTTTGATGACATTTTGACTGTCGCATTGGGGGCATATACATACACCAAATACCGAGTTTAATCAAAATCGTTAGAGCCGTTTTTGAGAAAATCGAGAAAAACATAAAAAATAGACAAAATTCTTTAAATAAAGTACCACCTCCGTTAGACCAATTTTGATGTAATTTTTGCTGTCACATCGCGGGCATATAAATACACCAAATACCCAATTTCAGTTTTGTACGGCCTATAGTTTTTGAGCTAGTCTGTTCACAAACACACACACACACACACACACACACACACACACACACACACACACACACACACACACACACACACACACACACACACACACACACAGACCATTACGCGGGACTTGGTTATTTGGACTCAGGGGACCCCAAAAAAAAAAAAAAAATGTTATCTTGATTTTATAGAATAGCGTGATATTTATTTAAACAATATGAACATCTGATCTTTTCAACACTAACGAATAGGCTTTTAGAAATCGTTGATAAATAAATAATATTCTGAAAATATATTTTCATACATGATGGTTCCTTAAAAAAATTAAAACTTAGTTAAATTAAAATTAACATTTTAAATTAAATTTAAAATTTAGTACACTATTTTGGCTAGACAATGTTGTAATTACGACTTTTGTTTAAATTTAAATTACTAAAAGCCATAAATGGAGGGCTATTGAAATAATAAAAAAAGAAAAAAATATTATTTTCATTTCAAATAATAAAAGATATGAGAAAAAATTAATCAATAAGTCATTAAAGAAAATGTATTATATATATATATATATATATATATATATATATATATATATATATATATATATGCTTTAACACTTTTATTCAAGCTCTCTTTCTATTAAGGTATTTTTCGTCCATCTTCCTGACATTGATTTTCTAATATCTCTCGTCAAATTACCATGCCTTAAATGACCTGTCATTTTCTTCTTTCGAATAATTAATTATCTTGGTCTTTTTTTTTTCAACCAAGAATTATGATGGCTGTTGAGCTTCAGCCTCCTTTTTTCACAAAAAAATAATGATATTATGAAGTAGACTTGTTTGTTACTAACTGTGTTAAGTACAAATTAAAAATTAATAGATATGTTGCTAAATTCATTCATAATATTTCTATTCTTTTTTTTTTCTGACTGTATTCATGTGGAATACTTCTTCTCTTACACTTTCAAAAATTAATATCACGGATGTTAAATTTTAATATAAAATACTATATATTTCGTTTTCTTCTATTTTATTAGGAAGACTAAATAATTAATTTAAGGTCTAGCAATTCGTCTTCCACGTTAGTTCTCTTCATTTTCCTACAATATCCTATAGATGACGTTTCAGGGCTGTGTCCCAATTTTCAAAAACTGTAAAATATTGCTATTATTTCACATACACCTTATACTCTTTATAATATTTAATCCAAAAAATTTTTAATTTTAATCATTTAACAACATCAAAATTACTTACTTCATATTCTCAATCACATGATTGTTTTATATATAATAATATTATTATTATATATTTACTCAAAATTGTCATCATTCTGTGAACTTTTTGGATTTTTTCCTCTAATGGTTATGTATCCCCTTTGCTAATAACATGATCTATTGCTTTAGGATATTTTTAACAATTTATATGCTGTTTCTTTTTGATCTTATTATTTTTGTACTATCTCTAATTTGAATAGTTTTTATGTTGTATAATATATCCGCATTATGTGTAGGGGAGAGCGGGGTTGGTTGGCATAGGGGGTAGGTTGGCCATCGGCTTATAGTTTCCGTCACACCTGTTGAACTCGACCTCGGGAGTTTTGTCCTGAGTTTTCACTCAGGATGCTAACAGTGTAAAGAAGAGTGTGCTTCATTGATTGATTTTATAACATGTAAGTAAATTTTTATATTTTCAGTAAATTTGGTTTAAAGGCATGGTAAAACATTTGACTCCGATTCTGTTCACATAGCCCCAAACTCTTTTGAAAAACCTAACCTTTCGACTAACCAGTTGCTTATTTGATTGTTCTCCCCTGTCCTGGCAGCCATCTTTCATATGATCTCTCCTTTGAGGTTAGTTGGCTCTCTTCAACTGGGGTTTGTTGGCGCAGTAGCAATTCACAAAAGCAGAGTAAACATGAACAAAGGTGAAACTACCAAATGTCTTTAGTAACAGCAACGAGGATGAAAGCAATTTTTCTTATGCAGAAAGTGACGACAGTCTAAACTTCTATCTTCTTCAATTGTCATTCTATTTTCCCTTATAAGCTGTTAAAAACCGATAGTGCAGCTTTTTATAAGAATAATATGTGTCAGGCAGTACTTGAATGAGATGGCTAAAAAACCCCACCTTCTAGGCCAACCTGCCCCACATAGGGGGTTAATTGGCATACTCTGGATTGACGAAGTCTTCAATCATCTATGATCTTAGTATTAAATATTATGTGGTGAAAAAAATACTTGAAGTACTCTAATACTTGGAGTTTACAGTGGGATTATATTAACAGGAACGACTCAACAATAAAAAAAGTGAAAACTGTTGCCAACCAAGCCCGCTCTCCCCTACCTAAAATTTTTGTATCCGTTTTATGGGTAACTGTTATTTCATTATTTTTGGTAATGTTTATTGTTTCTAATAATTCTCTATTTTTTGTCATGCTTTCACTCTCTAATATTTTAGGTTTATCAAAATTAAATGCGTTGTATTAAAGTGGGGTTGTATTTATTTCTTTTACATTTCTGCAATTTGGTTCGTGTTGTTTTCTTCAAG
Source organism: Aelia acuminata (assembly GCA_911387785.2). Lineage (NCBI taxonomy): Eukaryota > Metazoa > Arthropoda > Insecta > Hemiptera > Pentatomidae > Aelia > Aelia acuminata. Next base: position 5,350,715 of record OU426980.1, read on the forward strand.
TTTTTAGTTTTTCGAAGTCTCCCCCATACACTTTTTCACAATCTGTACATTCCATTTTAACATAATATATAACCCTAATTTTATATTTGCCAGATCATTTTCTTGCATTGTTTTTTTTTTATAGTTACTTTTAAGCCCGGTATACATGACATATTTTAGAATCGCTGTATATAAAAATTTGTATGGTCTATGAAAATGGCAAATGGAAGAAAAAATAACAATCTGAGAGTATGGGCCTCATTTTAATTTTTCGAGTGATGCTTTCACATGGATTAGTTGATGAACCTTATGCGACTTTAACGGTAATTGGAGGGTTCTGGCCCTAGAATAGCAGATATATCCGGAGTACTTAAGTTAATTGTTGGTATGTAACAAGGAGGGCAATGTAATCTCAAAGGGTAAACTAATTGATCCTGCATTGGGCTCATGTTTATCAATCCTCCATCAAAGCATGGTCATATCCATTAACGGTACGTAGCAATGATATTTGCTGTGGCAGACAGATCACTTACTGGAGAGCATTATTGCTAAACATCACTAGTATTCCATTATTCCATGTTATCTATCCTTTATATATTGACGGGGCACTCGACTCAACTAATAATCCACTTTATAGAACTATATGTAACTTAATTAGCCCTATATTCAACTTAAAACTTAAATATAAACAAAATGAAACTATTCAACCAATTAAGAATTTCGGATGCTGAAGTTGAAAAAAAAAAAAAATTGAAATTTTTTCATGACAAGAGTAATCCTGAAATAGGTTGATTGATAGTCAGGATTTTCAGTTTCATCTTTTTTTATTTTGGTAAGCCAAAGTTTCGATCCGTACATGTGCATCTTCATCAGGGCTAAAATGGAGACAAGTATATGAATAACCGTGCTAAAATGTGACAACAGGGAGCAACAGAATAACGGGAAAAAATCCAACAGATGGTATGTTTACATGACATGGATACCAAACTGATAATTATACAAAATATATTAAAATTATAAATGTAGGGATCGAAGAAGGAAAGATATTGTATAATATGTAGATATACATATTAGGGTCATTTTTAAAGTAAGAACCGATTGCGCACCATGTCCGCGCATTGTATGACATGACATCGGTTCAAGGTCGGCCACTCTTGGACAGTCCCTTACTGCGCTCCGATTACGTTTCATGTCCCTGCCGGTGTTGGTTGTGCCGTTATACCGCTTTTTTAGTCGCCATGTCCATCAGTAATCCCGTCAATTGTGATAAACTAATGATCTTTAAACTTGTAGAATTTTTGATGAAGCTCGTCAATCGTGAAGTGCCTGTTTTCACGGATTTCCTCATCAACTTTTTGTGTCAAGTCTTCATTCATGAAAGTAGGCCGTCCAGATCGCTCTTCATCATGGACATTTGACCTTCCTTCATTAAAAATCCTAAACCATTTACGAACATTTCCATCATTCATTACAATGAATTTAAGCAGGTGGAAATTTTTTGGCATTTAAAAAGTGAATAACTGAACGCACTTCACAATTGGCGGGATTACTGATGCACTTGGCGACTGAACGTAATAGCGGCACAACCAACACCGGCAGAGACATGAACGTAAAGGGCACGGTGCGAAAAAAAAAAACAATTTTTTGAAATTTTTTGAAAAACAAAAGAAGTTCATATTTTTAATGCTTAATAGTAGAGTATTAAATCCCCATGATTAGGAAAGCATTTTACATTATATAACAGATAGTATTCGTCACATACGAACACATATTTTTTTAGTGTGATAATACGTCTTCTATTTTACTCCTAAAAATACGTTATGATATTCTATTATTTTTTTTCGGTTTTTACAATATACCTAAAATACAGAGAAGGCTATCTTAATTTGAAGATTTTGATTTAAAATTAATTACAGATTTTTTAAGTAGATGGTCCAATAATCATCGTTTACGAATGTTTAGTAATCCATATCTTATGAGCTCCATCATCCTCCGTTTTCATACCTGTCTGAGAATAACACTTACACTCTTGTCTAAAAGACCCAATAGGATTGACCTGCCCTAACTTTGTGTCTCAATAAGCCCCTGAGGTTTGTGTCGCAATAATTCCAACTCGAGTATTAAAAGACTGATGTTCAAGAGTTAACAAAGGTACTAATTCCTCGAGTCGATAATTTGTCTCAATCTCTTGCTACTGTTTCAATACAATACAACACATTAGTGGAAGCCAAAATGGAGTGTTATCGTTAAAATATTGAAATTACTGAGAGTTTTGCCAAAGTTGGTTAACAATCACTGCTTGAACATACCGTAAAAAGAATTGTAATGGCATACCCAGAGACCGATCTGAATTCTGTATGGCACGAACTTACTCTTGTCTCTAAATGGGGATGCGAAGGCCCTTCAGGACATACTGAATATTAACAGACATTTTTTGGTCGAATTATTACCGATGCAGATAAGTTTCCTACATCTTTCGTCCCATTTCTTATCAGTAATGGGGATGACAACACAAACATTTTTTGGAAAACACAAGACCATCCTCTTGTGTCATTGCAGACCCATTAATTTGAATTTATGAAAGAAACACCAAACACAATTCGTGAAGAAGTTTAAAAAGTAAACTCTAAATATTAACTTTAACTGGACTCATTGTTATTTTTCATAATATAACTTTTAGAATTCATTATGACTTGGTTCTCTATGGCTCTTTGTCCAATATGCAAAGCTAAACATTCTCAGTTGAACGAATCAGAAATATTGGGAAATCTACCAGAATCAAAAGAAGGAATTCAACTCTGCCTATCCACTCTACACGCAAGAATTAAATTTATGAAGTGTGTTTTGAAAACCGTAAATAGATTACCGTTTTCCCCTGTGTAAATCCCTGAAAAGTTTACACACTTTTTCTACAGGCGTTGATGACCGAATTGCGGGTTTACGCCTTTAAACTACATCAACCAACCAACCTAGATTACCGTTTTAAGAATGGAGAACAACTAAGGACACCAAACATGAAATTCAAAACAAGTTTATAGCTATGTTGGGACTTAATGTTGACGTGGTGAAGTATGGGTGGAACCAATGATGGGAGTATCTCACGACGATTTTTCCAGGATCCACCTACTACAGCTAAACTGGAGTACATGAAGAACGGCTTCGGAGTTATCCTGGACGTAATCAACAGTGGTGCTGCTGTAGGTCCATCAAAATTTGGAAATTATTGTCAGGAAACTGCTACTTTATTTGTAAATTTATATAGATGGAATAACATGCCTAAAACTGTGCATTTGGCACGGAAGCAGAATAATTTCAGCTGCGATGTTACCAATAGGGATGTTGACTAAAGAGGCACAAAAGGCATGCAACAAAGATTACCGAATATATCGTCTCAGCAAATCAAGAAAATGTAGTAGAATTTCGAAAAACGAAGATGTTTTCCATATGCTCCTAGTGACGTCAGATCCCCTACATTGCTAAATTTCGCAAGGAGCCTACAACTAAAGGCAGATTAAATTTTCATCCAAAAGTAAAAAAACTTTTATTATTAATCGAATAAAGTTTGCGAGGAATTACATTTGTTTTTAAGAAATTTATATTCAATTGCATAATGTTTTTTAATCTTATAAAGCAAATAATTTTGCATAAATCATGTATATATCAGATGTTACTGTGTCATTATTTATACATAACCCTTGAAAAACAAAAAATAATATATCGTGTGCTATGTAATTTTTTCGCCAAACCACCTATTTCGGACCACTGTGGGGCGTAGTGCGCAGTGGCCGACCTTGAACCGATGTCATGTGCTACAATGCGCGATCGCTTCTTACTTTAAAAATGACCCTCGTATATATATATATATATATATATATATATATATATATATATATATATATATATATATGTAAAATAAAATCCAGGATCAGTGTATCATAAGAAAAAAAAGGGCCAATTTGCCTGGGATTCAATATAAGTGGATGGTTGTGGGGTAGTTTGGGAATCGAAGGCCGCACTCAAACAATGAAGGCTACACATTTATATATACGCAAACGATTCCGAAAAAATCAAAATCCCTTCGTAGTCCTTTCGTAGTAACTCAATGTAACTCGTTTCGATTAGCTTTGTTGGTAGCCAACCCTAACATAATGGCTTATCCGAATAATGATCGTAGGACCAGATTTTCCTTCCAAGAACATCGTAAGTTACGGTAAAAGATACCCTCTTTCAAGATGATGGCTCTAGCGACCAAAGAGGGTATAAAGTAAGCATCTTACCTAAGGCTCGAGTTTCCTCTGAGGTTGGGATTATAACTAGTCGATAAACGTATGGTCCCTAAAAATAACCTAAACTAATATAAAGTATATTGTAATATGTTAGATATTTTTAAAAATACTAATATAAATTTATCATTTTCTAGAAATGGGTCAGGTATTAAGTTGGGCAAGTGTGTAGTAAATAAAGATTGTGAACGTTATATATATATATATATATATGTACGCCCATTGGAAAACATATATTTAAGAAAAATATAGAATATAAGTTGTTTGCACTAATACGAAGGACAGACTCAAAAGAAAGGAAATCATTAATATCCCAAAATACCACCCATAAATAATTAAATAAATATATTTAATATTTATCTATTAAAACATAAATATAAATGCTAATCCAAACTACATAGTTAGCTTCATGGAATAATCCAAAGGCAAAAATATTTTTTTTTTAAATAATTAAGGTAAACAACAGATTTTACATTAATATAATATATATATATATATATATATATATATATATATATATATATATATATATATATATAATGTCTCTCCCTCTCCACCTTTAAATCCCGCCTATATCATCAGCACTTCTTAGCCACCCAGTGTCCTTAAAGAAGTAAATTGACATTTCATATTATAATTCTTTTTAAAGCTCTAATTTTTTTTTTTTTAATATAAATACTACTTAACCTACCTGTAAATAAGTGTGTAAATATGTATTTATTATTAGATGTAGAAACTAGTTTCTTTTCACTTGATTGAATACTGAATGTATACTTTTTTTTATTTTTTAAACTAAAGGTTCCCTAATTATTTGTAGTTCCTTGCATCATTTCAATTTGTTTATTTAAACTTTACTCTAAGGCTCTAAAGCCTTCTTTGTATATTATTTAATTTCCTTCTTAATGGACACGTCCCAGAACAAATAAATAAAGGATTCATTATTATTTATTATTATTATAACATTATATTATATTAATTATATAAATGTATATTATATTAATATAATACACAAGTATTAGTGCAAACAAAGAATGTTCCTGATATCCTCTATCCTTTTCCTCTGGGCGATGATTCTTGATATCTGTGAATATCAAAATGTTGCTTTCAAGGTTATGAGTACAAAATTAGTAATTTAATTGAACTTTATATATTTATACCCGGTAATGCCTAATAAACACATATGTATGTCGAATAAAGCAAAAGGAAAATGATTATATTGTTCCTGAAAATACTCTTTTTTTTTTTTTTTTTTTTTTATCATTTTCGCAATCCGTGGTTGAAAAGTTCCGGATAATACTCATCCAGCCTTAAAAGAAAGGAATAAAATAAAACACGACGTGTGAGGCATTAAGTAATTTATGACCCAGTACAGACTTTAGCGAGGCCTGGATAACAGAGAAATAAAATGTATTTTACCTCTGTCACACTCTGTAGTTGCCTTACTGGAGGTATTCACTTTGCGGCTCTCTAAATTTATAATTCAAGTTTATTAAGTTTATTCAAGTAAATAATAAATATAGTAATAATAATAATAAGTAGCTCTGTAATGGTAAGGACACAATTGATTCGGTATTCAACTGCTTTTATTAGACGTGCATTATTTCTGATCTAATAAGAACTGTGTTACGTACTTTAATACACTACTGCTGAACCCAAAATTTTCTTCTTACAGTGAGATTATTAATATTTTTTTTCTTTTCCCCTTCTTTTTTTTTTTTTTTTTTTATTTCGTAGGTTACTGGGCGGAATAAAAATAATCAAAATCAAGGTTCTAATCTCGAGCATGGCCAATATTTTCTCTTCAGATAAAATTAATTATTTTATTTAATTTTTAAAAAAGAAGTTCTAACTTGAATAACATGTTTGTCTATTTCATTTTTACTCATTTTGTCCACTAGGATCTTTTAAATTTAATTTATAATCTGTATAAATAAAGATGAAATTCTATTTGTTTGTTTGTTTATTTGTTCTTTATGCGTAGGTGCGAACACCTGTCCATATTAAAATTGCATAGCCAATATCTGAGTATATTCTTAATTGTTATAAAAATCCTTTTGATCTTGCTTTACATTGGTTTTTACGAAATCGACCGTTTGAGTCGATAAAAGTCTCACTTTATAGATTTAAAATATGAAATATGAACAGCTAGTTTATCATAAATTGAAAATGACTAAATGAAATACAAGCATTTTTTTTTTTTTACCATGATAAATAATGGTGGTTAAAACTGATTTCACATGGAATCCTCACACAAGACTAAAAAGACAAGAAACCGCCCGCAGATTCCGACCACTACAACATTTACTAGACAAACGCTCCAAACTTCCAATTCACTATAAAATACTAACCTACATGACAATAATAAGACCTACCTGGATTTATGGAGTGGAACTTTGTTGTTCCACCAATCCATCGAACTCCTCTCGCATCCAATCCCTACAATCCAATATCCTTCGTAAATTCCTGAATTCTCCTTCTTTCGTCCCAAATAAAATTATCCATGAAGTCCTTAATGTTCCATATGTCACCGATTTGGCCGGATCCCGATACCAGACCTTTCACAGTAAACACCCTTCACATCCCTAACCCTCTTGTCTCCAACCTTGCTCCCTCCTCTATCCCAGCCAATCCTCAGAGACGTCTGAATAGAAGATGGCCTAGATCTACTAAATTAAAACAATACTCGAGTAATACCAATGGGTAGTCTCCCCACACGCCTTTTAATGTCATTCATTTACTTATATCATATTTACTTATTGTATTGATATTATAAAGTTGTAAATTTCAATTAATAAATTTTTAAAAAAACTTTATTTATTATTTATTATTATCGAGGAGAGTTGGTAGGATGGGGGTGTCGAATGGTTGGTTTGGGGGGGGGGGGGGGGGGTCGAATGGTTGGTGAGGGATGGTTAGGGATGGTTGGTGAAAGTATGTGAAAAGAAAAGAAAGAAAAAACAACGCATTCTCATAAAATAAAGGAAAAAAATAAATCTTCAAATCAAGGCTACCTCATTTTACATATCTTAAGGCAAGGTGTTACTTTTAAAAAATAGCCATTTATCATCCAATTAAAATACACCACTGATACACGTTCCATATAGAAATTTTAGAGTATCTAACAGTGATTTATTTGAACTGGACAATAATTGGCTAATGTGGGTTTTTTTTCTTTCTTTTTTCCCTATTTTAATTTTCTTGCTTATTTTAATATATGAGAAAGGTAAATTTGTAAGTTAAAAAAAGCTAAGGTTTGTAAAACTTGTATTTATATTATTCTTGTATTTATATTATTTTGTAAATAAAATCATTCATTCATTCATACAATAATTGGCTATTTTTCAAAAAAATGTAACACCTTTCTTTAAGATATGTAAAATATATTATAGGGTCGTATAAAAAGTTATATTAAATATTAATTTTAAATTAAAAATTTATTTAAGTTATGTATTTATGTCTAATTATTGTTTAAAATATCGATTAACATTTTAGATTGCTTGATAATGGACTATGAGATAAAAAAAAGGCGCAATGTACTTTATTGAATTAATCAAGAAAAAATGTTTTAAGAAAAATTAGATGCTTATTCACCTCATTAACACGTTAGGTGCGGCGGCGTACATTAGGGGTATCCTGAATTAGACAGTATCGGTCCCCGGGGTCCGACTGCTAGCATAATGAGCCACAGACAATATCGGACGTCGGGGTCCGATGGGAATACTTTGGTGAAAGCGTTATCTTTTTATTAAAAGGGAATTAAATGAGCGTCTCAAGGGCACTATCTCTTGGCAATGATTGTAACTAGAAATAATAGGCGCAGGACAGGCCGATACAGAATTTGCGCCATTCTCAATCGAAAATCGGACCTCGGAGTCCGATTCTAAAAAACAACAGAATTTCAGCTTTTGGCAATATTTTCTGCACTAAAATGCAATAATCTCATTAAAAATCGACTAAATTGAGTATTTAAAGTATTCGGACTTTCGGGCATTTTCATGTGAAAATCGGCTGTTAAGAAGGGAATGTAAGACATCGGACCCCGGGGGCCGATGCCGCACCTAACGTGTTAAAACAAATGAATTAATTATTCATCCAAAGAAACAAAAAAAGGAAAGAAAGGAAAAAATTATTATTTTTATTTCTTTTTTGGATTGAGAGAGTGAGGGAGTGAGGCAAACAGGTTTTTTTTTTTTTTTTTTTTTTTCAATTCCTCGAAGCATGATTAATGTTTCGACCAACTTTCGAATGTTCGTTTAATGCGGAATGACCTCGACACTTTATGATAGGAAAGCCGGTTGAATGAACAGCATTCTGGTGGAAGCGTATAAGCGTAAAGTTGCCGCCTGTCATTGAGGGGAGTGATCTTTGTGGCTCTGTTGGCTTTTAGGGGCTCCCCACTGTCACACCCAGTCATCAACATCCGAATTTTCCTCATTAGCAGAGCGAGTATCCAGCTCAAAACTGAAGTAGGGGGAGAGAGCGATCCAAATTAGTATTTGTTTTTTTAAACGATCATTGGAATGAAAAATTAAGTATATAAAACAACCTGCCATGTTTTGGTACACGGGTGCCACAAGGGGCTATTTTCCACTTTCAATCCTTTTAAACACAGAGGTGATTTCACTCTTTTTGCCGGTTCTTGGGAAACAGGTTCTTATTTCACTTTTTCATAAAATAAGAAAATAAATGACAGTATGATAAAAAAAGTAATATATATTTGAAAAAAGATATAAAGGACATTAAAATTATTTTTCATTCATTTCATAATACAATGAACGAAACTGGTGGATATTTGTAAAAAGCATGGCAAAAGACTCAACAGCGTTTATTACAGGGGTATTTTAGAATAACTTAAAAGCAAAGGTGTTTTTCAAAAAATTAAGTCATTATCAAATTAATATATTTAACACACGAATATTTAAGGGGTGTTTTTATAAAAAGAAGGCGTTTTTCGGAAAAAATAGTTTAAAATTTTATAATCTTTTAAGGGTTTTTTAATGAAGGAGCTCTTCCGTGTTTGCAGTGAAGAAAATGAACCTAGTTTATAATCTTTAAAAAAAAAATTTGAATAGTTATTAAATTTTGTCGTATCCTGATTCAGTCAGCCAATTTGATGAGCATTGAGTTTAAGGGATACAGAAAAAAAAATTAAGTTTTATATTACATGTGGTAATAAGGGAAGAAAAAAAAAATCATCAAATTTCAACTCGATTAAACTACTTTTTTTTTTAAAAAAACATTGAAAAAAATTGTTGTAAACCAGTTTTTGAAAAGCTTAGCTATTTTACTTTCAATCATTTTCAAGATCAATATGGAATTAAATACACAGTAATATATATTATATATTTCAAAAACTACTATAAGACATTGAACGAATCGTATGGATATTTATGATAAACCTAATTTAGGAGTTTTTTAGATTATTTAAAAGCAAAGAAGTTTTCAAAGAAAAAAAACTTTTTTTAAGAATCAAATAATATTTTTACAGAATAATAAAAAGCACTAAAACCAGAATGTTCAAAGAACTTATTTAAATTTCTAAAAGAAATCAATATTTACAAATCTCTATGAAATTACCACTTACCATAGTCCTTATGTATTTATAAATTAAATAGAATTTGGTGCCTCTAGCCCATGATGTTGTGCATGGTATATAATAAATAAATAAATAAATCATCAAATATTAATATTTTATCGATTTAATCGTTTCATTTTTAAGATAAAAAGTACCCCTACTTTCGATGGGAACAACTAAAATTATCTTTTTTAATGAACAAAAATATTTAAGAATGCAACTAAACAAACGACTTACTTGCATTAAGCACATCAAATATCTCAACGATATTTTGTTCAAACAGATTGAGGCTACTCAGGTGTCTTTCCCACTCAAGTTGGGGGGCTGACAGGTCAAGCCTTTTGAAGATCTACAGGGCTATAATTGGAAGCACGATAGATTATGGTTCTGCCAGCAGATCTGTTCTCAGGATATGTAACGGAGGGTACAGAAAATCGCCTGCCCAGAGCCTTTATTTTGAGAGTGCAGAGTCCTCGTTGATGAAAAGAAGATCCTGTCTATCCCTAAAGTACATTGCAAAATTGGCATCACTACCGAAGCACCCACTGCACTTAGCTGCTGGAGGAACGGAAATTAGGATGTAGAGAGAGATGATAGCGCGAAGGATTACTAACATAGTCCCAGACCTCGGCGAGAACATGAGCTTAAATCACATTCAAACATATCCACAGGAAACTAAACCTCCCTGGTACTATTATAATGTGAAATTGAATACAAAATTCTCCAAAGAGGTGTACGCTTTGGAAATTCAAAAAATATTTTTAGAATTTTTGCAAAAATTCCCGGACCACGAAATTATGGATACAGACGCTTCGAAATATGAGGATTCAGCAGTTGAGTGTGCTGTTATTAAAGAAAAGGACTCTTATCTTTCGAAATTGCCTAAAGTTTGCTCGGTCTTTACGGGGGAGGCAACTGCTATAAAGGAAGCTCTGCTCCATTGTGAAGTAGCCAACCACCAAAAATCAGTTATGGTCACTGACTCGATCAATGTTCTACTCGCAATGAGAAGTCCAAGACCAGAACACGCCACTATATTCGAAATACTAAACCTTATTTTTGACATCCAGAGGGGAGGCAAAATAATAGTTTATATTTGTGCTCCATCCCATTTTGGTAAAGGAGGGATGAAAAGGCAGACGCTGCATCGAAACTGGCTCGTAGAGGCGATAATAGTAAGGTAAAATCCATAGACCTCATTCCCTGAATGGGATTGGATGAGACATGTCAAGTCCCAACTTACGGCTCAACGGAAGGAAGCCTGGAGGAGCCCGCCTAAACTGCTGCAAATAAAAGGAGAATATAAAAAATGGGCAAAAAGTTGTAGAGGATCAAGGAAAGAGGAAATAATCGAGTGCAGCTAAGAATCGGTCACTGCCAATTCCCCCAGTCATACCTTCTTCACGAACTAGTACAGGCTACCTGTGGTGTCCCAACGACTGTTTCGCATGGATTGGTTGAATGCAAATCTTATCAAGAAATCTGAAGCTGAGCACATCGCTACCTGAAGTATTGCAAGATTCAGAGCAAAGTGTTAAAAAGTGTATTCCTTTTTTAAAAATTATCGGATTTTATCATAAATATTAAAAAAACCAAACAACGTTAAACCATATAGAATATAATTAAAAAAAATTCCTATTCGTTAGAAATTGATAATTTCTAACGAATAGGAATATACTGTCGGATAGAGGCAAACTGAACAGTAAATAAATAAAAATTTCCCACAATTAGCACCTTCGCATCAACACGAATTATTTAAAATATGTCTAAATCTGAAATCTTCGGACGATTTCATTCAATCGCCTATTTTATATTTAAATAAATGCACGATTACAGCATAAATTTGACAAATCGGTGTGTGGAAAAAAAAAAAAAGTCAATTGAAGAAAAGAAGAGAAGCACACTAGATTGGCCCATCTTGTTACAACAGAGGTATTTACTTAAAGAAGTTCATTAGCTTTGATTGTTCCTCTCGCAAACCAATTTTCCACCAACTGACAGTCCTATTTTCTCACTGGAATAATATTCCACAGAACCGTTCTATTTTCTGTATTACTCTTCTTTTTTTTTTTTTCTTTTAGCAAAGATATAAATATTATTATTATTACACGAAATTCTGAATAATTCGATCACTTGTTAGGATTTTTTTTTAAATTTATTTATTGACATTTACAACTGTATAATATCAATACAATAAGTAAATATGATGAAAGTAAATTAATTACATGAAAAGGCGTGTGGAGAAACTACCCACTGCTAGCATATCTCAAACTTTAAAAGTAAATATATTAAAGGAATGCTACAGGAAACTATTTAAGAAAAACGCTTTTTAAACTTCAATTTCAAATTGCAACAATATCAACTAAACAATGAGAACACAAAATAATATAAACATGGAACAGATAAATTTAACACTGACTAAAAATTAACATTATACTTCTGTGCCCGAGGTTGGACTGGCGCATTAGTCGATATCTTATTTATTTTTTAAATTTATTTACTAGTTTTATTTATTCTGGGATGGAACATTCTGGGACCAAACATGTGACCACATGTACCAAGTAATTACTTCAGTTCAAGGCCATTCTAGGCCTTTTTTTCACAGAAATAAAAATCTGTTTTGGTTTCCTCCGTTACCATTATATATTTTATTAATTAAAAGAAGCGAAAATGGTAGAAATGTACCCTACAAGGACATTATGAAATTCGCTTATAATTAACCACAGTGAATAGAATTCCATAATTAGTGATTCATAAGAATCCGTAATTATAACGCTGACAGTTCATTAGCCAGCGTAGATTTTTTTTTTCTTAACGCAATAAAGAACTGAACATATTTTTACGTTTCTCTCTACCGGTTTAACATAATTAAATTACAGATTAATTAATTATAATTAATGATGGCTTTTCACTCATGTTATTTTATTGACGGATATTAGGAAAATCTGATACTGTTTTCCTCTAGAACTTCTTGCATGAATAAATTACACCTGCTTTTAAGGAATTCTTAACATCGAATATCATCTTTGCTGAAAAATAATATTATAGTTATATTTAATTTCCTAATCCTTATATTGGGTTTCAACTATAAATATTAGATATGTTTATAGATCGATAAACATAATTAAAATGTATGATATATGAGAGACAGGGGTACAAAAGACCTAAACTTTTAATAATTTTTATTGACATACATTAGCTGTGGTGTTTTTATAAAAAGTTTTTAATTTATAGAAGAATAATTTTCAATCGCAATTCAGGTAATTTTTATTATCTCTGTTATATTTGAAGTAGCATGTGTAAATTATTGATATATTAGAATACTTGTTAATTTATTACTGTAAATATTGAATTTTTATTTATATCACTTTACTTAAAGTATTGCTCAATAATGTTAAACAGAATATTATCAATCCACATACCGTTTAATTTATCTTCCGAATTAAGAATAATTCTATTTTATTTTAAGAATCATAAAACTATACTAAAAATTGTACATATATTTAAAAAAATGGAGATCTATTTATAAAATTATTTATTATATATTTTTTTAAATTATTGACTTTCGAGACACTGATGCGTTCAATAAAAGGTTACGGATATTGCTTACGTAAAAAGGTTCATTAACAATTCAGTCCCGGAAAAACGTCACGGAACACAGAAAAACAACAAACGACCACCCTTGTTTTCTTATGAAAAGTTCGATTTGCATGAAATCTCCACATTCAATCTTACTTTCAATTTAGGAATTTTAGACGAAGCTGTTTTATTTACGTTTTTTTTTTTTTTTTTTTTTTTTTTTTTATTTCCGATTCGGTAATATTTAGGATAAATATTTCTTTTGCTGTGAATGTGGATATTTGATTGTATTATTCTATTTCGTTTCTCTAATGCATAGTCGGTCATTCTTAAGTAGATTTAATTTTTGTTTATTAAAAGAGTGTTTATTAAAATTTACAACTTTGGAATGGAGAATGGTTTTTATTATGAAAAGACTGGAATCTGTATTGGTCCAAACCGGCGATCTCTGGATGATAAAGGTCTTCATGATTTTTTTTTTTATTTGTGACAAAATAACAGGCATTGAGGCATTTGCGAAAGAATTTAGATTGTAAGGATTTGACGCAGGAGAAATTTGATGGTGTGGTAAAGCCCCAAAGCTCAGGCATTCTTTTTTTTTATTACTGTCTCGCAACTTTGTATAAATAATTTAATTTATCATTTAAATAATCACCCGAAACTATAACTAGCTTAATATGATTTTATATTTTATTTATGAGCTTGGAGCTTGTGAACGGATAACTTTTAAGTATTGGGCCATTCCAAATCAAATAAACACAAAAATGTATCATTTTGAACCTCACCGTCACTGATTTTCTTGAAATTTGGTATATGTGTTCTACTTGTATCTTCTAGAACATTTGTGAAATATTACTGAGGTAAGTTTACCCGTTTTTGAATTATTGGTCTCTAAAGCCCCCCAAAAAAAGTCCAGAAACAGAAAAAATCATAATTAAAAATAGCTGTAGATGTTTTCATAATTTGACTAGGACAATAAGATTGGTGTCGTTTAACAGCTCATTCCATGATATTTTATTTTATTTATTCATTTCATATGATATAAATCAATGTATAGGTTAGTCCTAAATAAATTTTCTTAAAACTAAATGTAAAATTTTAATTTCGATTTTCTCAAAAAGGGCATTTTTAAATGTTTTTATATTTTTTTCGAAAAATATTTAGTATTATACCTATTCATAGGAAAAATATAAAAGTGGGATGAAAATTTCTTCATTACTAAAAAAAATTGAAAAATAGTGATAAAATACCATAAATATGGTATTTTATGTTTAAATATTGCTGCAGATGTTTTCCAAATTTGACTAAGGCTATCAAATTTGTGTCTTTTAACAGCGCATTCCATGCTATTTCATATGATATACAACAATGTATGGGTTGGTACTTAAGAAATTTTCTTAAAACCTACTTTAAAATATTAATTTCAATTTTCTCAAAAAGGGCATCTTTTAATATCCATTATTAATCAACAATCCATTGTTACATCTCTTGATAGAAAATCCACAACAATGCACCATGCAAAACAATACGTCCTCTAAAAAACACATGATTGAAAACCAGCTTACATATTGATAATTTTTTTTTTAAATAGGTAATATTATATCTATTCATACAACAAAATATAAAAGTGGGATGAAAATGTCTTCATTACTAAAAAAATTGAAAACTAGTGATAAAATTCTATAAATCGAGGTTAAACATTTTTTGTTGGTTGGCCGCATGTATGTTTATCTATGAAATAAACAGAAGAGACATGTGATCTAAAATAAATTAGGACCTAAGTCTGTTAATAACAATTCTATTTCCTTCATTTCCATTTTGTAGAGAAGAAAAGAAATCTACCATTTTGAAATAAAATAATAGACAAAAAACTCCAGAAAATTCTATTTTTTATATACTTTTTTTTTTATATTTAATAAATTTACATAAAAAGTAGCTATGGCCGCTATTGGGAACGTTATCTAAAAATTTCAGTTTTGTCCGACAGCTATTATTAGAGTTTTGAGCTAAAAAACACAGGGGCCTTCAATTTTCTACATAAGATATCCCAACTCCGCCTGGATAGTCTATCACCAATAATCATGGCCCTGATTTTTATGCAATTGCATATTTTGTTTCCGTGCTTTTTTATAAAAAGCGGACGAGATATTATTACAAATTAGAGTACGTTGATCTAATTGGCCAAGCATTATTTGATGAGAGCTGCTTATATTTGTATATTTTTATGATCTAATAAAATAAACAATGCATTTAGAAATATGAAAGTAAAATCCAACAAGTGAACTAAGATTCCCAATTTCGATCGGGGTTATATTCAATCTTTCCACTTTTTTTTTTTTTTTGAATCCTCCCATTCCTCATCGTTTAGGCTATACGGGGTTTCCCGGGCCAGAGGAGAGGGTGGGGGATTAATCCCGAGTATTGTTAAATGTCCCCTGGCTCCGGGTTTTGAACTTGCTATCTTCTGGTTCTCAATCATACGTCCGGTGGTCCGTGGCAACGCGTATTTTCTAAGGCTTTTGCCCACTCTGTCATCTCGGCACTCTTATAAAGACTTCCCACCTATAAATCGCACCCCAGGCGATGATGGAGAAGCTTGAAAAGAAAAAATGAGAGACATTTGTATGGACAATTCAGGGCTTAATATCCTGGAAAATATAAATAAAATTTTATACGGCCATAATTCTATTGTTAGTTTGGACAATAATTTTAGGCACTTATAAATTTCCAACCACATTGATGTCGAAAGTTTATTTTCGAGTAATAAAAATATTTAAACGATAGAAGGTTAGGATCCACAGAAATAAATTTAGAAATTAATAATTAATTTTAATGCAGATAATTTTATTGATTAATTAACTTGCTTTATATATTTTTTGATTGATTGTTAATTTAGTTATCATTATTCCTGCTATTCTTGTATATTTCTTCTTAAATAGCAAGTTTGAATTATTTTTATATTTTAGTTTTAAATGAATTTAATATTCTTAATGGAAATACTTATATGATTGTTTAAAATTAAGCAAAATTTAAAATCATTTAGGTTTCATTTCTAAATAGTCTCCTAGACTTTCTTTCCTTTGAATTATTTCATACACATTAGTTTGTGTTGCATATTACAGATGTTTAATAGCATATTTTTAGATTTTATGCTGCATATTTTGCCATATATTTTATAGTTTTTTACTGCGTATAATATGGCATATTTTGACGCTTTTTACAGCATAAATCCCAGGCTCTGCTAAAAAAAGATTAAAACATACATTATTAAATAAACTCCCGACCCACCTGAACCAATTTCTTTTCGTTCTACAAACTTGACAATCTTATTATGCCTTTGAAAGAAAAGTGGCCTTGAGATCTTATAAGTCACATGTATTTTTTGAGTCCTACAAATGAGTAGTTTCTCATTATGCATGTATTATTTTTATTTTATTATTTTAGGGTCATTCCACGTCAATTCAACACTGGCTTCAGCCTCACCATTTCAGATTATCTTGAAATTAGGTATATGTGTACTACTTGTATCTACTAGAACAATTATGACATATTACTGATATATGTCTACCCGTTTTTGAATTATTGGTCTGTAAAGCCCTCAAAAATAGGTCCAGAAACAGAAAAAATCATGATTAAAAATAGCTGTAGATGTTTTCCAAAGTTGACTAGGACTATGAGATTGGTGTCATTTAACAGCGCATTCCATACCGTTTAATATGATAAGCAACAATGTATAGGTTGGTACTACAGAAGGTTCCTTAAAACTAAATGTAAAATTTTAATTTCAATAATCTCAAAAAGGGCATTTTTAAAAATGTTTATATTTTTTTAAAAATGCGTTATATATCTATTCATACAACAAAATATAAAAGTGGAATGGAAATTTCTTCATTACTAAAAAAATTGAAAACTAGTGATAAAATACCATAAATATAGTATTTTATGATTAAAAATAGTTGCAGATGTTTTCCAAAGTGGACTTCGACTACGAGATTTGTGTCTTTTAACAGCGCATTCTATGTCATTTCATATTATATACAAAAATGTATAGGTTGATTCTAATGAAACTTTCTTAAAACAAAGTTTAAAATTTTAATTTAAACTTTCTCAAAAAAGGGCATGTTTTAAAAACATTTGTATATATATTTTTTTAAATAGGTCATACTGCCTATACCTATCCAATGTTCAATATCTTATGAAACGGCATGGAATGCGCTGTCAAACGAAACCAACCTCATAATCCTAGTCAAATTTGGAAAACATCTACATCTATTTTTAATCATAAAAAGCTAGATTTATTGAATTTCATCACTAGTTTTTAATTTTTTTAGTAATGAAGAAAGTTTGATCCCAATTTTAAATTTTGTTGTATGAATGGATATAATACTACCTATTTTTTTAAAAATAAAAAAAATCTAAAAGATGCCCTTTTCGAGATAATTAAAATTAGAATTTTAAACTAGGTTTTAAGAAAATTTCTTTAGTACCAAACTATATATTGCTGTATATCATATGAAATGGCATAGAATGCGCTGTTAAACGAAACCAATCTCATAGTCCTAGTCCAATTTGGAAGACATCTACAGCTATTTTTAATCATGATTTTTTCTGTTTCTGGACCTATTTTTGAGGGCTTCAGAGAGCAATAATTCAAAAACGGGTAGAAAAATTCCAGTAATATTTCACAATTGTTCTAGTAGATGCAAGTAGTACACATATACCAAATTTCAAGAAAATCTGAGATGGTGAGGTTCAAAATGATATATTTTTGTGTTGATTTGACGTGGAATGGCCCTATAGCATTTTGTTGATATATATTTATCGTAAATTTCAATAAATAAATCTTTTCTGATTGATTATACATTTGATGCCATGGCTGATTCTTGCTTTATTAGAAGTAAGAGCTCTATTTTTAGGCGATCGGCTTTAGCGAAGATTGCTTCGTGATTTGGGACGAGAAGAGAGAGCGGTCGCATTGATGTCCCCCAGGGGCCAGCAACTTGTGTTTGTCCACGGTTCCTTAGTCAAGAAGTCAAACCCTCTCAAGTGGAAATTCTCCATTAGCAAACCTTTAGGGGTGCGATGAGCTTGTATTGTTTAAAAATCTATAATAATATATATTTTGTAGGTATGAATAAAATATAATATCAAATTTTTATTAACTTCGTTGCTAAACGATTACCTACTTCAATAACTCTTTAAAATAATTCTTGTGATCTTTATCTTTTATTAGGTTATTCACCATTTGATTTTAATAATTTTTTTCTGGGACAAATTTCCCTAAGAATATCAGATTTGTATGTATATATGTATACATATATATATATATATATATATATATATATATATATATATATATATATATATATATATAGATATATTGATATCTGGCCACCATAATTCGTTAGAAGTAACATATAATAATTACAATTGATGCTAATTAAAATTTATTTAAAAAAAAACGGATCGACTATGAAAAAATATATACGTATAGGGTGGTGATAGTAGTATTATCGACACCATTCCATTTTTTTTTGTTTATAAAAGTTTCAATAACTATTCAATTAATCTAAAAGTGTGAACAATTTTCAACATCAAATGTTATCAAAAGAAGGATTCAAAATTTCATCGTTACAATATTTATTTATGGATACTATATTGTAATAATAAATTATTGCTAATATAATCATGAGACTTTCTTTGTAAAAAATGTACGATGTATCAGTTGTATTTGAGCATAAATCTAAAAAAAATAAACTTCTACAACATTTATTTCTGTTACTTTTCTTTTCACACTGGCCGGTGAAAAATCAAGAAACAGTTTTTCGGACATTTATTTTTGATTTCTGGACGATTTCCAAATTGTAAAAGAACTGATTTCTTCATTAAAAAATATGAAGCGGTAGTACATCAAACAGCTTTCACAATACTTAAAAACGTAATTATTATTTTTAAAAAAACAACTTGAAGACTGGGTAGTCATTATTTGTAAATATAAACACAAACACATGAATCATAATCCGAAAAAGTTTAAAAAATTAATAACATTAAAGTAGATAAGTGTGATTCTATATCTATTATAAATTTTTTATAAGGTCGAGAAAAAATAGAAAATAAACTTAGTAAATAATTAATAACAATAGTAAATAATTAATAATATATATATATATACACACACGTGCGTGTATATATGTATGTGTGTGTGTGTGTGTGTGGGTGTGTGTGTGTGTATTTTTTAACCTTGGGCAACCGTGATGGCTATTGAGAGACCGTGAAGGGGTTAGGTTTAATATATCCTGCGGTATCGAGTTTTGCCTTATCCTAGCTAAGAAATTCTCTAACAAAAATATATACTATACATTTTAAGGCGATCACACATACTTTGTGCTCTATGACACCTTCTGTGGCAATATAAATGCTATGTTTATGATCCAATACTTCTTAATCGAAAAAAAAAAAACTTTCAATAATTTATTCAATATTATACTTGCTTACTTTATCATATTTGCTTTTCAAAAGCTCTCTGTGGTTAAATTTTGTTCTTTTAACTGATATTTCATTATTATTAAGGAGATAATCAAAAGCACAAAAAGGTTCTTAATGCTCACGGTAAAAAATAAATACTATTCCTTACACTCAACGTAAAGAATTCTGTATGAAAAGAATGCTTTCATTACATGTTTAGACTTGATGTAATTTACGTGGCACATAACTAATAGTCCCTATCACATTGAAAAACTAAGACAAAAGTTGAAAAACTAAGACAAAAAGTCCTTTAGAGATTTGCTCGTTTTTGCTTAGTTTTAGAGAAAATCGCAAAAACAGAAACAAAACAAGTTTTCATTTTTATACTTTTTTATTTACATTTATATTTATGTTATGTTCTTTTTAATGTAAATATTGCTCAAAATGTTGTCCTCTTGCACCAATGCAAGCATTACATCTAGCACTCACTTGACAAATTGCAGCTAAACATAGTTCTGATGATATTTGGTACACTGCATCTATGACTCGGTCTCTTAATTGCTCTCTTGAGTTGATTGACACCGAGTAAACTTCCTGCTTCAAGGTTCCCCATACGAAGAAATCCATGGGTGTCATATCAGGTGATCTGGGTAGCCAAGGTACTACTCCTCCACGTCCAATCCATCGTTGTGGATAATTTATATCCAGCCAAGCTCGAGCAGCTCTGCTATAATGAGCTGGACATCCATCGAGTTGGAACCACATTTCGAACTGCTGTTGTAAGGGAATGTCATCTAAATAATATGAAAACTCGTTCTCCGAAAAATGTGTAAATGTGATTCCATTCAATCTTTCAGGTAAAAAATATGGTCCCACCAGTAATCCGTTCCAAAGTCCAAGCCAAACGTTAATAGCAAATTCATGCTGAAACCTATTCTCTCTAATAGCTCTGGGCTTTTCAAGAGCCCATACATGATAATTTCTTTGATTAACAATTCCTCCTCTTGTAAAGGTAGCTTCATCGGTCCATATAATTTTTAATGGAAACAAATTATCATCGCGAATTTATTCAAGAAGCCAGTTACTAAAATTCAATCTCTTGACATAATCTTGAGGTAATAAATTCTGAACTTTTTGAAGATGGTATGGGTAGTGATTATCACCTTTCAAAATTCGCCATATTGCTTGCCGTGATATTCCTAATGCAGCAGATGCTCTTCGCATGCTAGTCTCAAGATTGTAATCGAAGTGGCGTTGGACACA
Organism: Aelia acuminata; assembly: GCA_911387785.2. NCBI lineage: Eukaryota > Metazoa > Arthropoda > Insecta > Hemiptera > Pentatomidae > Aelia > Aelia acuminata. Next base: position 5,371,859 of record OU426980.1, read on the forward strand.
ATTTCTTCTCCGATAATCTGCTCTTATTGCTGCCTGGAATTGGTCGCCTTCATTACGTATTAAGAATGACCCAGTATCTCGTAGTCTACTAAAAGTTAACGAAAAGACTCGTCGATTAGGCACTCTTCTATTTGGAAATCGGCGCGCATACCCCTGCACCGCTAGTAAAGCATTACCGTTACAGAAACCATACACAAAAATCATATCAGCGTATTTAACATTAGAATACGTACGCGGCATTGTGGCTGATGCTATTCATACAAACATATCTGAGTAACTGACTGAAGACTGATTTAGGAATTATAATCCTAGAAGGAAGCCAAAATGTAAACAAATAAAAGAATGTAAAGGATAACATTAAGTGTTTACATATTTCACTGCCTAGCCTGGCGAACTTTGAAAGGTGATAATCGCTACCTATAACATTTTTGTTTTGTTTCTTTTTTTTGCCATTATCTCCAAAACTAAGCAAAAACGAGCAAATCTCTAAAGGACTTTTTGTCTTAGTTTTTCGATCCCCTATAAGTTCCTTAAGTTTTGCCATTTAAATTCGGGACACCCTGTATAATCGAAAATGTAAAAAACGGATGTATATTTCAAAAAGCCTATAAAGTAAAAAAAAAAATCAAATTGAATGATTCACTTTAAAAAATATCAATGGAAGCAGTTCAGCAAATGTTTTGTAGTCAATGGATAGTTTTTAATTAGGCATTTATCACTAACAAGAAAATTTTGACTATGCAGCACGTTGAGCTCATTATGTTGGCTAAATTTTTAATCGATCATATTATTATTTTTATAATGATGATTGAATGTTTACAATGAATGTTTTTTTTCGATTCTCTCATTATAGACAAATATATACAAAAACATTATTACTGCATTTTGTTTTAACCAAGCTGTTTTTGAACTGAACACCTAAAATCATTAATTATATATAAGGTCTAATGAAACTCCTGTTTTCAGTTGTATAATATTTTTAATAAATAAAATATATTTGAGTTTTATACGAGAGGGGATGGTGAAGTTGACTGGGTAGTTAGTCCCAAGTCCTAATGGATGATGAATCGCTTTTTCCTCTTGTCTAATAACTTCTTTCTTCTTTTTTTTTTTTTTTTTTCTTCTCTTTTCTGAAACCTCTATAAATTACAGGAATGTCATTTCACCTGACCTTTTCAGATTTTTCGAGATACACTACTGAAATAAAGTTAACTAGACTTCCGTTTTCTGGCCAGTAAACATTAGAGAATATAGAATATTTTTTAAAAAATATTATTACTGTACAATTACTTTGTACAGATAGCTATTTAAATAACATACTTAAATACCGCTCCGCACTCCTACACCAATAGACAACTAACTGATAGGATTAATGATTATAAACACCAAGCATCTCCCCGCGTCATAAAATATTCACCCAATCTGCTTTATAAAAGTCCTATATTTTATTTTTAGTTTAGTGTGCTGTTGTGATTATTTATTTTATATATTTATCATTATATATTTATTTATACCATTTTATAGAAATATGTTAAAGATTTATGTTAATATATTTATTGTAATTATGTTTGTATATCTCTGCTGCATCTTTTTTGTTATTATTATTTATTTTTTTACATGCTTTTAATGTTAATTGCCGTTTATAGTGTGGTTTATTGACATTTAACATATTATAATGTGTTCTATAGTTATCATAAGGTATTATATTATTGATAATTAGATTATTAGATTATGTACCTACTAACAATTAATAACAAATACTATGCATGGCCATTGCTCCTGCTGTAAGGAGAATTACTTTAAAAACAATAAATATATGTATATATTTAAACAAATTCAAAATTACTAAGAGGTCATATCGAATTCTTTCTAGCAATATATACAATCAACAATCATACACGAAATTCGATTAAAACAAGTCAAATCTCCTAAGCGATCTCACTAATGTAACAATTAATTCATAAAATTATAAACAGTGTAGGACATGCCCGACTAACACAAGTACACCTCATTCATCACAAGGTATGCACCCTCAATAAGCCCAAAGTATAATAATATTCATAGATTTTTATAGGTATGTCATTTTCGAGGTATGTAATTACTACATAAAACTAATAAACCAAGTTAGAATACCGTCCCATGTCTGCATGGAAGTCTGAGACAACAAAACCGTTTTCGAAAAAAGTAATAAAATGCATTAGAGAGAGTAAATTAATAACAAGTATTTAATAATTTATTACTCATATTACAATTTTATACAATTGTAACACTGATGTGAGTTTAAATTATTCTATTTAAGTAAAATTATTACACAAAAATATCAAAGAAATAATCAAATCTCAAATTAGTAACTTAACTTGTTACTTTGTAAACTTGTTACAAAGAGTAGCTAACAGTGAGGGAATAGTTACTCAAAATTAACCTTGTGCTTCCATGTTGACAAGACCGAGTCTCTAGGCAATCGCCACTTATTTATAATGCGATACAGGCCAAACTAGAAATGCCTAGATCTACATCTAAAATATGAAATAAAGTACTAATACATTACTGTAACCGTTGCATACAATTCTAAAACTTTTTTTAATGTAACAGATATAATGATATGTTTTTATTGAACTTCACGCAAGTATTTATCATTATCCTTATTATTTTATTTTTTCATCGACAAATAAATCACCGAAACTTAGACGGACTTAAAAAAAAGTTTATTTATCAACAACAATGTTTACAATTAACAAACAACTGAACTATTACTATTGCACTAATCTATCTTATCTAAGATCTCATGACTAACTACCGGGATTGGACTCCTCGCTAGAGGGAAAAGGAGGGGTATTTATACTGAGTCAGGGAAAAATTGCTGACTCTATGAATTAACCTCTATTTAGCTACCATAAATGACTTTAATACGTGTATAAATTTATCTTATTCTGTCCTATGCTTCTTCAGTTATGTCAAAAACAAACCACCCTAATCACAGCTTGTTTGCAAACATAGAAACAAACCAAAGAGGCAACTCATTTGATATTGTAGGGAGAACCCACAAACTCTGCCGACTTCTGGAAATAAAGCTGGACAACATTATGACGCAAGACGAGGCCAAAGTCCCCAGATGGAAAAATTCTTTCATAAAAATAGACACATCCCTTTCTCACGAGATAAAAACCGATGACGACCCTTTCATTAAAAAGACATTATTCAACGAAAAGAAGCAAAAATACCATGGACACACCTTCTTGTTTACAGATGCATTAAAACGCAATATTACTTAAAGATGTGTGCCTAAAATTCAAATTGCCACCAATGAACAGCGTTTTCACAGGAGAACTATTTGCCATATATCAAGCATTATCTATATAAATAAAGTTGAAATTCTGTTTGTTTGTTTGTTTATTTGTTCTTTATAGAAATCCATACCGTTTGTCCTAAATTCTCCAAATTTCGCTCAGTGGTTCTTTGATACCAGGTGCGAACACCTGTCCATATTAAAATTGCATAACTTCAGCCGATCTTCAGCTGATATTGTTTATTCTCCAAATTTTGCTAAGTGGTTCTTTCAGACCAGGTGTGAACACCTGTCCATATTAAAATTGCATAACTTCAGCCGATCTTCAGCTGATATTCATTATTCTCCAAATTTCGCTCAGTGGTTCTTTCAGACCAGGTGCGAACACCCGTTCATATTAAAATTGCATATCTTCAGCCGATCTTCAGCTGATATTCTTTATTGTTATAAAAATCATAATGATCTCACTTTACAATGTTTCTTTTTACGACATCGACCGTTTCTTTATATACAGCTATAATCTATGTATATAAAGATGAAATTCTGTTTGTTCTTTATAGAAATCCATACCGTTTGTTCTTAATTCTCCAAATTTTGCTCAGTGGTTCTTTCAGACCAGGTGCAAACACCTGTCCATATTAATATTGCATAACTTCAGCAGATCTCTAGGTATATTCTTTATTGTTATAATAATCGTTTTGATCTCGCTTTACATTGGTTTTTACGAAATCGACAGTTTGGGTCGATAAAATTCTCACTTAATAGATTTTAAAAATGAAATTCTCCGTGTGAAACCGGTATATACAGCTAGTTATTAATAAAATCAGAAAACATAAGACATACCCTTGTAGCTACGAACTCATCAAGTTCATTAATGGCCATCGCTGAAGGGATCTCGGACAATGAAAGCGCAAGGAAAATAAACAACTGCCTTTGGGAAATGAGAGATAGTAAAACTGTTCTGGCTTGGGTGCACTCACATTGTGGTATACCTGGGAATGAAGCCGCAGACAGGGCTGCAAACCTAGCTAGAACCAAGAGGAACGGGACCACAATAACTAATATCGCCACCGTCTCCGGCTGGAAACGTTGGTGTAAAAAGGCCTTTGGAGTAGAGTGGCAAAGGAAGTGGGCTCAGAGTACAAATAAACTAAAAGAAATCAAACAAGATATCCTACCATGGAAATCCTCTTGTAGAAAATCGAGAAATGAAGAAGTACTGCTGACAAGATTGAGAATAGGACATACAAATATGACACACGGATATCTAATGCGACACCAGGAAACCCCATTTTGTGAACCATGTAAAACACCACTAACACTAAAACATATTGTAACAACATGTAACCTATACTCTGACACCAGAACAAGACACAACATACCACCTACTATTGCCGAAGCATTTTCGGACGACGAAGAACAAATTGATAATGTACTTTTATTCCTAAAGGAGGTCAAAATTGTTCATTTAATCTAATCAATATTTACAGAACTGTATAAAACAAAAATTATGGAACGAAATGTAATATAATGTAAATAACGATGTAAATAAGAGTAAATACGCTATGTAAATAAGTAATCTTTGCACATAACTGAAATTGTAAATAAGTAGTCATTGTACATAACTGAAATTGTAAATATCATGGAACCGCTAATAACCCACATAGGTAGATGCGGATAAATAAATAAAATTAAAAAAAATAAAAATTTTTACTTCCACTCTTTTTATCTACAATACCAAGCCGATTTAAGTCGTTGATCACCTGGGGGTTCTACCTCTACTAATGAAATAAAAACAAATTTCGTCTTCTAAAAACAGTAGATCACTCAAGTATCTTATAGCGCAATCTTCAACAAAAGAACATTTTTACAGTAAATAAAATACAAGAGCTTGTTTGTTTGTTTCATTTAAATCTCGATACATTAATTTATTCATTGGTATAAAATTATATAAAATTCGAGGGCTTTAGGAAAGATGAAACAGTGCCTTGTCCAAAGTTTCCTGTATTTTCTTAATAATATAATAATAATTACATGATTAAAAAAACAAAAAGTAAACTGCAAACTTGTGTTTTAGAACAAACTCTCATAAAACAATATCCTTGAAATGTTCTCAGCCCAGATTTAGGCTCGGATGTTCATTTACTGCTTTTAATAATTATATACTATAAAGCTATGATATCTCAAAAGTAAATATTTACTTATTATTCTGAGTTGTTCCATATTAGCACGGTTAATCCTAATTTTAACGAAGGAAATATAGGGATCGCTGAGTATTGGAGATTGAAATGTTGGGGTGGAATGAGCAAATTAGGGTTCGGCTAAATGAGTTATGAGAATCTCCGACGGGGCCATGCCTTAGGGGTCGGCTAAGGCGTCAAAAGGATGATAACATTAGCTCGGGTTTTGTCAATTTGGGATTAGACGGGATTTCGAGGAAGGAGAAATATCTTTGTATCGGCTAAACAGTTCATTTGATATTAAAATTGCATTTTAATATATTTGAAAGACAGCTACAAACTATGAATAAAATGTTCTATAATGAACCATATATTACATATATATTACATTACATATATATATTGTAATTTAATATTACAAAAAAAATCGAAATTTTTAAAAGACCTATATATTTCTATAGTGTAAGAAAATGTTAATCAATGTTTGTTTATTTTATTTAATTAATAATTATAATAAAATTGATAAAATCTTTGAAGCTTTCTACTAAATATGTTTTATTCAGTAACTAAAAAAATTTCTTATAACTCAATAAAAAAAGTTATATGCGAAAATTCGATTAATGGAGAAGTCTATTTGTAACAGGTTTGCTACATAAATATTTTTCTTAGGACCTGTCAGTTCACATTTAAAAGATAAAAATCTGGTGCGTGCGCGCAACACACAATTTCCACTTACCAACTTACTTACATTAGAAATTGATGTGTTTTGTTAATTGCCACATCTCAAAGTCACACATTTTTCCACATTCATTTCTTATTTTGGTTTTTATTTGCTCTTTATTTTTTATTATTAATTAATTTTTACTTGTGATGATTTGGCAATGCAAGCATAATACTCCAAGTCGGCTGATTTTATAATTCCCTATGTAGTTGTTGAAAACTACATATAATTACCATAAAAAAAATTATTTCCATTCAATGAACAGAACGGCTCTCTCATTAAAGGCGTACTCCGCATGCGTGGGCTCAACGTGTTACAGTTTTCGTTTTTTCTCCTATACGTGTTTACTTGATTTTTTTATATTTCATGTTTAGCAATTTCTTGTTTTTAGGCGTAACGAGAGACAGTTAATTTCTCCATATTAACAAAAACAAAGGTACTTTATAGGAAAACAAAAAAGGCCCCTTCCCCATTCAAGCCCCCTCAGAACATTTTAATAATAATAAAGCTTACCTCATAATAAAGAACATCTAATTTTTATAAAACATGACGAATTTGATCAAAATCATTAAAGCCGTTTTTGAGATAATCGAAAAAAAGGTGAAAATTGGAAACAAAGTTATGAAATAAAGTACCCCCTCCGTTTGACCAATTTTGATGAAATGTTGGCTGTCACATCATTGGCATATACCTACATTAAATACCCAGTTTTATCAAAATCGTTAAAGCCGTTTTTGAGGAAATAAAAAAAATACGTGAAATGATACAAAATTTATTAAGTAAAGTGCCCCCTCCGGTTGACCAATTTTTGCAGTCATATCTCAAACATATTAATACATAAAATACTGAGTTTTATCAAAATCGTTAGAACCGTTTGAATCGAAAAAAACGTAAAATAATAAAAACGAAAATCGAAAAAAACGTAAAAAGTTATTAAATAAAGTACCCATTCCGTTTGACCAATTTTGATGAAATTTTCGCTGTCACATCGCGGGCATATACATACACTAAATAACTAATTCCAGGTTCACACGGTTTATAGTTTTTGATATAGTCTGTTCACACACACACAGACCATTTCGTGGGACTTGGTTATTTGAACTCAGGGAACCCCAAAACGTGTATTTCCGTTGAAAACCGGAAGTCGAAATTTTTCACGATCGCAATACCTTCCCTTACTATATATTTCATATATAGGTAAGTGAAAGTAAAAAAACTGCGATTGGATTTTGTGAAGTCGTCTGAATGTGAGGCTCGAATTCGATATGCAGGTCCAGAAAACAGAAAAAAAAAAATTCTTGATCAATTTTTCAAACAAAAAGTTCCTTTAAAGATATGTTTTCTCTTGTTAGCGTTTTCTAAGCATGTGCAATAAGTAATTGATTTGTTTATAAAATATGTCTTGAAGAGTTAGAATGAAAATATTAGGATGACATAAACGTACTGCCAGTTTTTTGAATGGAACTGTTTTTCTGACCTGGTAAACTTAATAATAAAAAAAAAAATATCTGTTTTAGATCAATGAATTTTTTAAAAAGATTTTTACTAAAACTATCCTTATAAATTTATTTAAACAAAAAATGACTACAGATACTGATTCAGAACCCTCAAAATAATTTTTTTATAGAGCAAACATTTTTTAGTGTTTTTGAGGGTCCTTTTACAACAATTGTTCACAATTCCACTGACCTAAAACAGAATCTAGGGAACGGCTGTATTAATGTATTTTTTTTAATTCTAACACATTACATTATTTTACATTGATTAGTGCTATTTACTTAATTGAAGATCATATTTTCTTTTAGAATATATTTTTATCCGGTTTTAGGGAGATTATCCTTTTTATTCCTCACTCCAACAACTTTAAATCCGGCCTGTTTAATCGCTTCCAATTTTCAATTTTAATTTTAAACCTATAGAGACTTTTTTTATATATTTTTTTAAATATAAGTCCTGTTTATTTTATTTGTAAATATGTGTATACATATATACACATATATTATAAGTTGTAGTTAGTATAAATAGTTATTTTCACTTATTGTGACTAGGAATATTAATTTATTTCTATTTTCCAACACTAGAAGTTTACCATATAATTTATTATAATTTTCTCAGCTCAGTTTGTTCATTTTAATGTGTTTTCTTCTTTAATATTGTTCTGCGCTCTAAAAGGCAACAGATGTTCTGCGTAATTTTGTTTTTAAGGGACTAGTCCCGGAACAAATAAATAAACAACGTATTATTATTACAATTTAAAGCGTGAGTGCTTATAAAGGTATTCCATTTATTAGTAGCCGCCAGCAATGTCTGTTATCCTAGAGCATACTGATATGGCTAAGCATAGTCTAATAGGGTTAAGCAAGGTATTTTAATTAATTAAGGTATTAGGCAGGTGACCAGAGGTGGGCCATCTGAGACCCCGCTGGTGTATTAAATATTATTATAATGGTAGTTGTATTATGATAAAATAATGCAAGAGATCATCTCTAGCATGTCACACAAACGAAATAATTATATAAATATAAATATATATATATAAATAAAGATGAAATTCTGTTTGTTTGTTCATTATAGAAATCCATACCGTTTGTCCTAAATTCTCCAAATTTCGCTTACAATTAGTGGTGCTTTCATAACAGGTGTGAACACCTGTCCGTATTAAAATTGCCTAACTTCAGCCAATCTCTGGGTATATTATTTATTGTTATAAAAATCGTTATGATCTCGCTTTACATTAGGTTTTTACGAAATTGACCGTTTGAGTCGAAAAACTTGTCATTTTATAGATTTTGAAGAGACCAAGAAGGCCATTTTAGTAAGGCAGTTCCCTCGGAACGGACCGGGGTCCACGTTTTAAGGCTGAACGAGTCCTTTTCGAGTTATTTGCCGAAGAGTGCGCTCCTCGCTACTCGCTTCTCGCTCCTGGCTCTCTCTTCTGTCCTAACGAACTTTTCTTGACCCACGCTTTTCTCATTGTTTTTTGCAACTGGATTTCCTATTTGTTCTTTGATATTTGGTACCTGATTGATTTATGGAAACTACCCGGACTGTTTGTGTGGTTAATTGAAATCTATCATGCCTGGATTCCCCATTGTCCCTAGTGATATGCCCTTTTATTTCAAAAGAGTATAATTTCCAGCCCAGTTCGGGTCGCATTTGCGATGACTGTAAATAAGTTCAAGGACAATCACTGCGGGTAGCTGGTATCAATTTGGAATCCCCATGTTTTTCTCATGGTCAGCTTTAGGTTGCTTGCTCTAGAGTAGGTTCATCTAATGACCTAATTATATACGCCCCAGAGGGTAAAACTAAAAATATAGTATATCCTAATTAAAGCGTTGAAGTAATAATCTATTAGAGCTATTTGTGTTGTATTTTTTGTTTATAGAATTGTTCACGTTCATTAAAAAAATGAGATGAGATAAGATGAGAAAAAATGAGATCCGGGTGAAACCGGGATATATTGATAGTATATATTATAGAACAGTGAATGTTTTTAGAAGTAATATGCCTATGTAAGAACAGCTCTTTCAGAACACTAATATAAACCGAGTGTGCTAGGATGCTTGCAATTGGTAATCAAAGTTAAGCAACGCCAAATGTGGTCAGTACCTGGATGGGTGACCACTCGAAGTGGGTGAATCTTAGCGCCCGGGGTAGGACTGATGATCATAACCCGTATATACCCTTATATAATGATGTGGTTTTTCATTCCGTCCCCGTGGATTCGAATCCGGATCCAGATTGACGGTCTGCTTCAGGAAAAGAAATATCGTGCAGCGCCTGCTGACTCTGAGCAATCATAATCCCTAGGCCTAGACCTACTTTTCTAATAACCAATTCGCCACTCTTTTGGGATTGGTTATAGACCTATGGGTAGTCTGACGTTGCAAAATGGATATCAGGACAAAAAAAAATTATTTCGGCGCGTTTTTTTCTGTAAATGGTAAATGATAACGTAGAGTTTACAAGTTGAGACCCAGAGTGCAGGAGAGGTTGCGGTTTTCCACCTTAGGGTTTTTTCCCTCACCTTTCATCCCTTGTAGGCTGTACGGATTTTTTCCATGCGTAGTGGAAGGGCGGGGAATAAATGCCGACTTGATAAACATTTTGCAAAATTGAAGGTAGATGCGGAATATGGTAGTGAATATACGACCCTACCATTGGTAAAGAGGTCGGAGAGGATTTAATGACAGATCTAAGTTTAAACAAATATGTGTGTTAAAAACCAGAGGCTCGAAAGTCGTTGAAATCAGATAAACCGGTAAAAAATTAATTATTCTCTTTATCATCTGTTTTTAGCGCGTGATTAGATATATTTACTAATTGCATTAATTAATCAAGTTGATAAATTCCATGGATTTTTTTTTTTTTAATGTTCTACATATGGAGAACTTTCCGATGGAACTCTTTTCCCCCTTTCATTCATGATTCCAATACACTTTAAATCCCGCCTGTATCACCCCACTTCCTAGCCATTCAGTGTTCCTTAAAAGAAATATTGTAAAATAATATTTTCTATTATAAAATTTTCAAACCGATGGAAGCTCTTATTTTATTTGTTATCATCATTTCTCTTTCGTTTTTTTAGAAAATATGAATATTTTTTACCTTATCTGTAAATAAGTGTGTAAATATGTCCTATATTTGTTGTTTAAAACTAGTTTCTTTTTAAAGTTGTAGTTTAATTTTAATAACAGAAAAAATTAGCACCTTCTTGAATCTTAGGTTTTAACTTGGTATTGATATTAAGATTCGAGATCTGCAGAGTCCGCCCAAATAAGGAACCCTATATACTTTATGGGAGATTGATATTATTGTAACTGAAAATCCTGACCATTATTTAACCTATTGTAAATAAATTATTATTATTATTATTATTACATATCAATGAGAACACAAAATAATATAACGGAACGGAACGGTTAAATTTCACGGTAATAGAAAGTTACTGTATTTCTTTGCTGATAAACTTAATTGGCATAAAATTAAAATATAACACGTGGGAAATGAATTCTCACCATTAACATATTACCCTCATATTTCCAAAACATTTATGTTAAGTTCGTCATAAGGAGAGGAGGTATAGTTGAGTGTATGCTAAGGCAATTTGCTGAGTGATGAAAACCTACAATTTCATTCCTCATCAACTTGAATTTACAACGTACTTGACGTAGAAAGCTTCAAGCCCAATGACCCAATCTCTGAGCGAATTAAAAGTTTTGACGGAGAAAATTTGTATGCCCAAGGTTAGGCATAACTCGCCTCCTTAATGAAATAAGACAAGATCTGAGGCGGTTTCGCCTCTTCTGAATCAATTATTAAATGTCTGGATGGAAATTACTAACAGGTAAATTAGCTCAAAGGTTCACTTCCACCTTCCACGTGTATAGGCGAATTTCATTTAGGGGACTTACCATTAAGAAAGTATAAAAGTTCTTTACGATAGGTAAAATGATAGTCAGGATTTTCAGTTTACAATGATTTTATTGTGGTAAGCCAACGTTTCGATCCAACTTGTGGATCTTCATCAGGGCTAAAATAAAACAAATATATGAGTATCTATGCTAGATGGTGACAATAAATGGATACATTACAGAACTGATAATAATATAAAAGATGGTGTATACATTCTAACAACTCTACACAACCTCCGATATCTACTTTCCAATACAGATCTATCCCATATATCCCCATTCTCTCAAACAAAATTAAAAAATCCTTCTCATCGAGTTTCCCACACATACGCCTAGTATTAAAAAATAACAATAAATTAAAAAATCTGTATACCAAACTCAAAGACCCAGTACCACTCCTAGACAAGTGTAATGTAGCTTATCGTATCCAGTGCTCCACGCTTAATTGCAACAGTTGCTATATCGGTGAAACCAAAAATTATTTTTAAAAACGAATTTATCAGCATTAATACAGTATTTCCACGCGTAATTCGTCTACGTCTAAATTAGCAGAACATGCCATTACCCATAACCATTCCTTCGACTTTGAGAACCCCTCCCTTTTAGCTACTGAACCTAACCACGATAAACGACTCCTCTCAGAATTCATTTTCATCCATCTGGAAAAAAATAACCATCTATATCATAAAACAGGTAAAGAGATAATTTCATCCACTTATTCTAACATCTTCCGCATCCTCAAATCCAAGTTTTGATTTCATAGGTACCTGCAATTATCGATGTACCTCTATACTATTATTGTCTTTATTATTGTATAACTTTCTTCTGTATATTTTTTAATTTTTTATGCATTGTTACCTTATGTATTATCTCAATTTTGTGTTATTATTGAGTCCAGACATAACAGTTAGTATACAGTACAGTCTATTTTGTTAGTTTATAATATTTTATTTTCACTCAGTTGTCATGTAGCCTTTCACTTCAAAAGCGTTGGGTTTCCCTCGTCATAAACCTTTGAAGTCGGCAAACTAACCCCCTACCACTACCTCTCACCTTATTTTTACCTCTCATATTAGGCCCGATGCACACGGGCGGAATTTTTCTGCGGTCCGGTCTATAAGCCTATAGGCTTGTGGTCAGGGGTACCTAGAGTATAATGGTATAAAAGGTTGGTCCATTATACTCCAGGTACCCCTGACCACAAGCCTATAGGCTTATAGACCGGACCGCAGAAAAATTCCGCCCATGTGCATCGGGCCTTAGTATCCACCTGGACTCGGTAGGTAAATATCAGATTCTATTTTATCTTGTTAACCAGCCACTTATTTTAATATTCATTTATACACCATCTTTTATATTATTATCAGTTCTGTAATGTATCTATTTATTGTCACCCTCTAGCATAGATACTCATATATTTGTTTTCTTTTAGCCCTGATGAAGATCCAAAAGTTGGTTCGAAACGTTGGCCTACCACAATAAAATCATTGTAAACTGAAAATCCTGACTATCATTTAACCTATCGTAAAGAAGAACAGTTGATTATCTCTCACTTCTACTATAAAAGTTCTTTTTCGCTACCGTTTTTCTCAGTTATTTATACGTTCAGTTATTATATTTGTATCAATTTATATAATACGCTCTTTAATTCTCTCGATGTCCACATAGATGCATCATATTTACATAGATTCAATTTTGTTTAAGAAAATAAGGAGCTGAGGGCCAATCGCAGCATAGCTGAACATTATATTTCAAAAATATTTTATTCAAATGTCGGATTACGAACAATCAGTGAAGGGATTGTTTGGAGTAACTGTTAAAAATTCAAGAAACTATTAAAACGAAGGAACTGTTATATAAGAACAGTTACATAACAGTATCAGTACGTAAACACATGTTCTGGAGTTTACGATAATGTTCTACACTCTTCTGGAATGTTCAATGACAGACTAAATTTAAAAAGCGGTGGCCGAGTCTAGCTCTCGCATGATTACTTTTGTGTTAATATACGCTAGTAGTTACATTTTGTAACCTTGTTGATAATTTGAGCTTTTTTTGTTTGTCTCATGTTGTCAATTATATATTTTCTAAATTGGCTAATAAAAATTTTGGAAATGGAGAACATAAGATACCCTAAATTATGTTACCTGAAATTACTGTCTCTACATAATAGCCAAAAATCAAACAAAACATTTAACTGGGTTTCACAGGTACAGGATCTCTTAGAAAATTACTCAAATTTTGACCCATTAATATTTTCTGATCCTGTAAAAATAAGAATGGACATCGGCAAAATTTCCAACACCAATATCTAAAAAATTAACCTAAAATATAAAGAATTACTTTCAAAATCTAAATACAGTCTGTTGTACTGTAAATTAGAACCATTAAAGGATGAAGCCAATTATGATCTCTACCGCAATACTACATTTCGATATCTTAGAACTGCAGCACAACTTAGAACCTCTGGCGTACATACCATCAAAATAACCACAAATAATATCACAGACCTGATTAACCCCAAAGAAAATTGTGCAATATGCAATCTGAACACACCCGAAGGCCTTTTTCATATTTTAATCTCCTGCCCAATGTACAACTCCATCCGTAAATTTTATCTTCCGCAATGCCTAACATATGACCAAGATAACTACTTTAATATATTAAACCCCAAAAATAGCAAAGATGTAAAAAATATAAATTGTTATATGCAAGAGGAACTAAAAATCCGCTCTTTTATTGTCAATCAACAAGAAAGACAATTGTATGCAATGAGGAGGTATTTATTTTAATTACTAAATATTTGTAAAGTATGGATAATGGAATAGTGTAGTCTTATGGTATAGAGCACGAAAAGTCTTAATTTTTGTTTTCTGTTTTTTATTATTGTGTATAGGATATTAGCACTATTTATGTTTATATATTATTGATATCCAGCTTTGTACTCCTTGCTACAAGGACATGTATCCTTTAGAGCAATAAAGATTCATTTCATTTCATTTCATTTCATTCATTTCATATATTTTCGTAAATAAAAATTATTCTAAGCCCAGATAACTGTTACATATGAATAAAACATATTAAGCATCAAATACGAACCCTATAATATAGGTACATACGTTTTCTTCATTTATGTCAAGTCTAATTTCGAGCTATCAAAATTATCATCCATTCTGACTTAGCACATCATTGAATATTACAAATGTCTAAATGTACAAATATTTTCATTTTTATTTATTTTTTAATTGATTTCCATTATTGAAGGGTTTAAAGATAAATTAATTTATATTGAATTTAGGGAGGAGAACATGAAAAGCTTTCTGTGGATTACGATTCAAGAACAAAGCAAAATCGGTCATATTTTATGTTTCACCCCCACGCTACTATAGAGCTCTATACTGCTTTTGATATTTTTAACATCACAAAGTAACCCAAAAATTTGGTTTAGTAATTAACTTGTCCAATCTTGTGACATCTCTACATACGCACACATTGAAAGGCTTGAATGTGTGTGAAATACTTTGCCACAGGTCACACAATAACGGGAAGCCTGATTAATAATATATACGGGAGGTCTTTGCTTGTTGGCGACATAAAGCAGACTGTTAGATGTAGGGTTAGGGGCACAGAAATCTGGCTATGTCAGCTGCAGAGAACAGGAATACAGATACCATCTCTCTTCGTTACAACTACATTATCTTAAATAATAACAGTACAAGCATGAAAAAACGTGATATTATTATTATTTTTAAAAATACAATTGAAAATGTTAACATTTTAAATTTATAAAATCGAAGCTAATCAAGTTATTATACATACCAGTCAAAAGTTTAGACTCACTTGTATTTAATTCACTATCTTCAAGTTTAAAAAAAATAATTGTAACACAAGAGATAACATTTGAAAAATTATATGATTGTTTCGAATACAATCTATATAAATAAAGATGAAATTCTGTTTGTTTGTTTTTTTGTTTGTTCTTTATAGAAATACATACCGTTTGTCCTAAATTCTCCAAATTTCGCTCAGTGGTTCTTTCATACAAGGTGCGTACACCTGTCCATATTAAAATTGCATAACTTCAGCCAATCTCTGGGTATATTATTTATTATTATAAAAATCGTTATGATCTCGCTTTACATTAGGTATTAACGAAACCAACCGATGGATTAAAAAAACAAATCTGAATTCTGTCCTAACGAAATTTTCTTGACCCACGGCTTTTCTAATTGTTTTCCAAGTTCCTTGAGTGAAACCGGGATATAAAGCTAGTTATAGATAAATTAAAAATAAAATTATAGTTGTTACGTTGTCCAATAAATAAAATATTGTAACTTATTTACTTTACAAAATCTAAGGGTGAGTCTAAACTTTTGACTGGTACTGTGTATATCTATATAAAGATAAGCTATATCCCGCCTCGGATTCAAGCTCATAAATATTAACTGAAAAGACATTTTTTTACATATTTTATCAAAAGTTACATTCTTTCCCAACGATCACTTAAAAAAAAAAGTTTTCGTTAGTATTACTTTCAACACACGAATTAAAATAAAGTTTCAGACAAGTGGTTTTTGATGAAATAAAATTACATTCGTGGAATAGTGTTTCCATTAGATTCGGGTTATGTTTGTTGCTTTTTTTTATTTTATTTTTTAACATTTTTAAAACATTAAATAGTAGTTTTGGGTGGTAATTAAGGATATTGTATTTTTACTATATTCCGGGGTATGTTCTCTGTAAACATTTTAGGGTTAAAAAATGAAATGGTTACCCTTAATGCAGCGCTTAATGATTTTTTCGTTATAACAGAGATACGCTTAATGTGATAATTCAAGAGAATAAGAAAAAAAATAAATAAATAAAAACGATCGCTGAGAGGAAGTGTATGATGGAAAACTGGAGTCCAATACTCAGGAAAGAGCTTCATAAGATTGCCTCTTGTTCCGGTCAAGGGAACACTCTTTATAAGAGAGACATTCAATCTAAGTCGCCTTGTTAGATAAAGGAGTCGAGAAGTATCACAGATCTGTAACCAAGAGTGTGTGAAAGAATCCCAAACATCAAGAATGTAATGTAAATGTCCAAATAGTAAGATATATTAAAATATTGTTTATAAAATAAAAAAAAATTAATCATGAAAACTGAATAAAAAAAAATAACGAATAATAATGTAACGGTTTTTAAATGCATTCGTCCTTTTTATTTATTATTTATTTATTTTTTTTTTTTTTTGTTAACTCCTTCCTCAAAATCACAAAAATGTTATTCTGTTATAGAGGACAGGGTGGTATTTTCAAGTAAAATACTATAAAAGGAGGAATACATTTTTTAATTTACCAATCTTATATTTTCGACATTTAAATATTTTAATTTTTTTTACCATAAAAAGTGCAATAACTCTGAAAACATTTAGCAGTTTAAGCAGAACATACCCTGGCATCTGGAAAAATTTATTGTTAATGATAACAACCTTGATCAACTTATCAAAGACTTAAAAAAAAAAAATTGTGGTGCAATAGGGGGCCCCATGATATAAAAACATATAAATACAATTTTATGGTATAAAAAAAGGTTTTTGTAGAAAAAAAGAAAACTCAAAATAAATTTCATACAATTATTTTTACAATTACAGTGAAATTTATGTTAAAAAAATGAAAACAAATTTTCCCGAGGAAAGATGATCATTGGTTGCAAAAATACCCCGACCCCCCCCCCTTTGCTCTGAACAACAGAAATGCTACTCTCATCAACATTTCATATAAGATCTGATATAAAATCCTCCAAAAGGGAGCCTACAATGCTTAAATTACCGCCCTCGCTATAGTTTACAGTTCACGTATATAATGTTCCAAACAAAACTGTATTACTAGTATCATGAATTAATACCCTCGAATGGATGTAAAATCATGATAAAAATTTACATTTCGAAGTTTTCGTATCTGCTTAAACATAAAAAACATGATAACTCACTAACTGCAACTGGGGTCGAGACCAATGCTCCCATGCACTCTCTTGCAAGTACAGACCGTTTGTACTTGTTGTATTATTTCGCCCTATTTGACTAAGGAATAAGGTGCAGGTAAAATTAATTTGGAAAAACCCGAAAAGAACCCCATGTCAATTAGTTTACAGCCCTCGGAAATTCTTGAGGAAACCAAAAACCTCGTCACTGGGAAATACCGGACGAACTGGAAACAGGGTTGGAGAAACGCGAATGCCAATTATGTAAAAATAATTGTCATTAGTCCTGCACTCGTCCTAGATATGAATAAGAAAATGATGGCTATTTTGTCTGCACGCCATGCTCTAATATTCATGAAATTAAAATAAATACGTGTAGGAACATACCTAAGTAGACATACTTGTATAAATGTTATAACAGTTATATTAAATGTTTTATATATCTGTTTATTTTATAAAAATTTTAAATTATATACTATTTTTTTTACGAGTTGTTACCTACGATTTATGAATGTCGCAATCCTAAATAATGATACGATAAATCCGAAAGCGAAGAGTAAAAATTCAATTTTTGTTTTAAAAGAAGCCACAAAATCTCTTAAGGTGCTGACTACTGGAGTTTTTATCCTAGTGCAATAGTAAAATGGAAATATTTAAGAAATCAATTAAAATAAGGTCCGCAGTTTCAGTCTTCTAACGCTGAAGCGGGCCGAACTGATATATCAGTCTACAGGCGTTAAAGGGTTAAAATTCTAAACACATTTTAGTGATAATCAGAAAAACCTCTATTAAACGAAATTAGGAGGAGATAGACTACACATTTATATGTGTTTTTTGGTTGGAAATTCGATATAGAATTGCTGGTATTTTTTTTTTTTTTTTTTATTTGGAACAAGAACTCTTTATAATATTGAAACCAGGGTATACGAAAAGTAAATAAAAATTCTCAATTTATACCTTTTTATTAATATATACCTTTATTAATATATACCAATATATACCTTTATTAATATACATATACAATATATACCTTTTTATTAATTTTCAGCTATTTTGATTCAATTTTTCTTATTTTGAAGTACATAAGCCCTAAATCACTAAAGGTTAAGCGTTGCAGGTGCTGCGGAAGAAAAGGAGGGGCGTATCGAGTAGAAGGGAAGGAATATGAAGGGAACGAATGAGACGCTACTTTCTCAATAAAGGGCTCAAGTTAAATGTTGCATATATACCAATCCAACTTCCTCCGGTTTATAAAGCCGGATCTCTCCCGGAAACGATCGGAAAATCTTTAATACTCTTTGCCAATATTCAAGTATTAGGCCCTGTAAATATTTAGCTTGAGAATTAAAATTTGTTCCCCCTCTTTTCCTTTACGTATATTCCCAATGAAACTAAATCCAGTAAAAATTCCATAACCATTTGTTACCATAGAATACACGTTTTGGGGTCCCCTGAGTCCAATGATCAAGTCCCGCGAAATGGTCTGTGTGAACAGATTGGCTCAAAAACTATAAACCGTGAGAACCTGAAAATGGGTATTTAGTGTAGATATATGCCCGCGATGTGACAGCGAAAATTTCATCAAAATTGTTCAAAGGGAGGGGGTACTTTATTCAATAACTTATCACGTTTTTTTTCAGATTTTTTTATTATTGTTTGATTTTATTATTTAATATAGACCATAGAGAAATATGATATTTTAGTAGTTTCTGAGCGGTATAGGAAGAATTAAAACAAGATGTAAATTGTTTCTGCCCAAGATAAAAAATGATCGGTTTTTTAAAGTAATATATATAGATGATACAAGAAAGGGAGATTATAATTCTTGTTGACCGTTGTATAACTTTATCTGTATTTTTTTTTCCAATCATGTGCGTTTTCCTTATCCACTCTGCAAAGTTGTAATATTGTTTTTCCGGTGTGTTTTCCTGTTCTACGTCATACTTTCATTTCAATATTAATGTTTGCCGATAGCAATTCAATAGATATATGTATTTTTTCTTTTATTAGAATTTTTCAAATACATTTTCCCCCACGGTTTATTCTTACTTTCTGGCAACCCTCATTTCTTTGATTAATCTTTATTCCATTTTATCCATGAAAATTGTTTAGCTTTCTTCTCCGTATAAATCTAATTAAATCCATGAAAAAATCTACTTATTCCTCAAATAAGGGATAAAAAAAGTTTTCATATTTTACCTTGTGTTCATCCGCCCATCATCAACAAATAATAAGCAAACCGGATTATTCCCCTGTTAAGTTAACATTACAACTTCACCATTCGGTGCTTATGACAGATACTATTCCTTTAACCTAAAATAACATTTTTTTCCCTACCATTTAAGTATGTAAGGCTTTTAATATTAAATAGTTTTTGAGTTAGTTTAGTTTAGTTTATGCGCAGGCTCTAGGTTTCTATAATAAGATTTCAGAAGTCGTTCGATTTATTTTTAATAAAATATAGGTAAAGATCGCATTAAAATAGTGATTAGTACTGTTTTATAATACAAAGGATTTAGACGATGAAGTTAGTATTAAAAGTAGCTGACATAAAAAAAATATTTGGGGGGGCAGGTCGTTGGAAAAAATATATTTAAAAAAAAGAATAAGATATTTGTTAAATTTATATATTTGTACGTAAATACTACTTTACTAGAATTTTTAAAATAATTAGATGCGTAAATTTATTTCACTATTGTTTATTTTTTCGAATGGCGGGGGAAGGGGAATCAATCCCCAATATACTTCCCCATGGGACCACCTCGGAACGGTAGGTCAATCTGTATAAAACGTGTGTATCTCTTGTGTTCAACAAGGTCGAACGATGGAGAAGAAAAAATATGCATTTTTTTACCCAAGTATTACCCCTTTTTTTATTTGATTAATACCTTCATTTATTTGATTACTAGCATTCCCCGTCGCGGCTTTGCCCGCGAGCCTTTAAAATCAATTCTGTGATCATTATCTTGATATTGATTTAATATAATATGTTAACTGATGTCAGGAGATTTAGTAGAATCGGAGCTTCCGGTAGGTGGAATGTTGGAGGGGGAAGCTGTCGGCTCGGTAGAAGAGAGAGAGGCGCGCAATGGAAAGAGTTCACTAAAACCGCCGAAACAAAAAAATAGCTTACTCGTCGTGAACGCTTCATTTTTTGGCTTTAAAACATGGTTTTCGACGCCCCGTATTAGATATTTCTTCTCGAAGTGCAAAAATAGGTGTCCGTTAGAGTTATACGACAATTTCGCCATTTAAACCCCTTAGGGGTTAAATTTTTGAAATTCCTTTCTTAGTGGTTACCTACATCGCGTTTAAAATCTAAATTCCGAACTTCAAGATTCTATCATTAGTAGTTTTTGCTCTGCGTTGATTCTGTCAGTCAGGATTGTCTATTTAATACATCAAATAAAAAACACATGTTTTAAAATTTCAAAAATAGGTGTCCGTTAGAGTTAAACGACAATTTCGCCATTTAAACCCCTTAGGGGTTACATTTTTGAAATTTCTTTCTTAGCGGTTACCTAAAATCTAAATTCCGAACTTCAAGTTTCTATCATTAGTAGTTTTTGGTCTGCATTGATTCTATCAGTCAGGACAAAGCCTCTTAAATATATGGAGAAGAGATCGAAATAAACACGCACCATCCCCAATCATGGGAATCACAGTGTGCATAATTTGATTACCACTAATATTTAATTAATCCAATCTTAGTTCGTGGCTGACCACCATTTTAAATTATTTTTAAATAATTTATTTTTTGAAGAGAAAAGATTTGGCTCCGCCGGGAGTCGAACCCGGGTCTCCTGCGTTACATGCTAGGATGCTAACCACTACACCACAGAGCTCGGCTCAAGGCAGAGCAAATCCTTCCTCTTCACTGATACCTACTCCCCCTATCTCACAAGTTTTGTGAGTAGTAGCGGGAGGTGGACAATTGACTTATGTCAATAAATATCATAAATTGGACAAAATTTGTCCACCTCCCGCTACTACTCGCAAAACTTGTGAGATAGGGGGAGTAGGTATCAGTGAAGAGGAAGGATTTGCTCTGCCTTGAGCCGAGCTCTGTGGTATAGTGGTTAGCATCCTCGCATGTAATGCAGGAGACCCGGGTTCGACTCCCGGCGGAGCCAAATCTTTTCTCTTCAAAAAATAAATTACACTAATATTTAAATAATCAATAGCCATATTTTATGTGAATGTCTATTTTAATAATATTGTAACGTTAAATCGATATTCAAATAAAAAACATATGGTTTAATATCTCAACAATAGATTTCCGTTAGAGTTAAACGACAATTTCGCCATTTAAGCCCCTTAGGGGTTACATTTTTGAAATTCCTTTCTTAGTGGTTATCTACATCGCGTTTAAAATATAAATTCCGAACTTCAAGTTTCTATCATTAGTAGTTTTTGCTCTGCGTTGATTCTGTCAGTCAGGACAAAGCCTCTTATATATATAGAGATTACCTTAATACAATATTGTCATAACATATTGTCTTCTCTCGGTCTGTTGGCCCTACGCTTACACTTTTACGAATCTCCTTTCTACACATCTGATTTTGATATAAGAAATGGAAGCAGCAACCACACTGAAAGAGCTTCCTCCTCCGATTTTCGTCAAAAATGTTTTAAATTTCTAATCACCATGTACCCAGTTGAGCAAAATCATTGCCGGAAAACAATCTTGTTTTTACAGAATCAAAGAAAAAAAAATATCAAGATACTGCAGCGTGTGCCCTACACCTGAAAAGTGATCTGGGCAGCTAGAAAGGTCAAATTTACCAGAATCATAATCCAGCTATCACAATACTCTAGGGTCAAGATTAAACAACCACAATTGTAAGAGGTCATTTTAAAACAATGGGCTGTGTCCTTCCCACCACTGCCTTCTTTTCTATCACTGTTTACGATCGCAGATCAAATCTCATTCTCTTATAACTAATCTCTAGACGACTTCTTACAAATCTTTGTCCATTTACAATTCTTTGGAATGCTAATGGTATCGGCATCTATGTGACGATTACCTCCAATGCTAGGATGAGGAACACTATGATCAGTGTGAAACTAGTTCAAGACGTTTCGAGTAAATAAAGGAAAATCTCCTTAGTTATCTTGAACATGTGTCGGGAAACCGTATAACTAAAGTCGCCTATTCAGAGGAAAGAAACTTGAATTATGACCCGTAGAGATTTGGAACAAGAAGACATTTGACAGACATGGGTTGGAGTGGCAAAGGAGATTCAGCTAGCATAGGGCGGGGATATTTTGATGAAATTCAATCGAAAAGTTTCACACTCATTCTTTATTTTATAATTATTTCATCTTTAGTTTAGTATCTTATGTATATGTGGTGTGATTGAGTACTTAGAACATTAAGACCACCTGCTCTTGTGTGTGTCCAAAAAGAGTATTCGGGGTTTGAAAGTTGGATAAAATCTCAAATATAGAATATCAAGTAGGATGTTTACGTTTTATTTAATCACAAAGAACTGGAAATTTATTTAGAAAAAACAATATTGTCTAGGTGTCCACCATAACGCTGCTGGCACTCCTCGAATCTCAAACGCAGATTTTTTAAAACGCGTTGACACATTGTTCCTGAGATTGCCGTCATTTCTGTTCTGATATTTTGCTTCTATTGCGTTAGATTCGTCGGTTTCTTTCCGTATACCCTACTTTTCAGGTATCCCCACAGAAAGAAGTCAAGAGGACTGAGATCGGGACTCCTGGGAGGCCAGCCAATGGTGCCTCTACGAGAAATCACTTTGTTTTGGAATAATTCGTTTAGTCTGAAGTATGGCAAGTGGCCCCGTCTTGCTGAAACCACGTTCTAGAGTTATATCCTTTAAACTCTTGAAGTTCTTGGACCAAAAAACCTCTTATCATTTCACAGCAACAAAACCCGAATACTCTTTCTGGACACCCTGTATATTGTTCCTCTAAATAAATAAAAAGAAGATATTTGTCTCAGAAAAATTCAGGCCATGAAAAGATCGGACATATCCTCATGGTTATTTTAAATTTATGAAACAGCACTATCTCTTGAACAAATTTTGTAGAATTGTTATTTTATATGAATTAAGTTAACATTTACCGTAAGTAAACATTTCATACACGTGCACGATTTCATACATTAATTAGTTTCTACGATTCAGCGCTTCGAATCCATCAAATATGGTTGTTTACTCAATCCGTTCGCTCGCTGGTTCTCTAATCCTAGGTTTGCTGATTCAAATGTTGTTGAATGAATTAGAATGAATTATTTTCTATATTTTGAATTCAGTTGAATGGTAAAAATCTAATCCTTGAACTTATGAGGATTGTAACCAGAAGATTCGGTATAAGTCTGCAAGAAAATATTCAAGTTCAATAAACATAGTAAATTACTTAAACTCGAATTAAAAGAAAAAAAATGTTGAGGCGATGCAATTTATGCTTTCAGCATGCACTTTACATCGTTCTTTATACTTATAACATTCGAAATATTTTTTTTTATACCAAAGAGTTTTTATATCCATATCTGCATCATCACTGTAAATGATTTTAGTTACATACGTTTAAACATAGCAACATTGATTTAGCATTTTTCATGATAATCATAAAACAAATAGTAACGAAAAAATTTATAATACCTCTAGGATAATTGATAGTCGGAAATTTCCGTAAAAATTGTTTTCCTTATTTTTACAGGAAACTTTTCGAACCTAACCCGAGGGTCTTCATCAGGGCTAAAACGAAAAATATCAGCCTATTCCATAAGTAATGTGGGTTGTTAATGGTGTGCTATAAGATATAGGATAAAATCAATGAAACACGTTCAATTTAAAATGTATTTACCATCTTTTTGTATAACAGTTTGCCATCTTGAAACAAAATTTTGAATGCCAGTTCTGAAAAAATCCTTTGGTTTTGAATTAAAGAAAGCTAACACCACGTTTTGCACCTCATCGACTGAATTCATGTTCTTGCCGCTTAATGAGTTTTGGAGAGAAAATGCGATAATCCCAAGTATGGTGGGATGTGGAAGGAATCCTTTATCATAAATTCCTTGATCTTAACCTAACTATCACTAAAGATCTGTACTGTGATATGCTGGACCGATTGAAGCGAGCAATTGAGGAGAAACGTCCATCACTTATCAATAGGCGCGGAAATTTATTCCACCATGACAATGCGAGGCCCCATGTTGCAAAACAAACATTGCAAAAATTAAAGGACTTTGGATGGGAAATTATTCCTCACCCACCGTCTTCCCCAGACTTGGCGTCTTCGGATTATTACCTTTTCCGCAGTCTCCAAAACTCATTAAGCGGCAAGAACATGAATTCAGTCGATGAGGTGCAAAAAATGGTGTTAGCTTTCTTTAATTCAAAACCAAAGAATTTTTTCAGAACAGGCATTCAAAATTCTGTTTCAAGATGGCAAACTGTTATACAACAAGATGGTAAATACATTTTAGATTGAACGTGTTTCATTGATTTTATCCTATACCTTATAGCACGTCATTAAAAACCGACATTACTTATGGGATGACCTGATGTATATGCTTAAAATTAATGTATGATTTCCAAGACTTGTCGAAAGGTACTTTGAAACCGGTTTAATAATGTCAGATGGGACTTTCTACTTGCAAAAACTAACTGGCGAAGATATATATATATATATATTTTTTGAAGAAAAAAGATTAGCCTTTGCCGGGAATCGAACCCGCGTATTCCGCGTTGGAACCGCCCGCGGGTTGTGTCCCATTAAACCTAGAGCATGGGCCAAACTCCAAGTCAAGTCAATCCCTTCTTTCAGTGATCCCGTTCCCCCGACCTCGCAATATTTTTGCGATTCCATACAGGGGTAGACTATTCGTCTAAATAGCAGTCAGTATCTGAAATTTCGTCTATTTTTATTAATTTTTTATTAAATAAAACACTGTCAGCAAATACTACAACAGAATACAAATATTTAAGTTTGCATTACGCTCAACATCAATGTTCAAGTCACATGTGTACCAGTTCATTAATTTTTTTCCAAATCCCCCAGAAACTCTTGAAAATTCTGGAAATCGCTTTCGTCCAAAGCACGAAGTAAAAAAAAAAAAAAAATGGGTGGTGGACTCACCTGCGCTGCAGCCTCAAAGTATTTCTTGAATATTTCATGAGAGATGTTCCTATATGATAGCAACGTAAAACATAGCCAGAACCCCGTGTTCCTTATTTCCCAATGATTCCATAATACTATATTACACATAATACTTTGACTAAATTTATCTAGGGCTTCCATGTCGATACTTTCACTGTTTCTATTTCTAGTTTATTTAAATGAAATATTATTTTATCTGTTAGTACAGCGTAATGCTTACATTTGCATTAAAATGTAAATATTATAAATCTTGTTTATAAACTAAGCGTACAATAAGTTTGTTAAGTACATAGAAGTAGTTTATCTTGTATCTCTATCCAAGCCAAAAACCTTAGAGCAACATTATTAACCGGGTGAGGAAGGAAGGGTGTTGCAGGGAGGAATGCAGGAAATTCAAATTATTTACCACAGTGAAATATTAAAGTGGCGGTATATTAAACTATAATGGGGAACACGCTAGAATAATTACGGAGAGAGATTTTGCAAGCGGATATTTTACCTAGAATAAATATCTTTCACGTTCTTATCATAAATGGCAATTTTTTAATATCGAAAATACTAAATTTCAAATTATGATACTATTAAATGTACAGTCATATCTATGTGTAATATGTGAAATCTCAATCATGTCAGCATTGGCACTCAACCACCTGGTTCTTACCCTATTTATGGAAGCTGGATGTGCTCCAGAGGTTTTTTAGAACTCAAAATTTGATCAAAAGCTAATTTAAAAATTATCTAGCCTTGGCCGTACTCGTATCCGGGCATGGAATATTTAATAAGGCAAGTACTCATCATATATGATATCCATATGAATTCTTGTAATACTCCAAGTAATTAGTCCATATATTATTCTATCCAATTATATTCCGTTGAATTCCGCGCTCTTAATAAACCATGAAATTGGATGTTTATGTAATTATTTCTAAAGAACGACCTTTAATTAATGGGGCACCCAATTAAAGTCCATATAATTGAAGAGTTTATTGTTTTTGAACAGTTTCCTTATACCTTAGCCATGTTTGTTTAAAGATAAACTTGAAAACTAGTCAACTAATTAGACTGGATGTACTGTTGTAGCATCCACTAACTTTTCATCTCGTTACCGTGCTACATAAAAAGTTTAACTAGCTGCTACCAGAAATTTTCCTAGTAGGAAGAGAAACATTTATATTAATCTAATTTATTTTGGCTAAATTTGTATTGGGGAAGAATGAAATAAGCATTGATATCATTCTATATTCAAGGATTTTTTTTCTATTATTATGAAATGTTACATATTATTTCATCGGATAACAAAGTTAGAAGCAGCAATTTCTGGAGATGTGAACATTCAAAAGACTTATATAATATGTAAATAAAAAAATGTTTATTGTTATCTAATATAATCAATTTTGTTTAATGTTTCACATAAATTTGATATTTGTTTATAATATATCTCTGATTGGTTTTTTTTTGTTTTTTTTTTCATTAACCTAAATGATGATGACCTAAAATTTAGGTGGGAACGTTGGCAATAATAAAATATGTAATTCTCAGATATTAGTGATATTTATTTTGACCCCCCAACCATTTCCTCTTCCACCATCAAAAGTCTTATATATTCTGTAACACTAAATTCAGTGAATATAACAGATCTAAGAATTATTTTGATGGTATATTTATGAATTATGATTTTTAATAAAAATTGTTTGGTTGCTCCCAAAGATATTACATAAACAATTTTAAGGCCACTGGTTTTGAATAGATATTAAGTCCTTCAACTCACAAATTCTCTAACATTTGATTCACCACCCTTAATTTTGAACTATTGATTAAAGTTTTGTTCAGTTGAAACAAGTTGCTAACGAAACACCTCTATGGTGTGAAAAGAGGGTAGTTTATTCAAACTAGGGTAACTGTACCGTAAATTGACAGTGCTCCAATACATTTTATACAAAAAGTGTGAATAATAAGTTCCAAAAAATTATTTTGGTTTAAAATTTGGCGGTAATTTGCCAAGTTATACTACTTAGCTGCGCTGCCATCGACATTAGTTTGATGAAAACTCAAGCTTATTTGTGAGAGGTTGTAATGGCGAATTTTCTAGTGGCCTGCAAACTTGGTTTCTGCTACTCTGTTTCATTAAGATGGAAATCAAGTTAAAAAAGCTTTTCAGTTGGTTTGTTTGAGTTCAATTATGTTTTAATTACTTCTACGGTATTTCTTAAGTTCTTGAGAATCATTTGATATCCTTTTTAATATATTTATACAATGTTTTAGGGCTTAAATTTAGATGTCAACTATTAGAACAGATATTAATCCATAATTACAATAGTTGACATCGATGTTAACTACCGCCAGAATTAGCAAATAGTGTTCCATCTGGGCGTGGTTTACGAAAGTCTGAGTCTGTATGGATGACAGGTGTCTTATTTTATGAATTTATAGCTAGTGTGCTCTATCCATGGATCGTTGAGAGCGAAATTGCATTGCCAATAATACTATTCCTATATGGACATGCGTCTGACTCCCCACTTTATTAGTCGCACTCTATCAAAATGCTACACATTTCATCCAACCAATGAATAACAAAGATTATCCTAACATCAATATATTGGTAAACAGTGTTAATAATTTAGTTTTTTTTTCTTAAACTGTCAACTATTGGTACAGTTACCCTAAATAGTTATCATCACATTACCTCTTCTATTATTTCTTTTAACGATATATTCTTCTTCATTTTCGTTTATCAGTTCATGTTTCTAGTTTTTTTCTTCTACGCTAAAATTTCCTTTTCTTTGTTTCTATGTTCCATTATTAGAAGCTTATATTTTATTTTTTTCATTACTAATTCATTTATACTTTGAATTCTTATAGTTGTACTCAATCTACGAATCCTTTCCTGTATATTAAGGATCTTGTTCTAAGTTCCTATTCTTTTCTTTCCTATTAAAATTATTACATATTTCCTAAATATTTTTGTATATCCTATAGTTTTTTACATGATTTGTTCTATTTCTGCTTCACTTTCTACAACTTCCCTTATTATCCGGACATTATTTCTTTCCTGAACTTCACAAACATTATCCTCATAAGATGGTCATCAGAACAAACAAAATAACATTGATATTGTATAATTATAATACCATCCCTAGTATAACCTCGCACTGAACACAACAAACATATATTTTCAAAATCGATTCTTTTAGTTTAATGAAACATAATATTTTTCCTTTATGCTATTTATTCAAACTGATTTTGGGGCTCAAATCCTGCTATGAAATTAATTGCTATTGAACGTGGTTTGATTTTGTATAATATTATTTTTTATGTTACGGGTTTTATCACAAATCTAATTTAAATACCTTTATTTCTCAACCAAATATATTAAATTTACGCTTTATATATGTAAGGTCCTTTAATCGGTCTTCATCTTAATCCATGATTAATAATTCATTCATCAAATAATCAAAAATAATCGATCAATTAATAATAATTCAAACAATCAATTAATTCATCTCAATGCTTCATTGTATCTAATTATTAAGTAATCCTCATGATCACATCCTCCTCCTGTACCAGAAACTAAAAAAAATGTAGGAAAAAAAACAGTAAACGTTTACTAAGAAAAGAATATTTCAGTGTCTAAATCCAATTCATGGTGGATTGTCTACATAAAAAAAACTCTTAATTCTTCTTCTTCTTCTTCTTTAACTTCCTCTTATGCCATTAGTTAGCGTCGAGGAGCCTCGATCCAGCGTAACCAATCTTCCCGGCAACTCTTAATTCATAACATAATAAATAAGAACAATCGGGGAAATCGGATTAGTTTTATTAAGGATTATTTATTTATTAAATACCTATTGAATTTTACACACATATTTACTATTTATGATCATAATATGTTTTACTAAAAATTTTTATTTAATTAAATTTATAAAAAAATCCTTACTCTGTTCTAACTGTTTATTTTTATATTTTACCATCATTTGGTCACAGACTAAAGTGTTATGGGAAGGCCAATTACTTTTGTATATATATTTTTTTAAACAGCATATATTTTTAAATATTAAAGAATATCATTTTTTATTTGGTTTTAATAATCCGTGATTATTTTAAGTTGTCATTATTATATAATATAATAGCATAATTTTTTTATTATTTATTTTAAAAGGGTACAACATTCATAGTTATGACTATCGATAGAATAAAAATGGCATCATTATTCAAAAGCTTTTAAGTTTGAATAAGGCGTGCCACAAGGGTCCTCCCTCTCACCAACTCTCATCTCTGTCTATATCAACGATCTCCCTGATTCCATCGACCATACACAATACCACTTATACGCTGATGACCTCTAAATTTACCTATCCTTTCATCCCACCAAGATGCTAGAGGCAATCTGTAAATTACAAGAAGATATAGACTACATCAATGCCTGGGCAGAGAAAAATGAATTAAGACTAAACGGAAAAGAAACCAAGGCCAACCTAATTGGCTCCAAGCATCTTCTTAATTCCCTTCCTTAACACCCCCTACTCTACCTCAAAAAACAACCTATCCATTTCCACACCCATGTCAGAAACCTTAGAGCGATCTTTGACCAGCACTTGTCGTGGGGAAACCATATTTCCGAAATCACCAGAAAATCCATTGCCATCCTTAAACAGTCCCTTATCACGTGATTGCATGTCCTCAAAAACAAGTCAGCTCCTAGGCTCCACTCTCATATTTCCCCCTCTTGACTACGGCTGCCTTGTATACGGGGGACTGCCTGGTTTGCGTGAGATGAGGTTGAAGAGACTAATGAATTACTTCATTAGATTCATCTTCGGTGTCCCCAGGTGCTCCCGCGACCCCAGTTGGTATGCTGAGTTGAAGTAGCTTTACCCAGTTTTACTTCCTAGGGGTGTATCTTTTCCGAACCTTTAGAAACAAGAAGCCTCCTTATATCCTCAACTTTTTCACACCCTGCTCCTCAATATATTCCCTAAACACCAGATCCCAAACCTCTAACCTATACATCCCTTTCCATCGAACTGCCTCATTTAAAAAATCCTTTATTATCTGTGCTGCCACCTTCCGGAATTCCTTCCCCGTCTCTATACGTAAAACTTCATCCCTCACTTCCTCTAAAACCCAATTATTTCTCCACCTCCTTAATCATCAATCTTCCGAAATCATGTAAAATAGTGAAACTAACACTGAGTATATATATTTTTATTATAATTTTACAAGCTCTAAGTTTAGAAGATGAACAATGTTTGTTTTCAACATCCAAAGTTCTTTTTCATATTGTCTTTTATTATGCTTCTGAAGTTTATTTATATTTTCAATTTATTCTTCTATTCTTAAATCATTTATCCATTTTTCTATTCAACCAGCCAGACAAATGGCTCTGGAAATGACCATGTTTTGTTATTCTTAGGGGACTAGATGTCCCAGAATAAAGTTAATTTATTTCTTCTCTTCTAATAACCAAAAACCCATTGTTGATAAGTTAAGGTCTACTGCGCATGCAAAAGAGTTGTCAAAGTGTTTTAAGTGCTTGTTGGAATATACATATTTAATGGATATTATATTTGTTTTATCGTAACTAAATAATGTTTTTATAACAACTAAATGAACGCTTATAAAATCCGACTTCATGGCAATGTATGCATTACCGTAATTTGTCAAATAAAAATAAAATTTTTGTTATTCTTTAGAGAGTGATTGCTTAGAAAAACACGTGAACCTCAATTTTTTTTCATCGTCATATGTTTTATGGATATTTTTATACAATTTTATTAGTGTAAAAACCTATTGGTCCGACACAAATAAAAACTATCTGTTTTTTATGGCTGATTCAAAATTAATGAATCATAAGTAGAAACATACTCTGTAAGTACAAGTAAAAAGGACAAACCAACAACAAATAAATTCTGATTAGGTATAATGAGAACGAACTTCTCCATCAAAGTAAATTAAAAGGCCTTAATTTGAAAAACAAATGAAATTATAAAAATTCATTTTTTTTTCATAATGTCAATTGCTAAGAATCTATATGTCGATATATGGTATCTGTTCTGGTACATTATTTTTAAGTTTTCTCCAACAGGTTGAGTTTGAGAGGGGAATTAAATAAATTAGAATTATCTCTATGTAATTCAGTGTCTCAAACTTTGTGTTAATCTAATTTTTTCACCGGTTAAAAATGCGGTGTAATGTTAATAAATAATAATACGCAAAAACAATGACGTTTAAGAAACGAATATAAAAAATCCTTTACGAACAAAATTCTTTTAATAATAATAATACTATATTTTAAAAAATAAAATGTTATCAACACAAATCCAAATTTGTCATTCAAATCCAGTTTTGAATCTGACTTGGGTCTGTATACACTTTTTTTTTGTAGGATTCGAGATAAATACTTGCCATTGGTTTATGACCAAACTTTTTTGAATCGCTTTAAGTGATGTTATTATATTTCCTTACGCTTCAACACTCGTCATTTTGTCTACTTTTTTTCTTTAGAAATGTTGAAATAATAACGTTGTCTCCTGTTGAAATACCCAGAGATAAAAAAAAAAAGATTCTTTGGTCGCCTGGAAACTAGTCATCTATCTGTTAACTCAATAGATATATAAATTACAGATTTTATTGGATAATATAATAGTTTTGCATTTTACCCGATGATTCACAACTTAAATCCAGATTTTTTAATAACTAATTCTACAAGATCAATTAAATTTCTATTCCCAATTCAATTTCTATTGGCAATATCCCTTGGGAGTAGTGGGGTAATCTATCCCTTTTCCCATTGGTCTGCAGCCAATCTATAACAGAGCTCTGTCCCAAAGGCGACTTCACCATTAGCCCATAAGCTAATTTAAATTAAATTGAATTAAAATATGGAAAAAAATATATTTCCTGGTAAAAAACATAAAATATTACCGCAGTACTTTGTAAGGTATGACCGTTTTAATACCGCAAGAGTATGATTTGACCGAGATCACGCTTAATCGTCAGGTTTCTCCTCTTAATTAATTAGATTGATTAGAGGTTGGTTGTGGCCACCATCACAAGATCGATTATAGTACATAAATGCAAGACCAGAATGAAAAAAATCAGTCCATTATAAATAAATCAATTCTTTATATATTTGTTCCAGGACAAGTCCCTTAAGAACAAAATTAATTAATATAAATAGTGGGCTTTAGGTCAATAAAAAATATTTCAACTCGCAAATTGTTACAATATATACGTATTTATAAATAAGTTAAGAAGTATTTTACATTATCTAAAAACCTGAAAAATCAATGTTTCCATTGGTTTAAAAAATCATAGAAAATGAAGTGCCAATTTACACCTTTTAGGGACACTGGATGACTAGGAACTTATTAAACTGGGAAGATCTAAAATTGGGGAGTTTTGGAGTTAAAATGATAAAAAAAGGGGGAATAGAATACCCCATAGGATTTGCAGAAATTATCTCTCATCAATTATGGCCTGTACTAATACTGGCGAACTAAAAAATTCAAGGTTTGTTTCATTTCAAACGATACCAAAAAAAAATACAGGTTTTATATCACCGAAATGGTTATTACATAAATGGTACATAAAATGGTTATTATTAAATAAATTTATAATACTTCAATAAAGTGTGGACTGTAATTAAGGTGGTGGTAAAACGTATCGTATTAAATCTGGTACTCACCGTTCGCTGGTTCTCTGGGCTGGCGGAGCGGTAGGTAGTTTCTCTGGATCCTCTCGACGCCCTGGCAGTTCGCGGAGAGATATGAGGTAGGCGATTTTGTCCAAGTTTGTCGCGGTACATCTATTACTCACTAAGGCTAAGCGCACTCTGGTCCGTACTATGCCCGGGCTTAAGATAAGGCCCGCAAGCAGTGGCTTAGAGATAAGTACCAAAATAAAGTACGAAACAAATGGTACAAATAAGACTAAGTGGAAACAAGGGATGTCGACTTTTTTTTGTTCCATTGGTTTTAAACGCTTTAATTATAAAAATCTAATAAACGAAAAAATAGCTGGCTGATATATATAATGAGTCTTATCTCGATAAATGAAAATTAATATAGAACTCATAATCAATACGGAATATATATCTAGGATATTTTGTTCATTTTTTTTATTTTAAAACTCTTTACCTACAGAATATGATCCATCACCTAAATACATATATTAATAAATATTATGTATTGTTGAATGCATCATCGAGAGAATTGCAACATTTGATTCATAAACGTCTGAACTAACAAGAACGCCACATCTCTCGAACTAATGTCAGCGAACCCCCCCCCCTTTTAACCCCTCACAAAGGTGGTTTTTGCAGCCCTCCTCATTCGATTTTTGCAGACTCAGCAGGTCACGATCCTTGTTACAGATAAGTAGCTGTGAGCAAGGTTTGGATCGTACGAATTGTTTTTGTTTTTTGGTTGATTTTCACTTATTTTTTGTTCTATTAAATCGAGAATAATAGCATTATTTCTAAAAGACAATTTTACTGAAGTCCAATTTGTTCCGAATAGGAGTGTAGGTTATTGAATAATCGGTTATCGGTTAAACCGCTATTTTTTCTAATCAATTCAAACGGTCTATTTTAAACTATGCGTGAATCGGTTATTGCAACAACCGGTCCAAACCTTTTAATATGCTTCCCTATAATATTGTTGAAAACAATTAATATTTATGACATCACAAATTACGCTTACAAGAGATAATTGGCCCTCTTTTACTTGGGCATGTTTTATACAGTAGGACCTCTGTTAACGCCCATAAACTTTAATTTATTATCAATTTGTTGTTGTTTTTTTTGTTTCTTTTAAAATGAGGTCTTTTTTTTTTTTTTTTCTATATATGTTTTCCCCATTCCAGTAACCCTGGGAATGGGGGAGTTTATTGTTTACATAAAGTCCTGCACTTTCCATCGGGTGATATTGCGTGCAGAAGTCATTTATTTTATTTATTGTTTAATTTCTTAATTTTTGTTAATAGAGTTTAATTTGTATAATTATTTTGTTTAGATTTTTTTCTCTCTTTTTAATGATTTTGGTTAATTGAATCAATCAGATTAATGATGCGATGTTTGTTGGAAGACAGATGTTTATAAGGCCGTCTTAGTGCAGATACATTAATACGACTGCAGTGCTAATACCAGTAGTGTTGTATACATATACATGACTTATGTAGACGTGTCTACGGCTCTCATCTGCCCACTGCAGTTTAGGAGACCGAGCTTTCGCCCACTGCGAACTGTATACTGCACTCGGACGCCTTCATCGGATGAAATTTATCAGCCTACTTCGGCTTCATCATTCTTTGACATCGCCCAGCTATACAAGTGAATATATTGACATTCTTTTCATCAATTGACATTAATATGCATTTAAATTAAATTATATTAATTGATTCATAACATAAGAAGCTTCTTCATTTTCATTTTATTTTATTAGGGAGAAAATTTAATTTTGTTTGTTTTACTGTTTTATTTGGGGAAATTATTTATTTGTTTTGTAAAAATGATTTTATTTTATATTAATGTTTATTTTTAATGATGAATAAATGTTTATATTTTCGGTTTCATTTTTTATAATCAATTGTTTATTTATTTTAATTTAAGTTTCATTTTGTAGTTCCATTACTTTCCGAAGGGAATTTAACAACCTCCATTATCCGGGGATCCCATTGACTGGGGTCCCGAGGAGCCAATTTTTTTTTTTTTTTTTAAAGCTTTTTTTAATTTTTATGACATTTATTTTGTATATATAATATTTAAAAAAATGTATACGTAAATATTTAACGATTACACAATGGTTAACTATCCATTATGAAATAAAACAATAAATAGAAAAACACAGAAAGCGAGTATTGTATTATGAGATGTTTCCGGTATCTAATACTCCAATTCATAATCTAGGAACGGTATTGTTTTCAAGTCTTTACAGGAAACTCCTACTCTGGCATGTTTGGCTACAAAACAAAATATTGTCAGTTGTGATTAAAATACATACGAAGTAGCAAAATGTCGGAAAAAAGAAAACGTGTCGTTTTAACGCTTGGATAGAAATTAACTATTATAAACAGATTAGAAAAGGGTGAAAGTGTTAAAAAATTGTCAGCTGAACGGGGAATCGGCGAACAAACTGTACAGGATATTTTGAAGAAGAAAAAAGACATTTTCGACTTCTTATCGTCGTCGGCTCATCATATATAAAAACATACATTTACTTTTTTTGTTATTTTTTATACTATAATTTAGTGTATATAAAACGTTCATTTGTTATAGTGATTATACCTCACAAGTGATTTTTTAACCTTTTTCTCTATCACATTAAGTCAATAAAATGTTTTAATTTGATTATCCAGGGTTTTCGATTATCCGTGGACCCCCATACACATCATTACCCCGGATAATGGAGATTCTTCTGTATAATTTTTTATTCACATTCACAATACGAATTTATTGCCAAATCTTCAAGAAACGAAATTTTTTGTTTGGTTCTCTTTCCTAAAAAATAATGAGCGTACTTTTTTCATCTTAGAGATGCATCCCTAGAGACAGGATGAGAAACGAGAAGTGGAAGAAGGTGAAAGTAGGCCTTTTGTAAAGTAGGATATAAACTACATCAGCATAAATTATGGTTGGGAGAGATGACAATAATTTAAGGGCAAATGTTGCCAGCTAATCCTCAGGAGAAAATCTGGAAAACTTTCAACTCCTGAGAGTCAAGTTTCTTAAAAACACGCATATTCATATATCTCTAACCCCCCCCCCCCCCCCCCCCGCATCTCCGCCACACACTTTTTAAGTCTTTAAAAAAACATTTGGCTTCCTTAACCAGCCTCTTTCACCGAGTTCTTTTCCTGTAATGTTTTTCGAGTTTACGTCCTTGTGCTTAAAAAAGCTACACGTAACTAACCGTATGAATGTTTTACACGCAGGCTCTTGAATGTGAATACGAAAGTTTGGGTAAAATGAGCCTTCTTATACTTTCGAAAGCCTCTAATGTCTAAAAAAAAATACTGATTGAAACGAAGTTTTTTATTTTTACGAGTGTTGTTGCAAAGCCTTAACAAATTATCTGGTATATATGTGTACCAACATGTAATGAACTGTGGTGATCCACTTGTAATTATTTTTGTGTGAGGGCTGTATGTTTTATTATATATATTATATTGTATCTAACAATCGACTCATTATTATAATTATACTAGCTGTATATCCCGATTTCACCCAGGGAATTTCATTTTTTTAATAAACGTGAACAATTCTATTAACAAAAAATACAACAAAAATAGCAATAAAAGATTAATGTTCTAAAGCTTTAAGATGTACCTATATTTTTAGTTTTACCCTCTGGGGCATATATAATTAGGTCTTTAGGTGAACCTACTCTCTAGAGCATGCAACGTAAAGTTGCCCATGAGAAATACATGGGGATTCCAAATTGATACCATCTACCCTCATTGATTGCACTTGAGTTTTATTTATAGTTATCGCAAATGCGACCCGGACAGGGAATTGTACTCTTTTGAAATAAAAGGGCATATCACAAGGGACAATGGGGAATCCAGGCATGATAGATTTCATTTAACCATACCAACAGTCTGGTTAGTTTCCATAAATCAATCAGGTACCAAATATCAAAGAACAAAGAAGAAATCCAGTCGCAAAAAACAATGAGAAAAGCGTGGGTCAAGAAAAGTTCGTTAGGACAGAAGAGAGAGCCAGGAGCGAGAAGCGAGTAGCGGGGAGACGCGCACTCGTCGGCCAATAACTCGAAAAGGACTCGTTCAGCCTTAAACCGTGGACCTCGGTCCGTTCCGAGGGAACGGCCTTACCGGGCCTTGTTGGCCTCTTCAAAATCTATGAAATGACACTTTGTTATATTCTATTTCAATGTAATTGTACTCTTTTGAAATCAAAGGGATATCACTGGTGACAATGGGGATTCGAGGTATGTAAACATTCTCCCCCTTAGCGGAGCGAGTTATTATATTTGCCTCGATTACATTAGGCAACAGACATTTCACACTTAGCCTGGTCCCATTGCATAGTTCCGGAGCGTCAATATTTCGAAGGAGGAATAATAGGTGTCCCAATCTTGAGTTCTAACTGAGGAGGAGGCATTCTCGGTGGCTATAAAGAGTTCAGAAATTCAGTAGATTAATATACCGCTTGCTCTGTATCCATAACAGTATCAACGGATTTATATGTTGTAGTTACACCTGGAATCCTGCCCTGAATTTCTAAATTTAAGCGATATACTCGGTCATTCTTTGGAACAAGAATAGACCGCTCACAAAGCCACTCATGGTTCACAAAGTTTCTAGGAATGTCAGTTTATACTTTGCCTATGATTTCTTGAATGGAGGTAACCATTGCACAAAAATCTTCTAGAAAATATATAAGGCCTGTAGATTCAAGGGAAACTTTTTGATCGCCAAGTTGTAGCAGTTGGCTAGCGAACCTCTGAGCATTTATGTCATGAAGTAAATGGACCCGCATGTTGGTAGACAGATATCTTATTTGAACCTGCCTCCAAAGACTGGATGACTTAAGACAAGCGTGAAGTTCGTCAGCTGGAGTTGACCGTTGAATGAATGGCAAGGTTTGACATAAATCCCCAGCCAAAAGTACAACTGCTCCGCCCAAAACAGTATCTTTCTTTCCTCTTAGGTCTCTTTAGGTCCTGTCTAACGCTTCGAGAGCTTTCTTATGGGCCAAGGAGCATTCATCCTAGATAATAATTTTGCACTTTTTCCGACACTTTTGCCTTTCCTTGCCGTTCTCTTAGTAATATTACAGATTCCGAAAGAGCTAAATTGAGAGGCATTTCAACATTGAGTGTGCAGTCCGTCCTCCGTCTAATAGCGTAGCTGCAATGCCCGATGAAGCAATGG
This sequence comes from Aelia acuminata, assembly GCA_911387785.2. Classification (NCBI taxonomy): domain Eukaryota; kingdom Metazoa; phylum Arthropoda; class Insecta; order Hemiptera; family Pentatomidae; genus Aelia; species Aelia acuminata. The sequence goes on from OU426980.1 coordinate 5,410,454, forward strand.
CCACGGCTATCTCATTTTGAGACCTAATCTCTGCCAATAATAGGTTTATCAAAAACGTTTTTCCTGTGCCACCTGGAGCATCGAGGAAGTAAATAGCCCCATTTCCACTGTTAACCAATTCAAGGATTTCATTATAGGCTAAGGATAGGTCTTCAACTTAAAGAGGCTTATTTAACTCAACGAACATTTTTAATTTCTGTTTATCATAACATCTCTCCTGTAAAAAGTCCCCATCGTTATTGGCATTGCACATTTTTACAAGAGTTGGTAAACCTAATTGAAGTAAAGTTATCCTATTAATGGATAACGTCTTATCTTCCACGAGTAGAAGTGCTTCATTGAAAATGTCTTGGCTGAAATTTAAATCTTCCATGCAACTGTTCGGTCGATGGATTCTTAAAATATCTTCACTTAGATTTTGTTTGTACTTTTCCCAAAGGCTGCAATCGACGGATTGCAGGCTGTTAATATAATGGTTGTTAAATAATGAACGATGTTGAAATGGTATACATGTGAGGGGAGCTTCTGACAATGTTTCATCCCAGTTCCCAACGTCTTCAAAGAGGCCGTTCATGCATTCGACATGCTTCGCGAAAAGTCTGGCGCAAAAGGCCGTCCTAAATTTTCATATGACGAAAAGATTCCAGTCAGTGCGGTGTCTGGTGGTCGGGCGGCTACTTCTTGGGCGTTATCGGCTCTGAAATAAACTCGCTGCCCATTTTCCAGGTGAAAACTGAGTTGGACGGGAGGGTATCCCTCGTTAATTGGAAAAAAAAAATAAAAACTTCACCATACATGTAAATAAAGGTATTGTGACATTAAACAAACAAACATATGGTTTAAAAGTCCCAGAACTTGACCCCTGCATAGTACGGCCTTACCGGTCCTTGTTAACCTCTTCAAAATCTATAAAATGATTTTTTAGGCCGTTTATTCGACTCAAACGGTCGATTTCGTAAAGAATTACTTTATATTGAGTTTTCTATTCTGATTTTAAATTGACGAATAATTTTATGAGTTACGACTTTTATTTATTGATAGTTATATATAGACCTGAAATTTCGAGTTTTTTTACTGCCTAAAGTTCTTCCGAGAAAGTTGCAATACTAACTACATTGCATGTATTTAGAAAATTATCTTTTGCAGTTGATTTGTTTTTTGTTTTTTTTAGGTTATCATTTGGTATGTGGGTTTACTCTAAATTGTCTTTGATTTCTCAAATAAATAAATGGTTGGTAGATAGTAATCAATTATAAATAATTTGTTTTAGGATATCGTTCCTGTTGAAAGCGTAATCTCTAGCCTCTAAGGGCCTAAGTTAGATCAGAGAACTCCCGGGACAATTATTTATCCCGAGCTACTTGGGTTTGAAGGGATATAAGGGCAAGCCCCCAGCTTTAAGGGCAGAGTCAATGTTAAACTGAGAAGTTGTGGGTCGGATCGGATAGGCAGGATCCACTTTAGGGAAAACTGGGCGACCACCGGAGCCTTAGTACCCATTACTTTAAAATTTTAAACTTTAACCATGATAATTAAATTCCATAAAGAGCCAGAGCTCGTTATTATTATTCATTTTCAATCGAATTTATTTTATTTGGATGAAAAGTTAATATCGTATCATCGAGACAGGTTTGGTATGTTTTATTTTATTTTTTTATGACAGTGGTTCGCATTACTTTATTGTCAGTGTATACACACAAACAAACATTTATCTTGATATTATATTTGATTTTTTAACTGGACGTGATCCGTAAAAATATGATAACATCCTAATGATGCTATCTACAGAAAAAAACAAAGTTTTTATTGATTTCTTTTGGACTAAAAAAAACAATGGTTAATACCGTTTTTTTTTTTTTGTTTTTTTTTTCTAATGCCTTACAAAAAGTTAGGAAAGGTACTCGAGCAAATTTTCGTTTATTTAAATATTTCAAGGTACATTTAAAATTTTAATGATTAAAAAATACTTTTCCAAAAATGTTCTTAATAAAATTATTTTGATTTCTTCTTCTTTTTCTTCGACCGAGCGTGGAGGTCCCTCGGTCCATGCATGCCAAGCCTCCCCCCATAGCCGTCCCATAGCCTTCATCGTATTTAGTGGCTTGATTAAATTATTTTGATTTAAGGCAAAAAAAAAAATAAGAATCGCATTGTATTCTGAACTGATGAGTATAAAATCTCATTGAAATTAATTTGGAAATATAAAATAAATTTGATCTGTGTGATCTGCTGTGTTCAATCTCGTCAACTCAAATCCTGCTTCTTTTAAAAGTAAAAATGGGTTGTTTATTAAACCTCTTTGTGCTTTTCGCAACACACAGTAATCCCACCCGCTTTTCTTTGGCCTTTCTCAGATTGCAATGGTTCTCTGATATTTAAAACAAGTCGACAAGAGGAAAAAATTTAATTTTAATTAAACTCTAAAGTTAAATTCAACTAAGGCTTTACATTTCTCTGACAAAAACAAGTAACAGAATTCAATTTAAAAGATGATTATATTATGATTGAAACTCTGTTTTCCTCTTTATTGCACTAGATGAAAATAATTCGTTATTAACGTTTAAATAGAAATAGAATTTCAAAAGTTGATGAATTATAATTGCGGAATTTCAATTGGTACGGATGGAAAAATATAGATATGCACCGAGGTAAATGTTTGCGAAATAGAGAAAAATCTTTGTTTTTTTTTTTTTTCTGGCAAATACCTTCATAAACCGTATGTGTTATTTAACAAAGCCTATAGGCTAATTTTGAGACAGTTTCACCACCTTAATACTATAGATTGATTAGTATTAGTAATATTGATAATACTATTGATAATTGATAATATAGATCAGATATTTACAAACCGCCTAGTGTTAGAGAAGTCTCTGGAATTTAATGTTGATCTGCACCACCTATTTATAGATTTCCAACAGGCATATGACTCGGTGGATCGGCAGACTTTGATGAGTGACCTTCAATCCCTGGGAGTGTCGAGGAAGTTAATCCGACTTATTAGAATGAGCATGCAGAACACGAGATATCGGGTTAAATTGCAAGGGATGCTCTCCGAAGAATTCCCGGTTGAATCTGGAATAATGCAGGGAGATACCAAGGCTACCACCCTCTTCAACCTATGCATGGAGAAAGCAGTTAGAGCCATCAGAACTAATCCGGGAGGCACTATATTTGATCGATTAACACACCACTTGGCATATGCGGATGATGTGGAAATAGTCGCCAGAACTCTGCCAGCGCGGGAGGGAGCCCTGGAGGAATTCGAAACGGCAGCTAAGATCCGAGGTCTGCGCATTAATGAAAATAAAACGGTATATATGAAGAGCACACGAAGTCGCCCTCAGCGCGACCCCAAGCGGATCAGGATCGGTCCACACTATTTTATGGCGTGCAAAGAATTCAAATACCTCGGCTCCCTAGTGACAGAGGACAATAACATTGGAGCAGAGATAGGTGCCAGAATAGCTGCGGGAAACCGATGCTACTTTGCCCTCCAGCGAGTGCTCAAGTTCCGAGGTTTATCAAGAAAAGCACGTGAAATGGTCTATAAAACCATAATCCGCCCGGTCGTCACGTATAGATGTGAAACATGGGTGATGACGGCCCACCACGAAAGGGTGTTGGGTGTGTGGGAGCGGAACATATTGAGAAAGATCTATGGGCCAGTCTGTGAGGGAGGAGTGTGGAGATCGCGTTACAACAGGGAACTAAAGGAGTTATACGGTGATGCAGATCTCGTGACCATCATCAAGGCAGGACGAATCAGATGGCTTGGACATGTGGAGAGGATGCCGGAAGAACGAGTGCCGAGGAAGGTTTTGTACGGCCGACCTGGAGGGGCAAGGCGGAGAGGTAGGCCACCACTTAGATGGCTGGAGGACGTCGAGGCGGATATGAGAGGGCTTGGCGTCAGGCAGTGGAGGGCTGCTGCAGTGGACCGAGAGCAGTGGCGAAAAATCGTTGAGGAGGCCCAGGTCCCACGCGGATCGTAGCGCCGAGGAGTAAGTAAGTTCACCACCCTAAATGGAAATAAAGAAACGTTCAACCAATTTTACTTTCACTTACCTATAAATGAAATATTGCGATCACGAAAAATTTCGACTTCCTGTTTTCAACGGAAATACACATTTAGGAGTCCCCTGAGTCCAAATAACCAAGTCCCACGAAATGTTCTGTGTGTGTGTGTGAGTGAACAGACTAGCTCAAAAACTATTAACCGTGCGAACCCGAAATTAGGTATTTAGGGTATGTATATGCCCGCGATGTGACATCAAAATTGGTCAAAGATAGGGAGTACTTTATTTAATAACATTTTACGTTTTTTTCGATATGCCCGAGATATAACTGTAAAATTTTTATAAAAATTGATCAACCGGAGGAGGCACTTTACTTAATACATTTTTTATAATTTTCACGTGTTTTTTTTTTATTTACTCAAAAACGGCTCTAACGATTTTGATCAAACTGGGTATTTGATGTATGTATATGTCAAAGATGTGATAGCTAACATTTCATCAAAATTGGTCAAGCGGAGGGGGCACTTTATTTCATAACTTTTATTTAAATGTTTACCTTTTTTTCGATTATCTCAAAAACGGCTTTAACGATTTTCATCAAATTCGTCATGTTTAATGAAAATTAGTTGTTCTTATAACATCATGTAAGCTTTATCATTATTAAAATGTTCTGAGGGGGCTTAAATGGGGAAGGGGCCTTTCTTGTTTTCCTATAATGTACCTTTGTTATTGTTTATATAGAGGAATTAAATGTCTCTCGTTACGCCTAAAAATAAGAAATGGCTAAATATGAGATATGATAAAAATCAAGTAAACATATAGAGGAGATAAAAATAAAAATATTCCGTCTACTCATAAAACACGTTGAGCCCCCGCATGCGGAGTAAAGGCGTACATAAAGCGCGTACATAAAGTAAAGGCGTAAGTATGACAGGCCATTGTTTTAATAGAATTAAAGCTGTTCTGTTCATTTAATGGAAATTATTTGTTTCATGGTAACTAAATGAAATTTTCAACAAGTACCTACATAGAGAATTATAAAATCAGAAGACTTGGAGTATTATGCTTGTATTGCCGATTTATCACAAATAAAAACTTTTATTTAATAGTAAAAGAAATTAGTGTTTTTTTATAGAGCAAGTGAAAACAAAAATAAGAAATGAATGTGGAAAAATGTGTAACTTTGAGAAGTGGCAATTAACAAAACAAATTAATTTCTAATCTAAGTAAGTTGGTAAGTGAAAGTTGTGAGTTGCGCGCACGCACCAGATTGTTTTGGATTATGATGAACATTAATAGTGGATCAAGCTAATAAGTGTTAATTATCGTTATGTGTTAAATCAAATAATTCTAGAACATGAGATTGGATTTCCTGGCTCCCTCTCCTCTATCCAACGATGTCATTGTCATGTGAATATTGCACTTCACAATGTAGAAAAAGTTCTTGATTGTGTTTGACTACTTTGCAAGCCCCGTCCAACCTGTTTATAATAGACTCCGGAGCCATCTCCAAGCTCCACCCCCGCTATTTCAGCCAATCCTCCTTGGTGCCAGAAAATAGGACTGCCTCCTTTCTGATTTTTTTTTAATATTTAGCTATCACGTATGCTTGATAACTTCATATCCATAACAGTTGTAACCTTGAACATATTCTGGATGAAGAGAAGTGGTTTGTAGTTTAAGTTATAAAATAATTAATTTTATTTAAAATATCTATTGAGGGAATAAATAAGAAACGACTGCGGGAATTAGATGCTGTTCTTTCAAAGATAGGAATGAGCACATCCGGCATTACATTTACATTTATCTGCCTTTATTCATAAATAACTTTTTGATATATTCTATATTCATCTTTTTTTTTAATTATTTCAATATAATTGAAATAAATATTTGTGATTACCTCAATGCCCATGTAATACTTAAGTAGAGTATCTCAGATTTAATAGCAAGACTCTTTTCAAAAATGCCTAGATAAAAAATAATACTATACATACTCGTTCCGCGAAATATAAACTTTAATTGACGATAATGAGGTTTTTTTTTGTTTTAGTTATTAATTAGGATTGTATAGAGTAATATTATGTGCCATCTATATGAAATAAACTTTCGAGGATCAAAATGGCAGGAGACATGGGCGTCACCAGCACCAAATTATTGGGGGGGGCTCAATATTTTCTTAGATAGGTTTGGTAGAATTTGAGGGGCTAAAAGTTGAAATAATAGCCTCTAAAAACAACTGTTGGGACATTTAAATTCATTCTACAACCCTATATTTTAAAGGTATTTATAATCTCCTAAAACTTGTCAATTTATGCATCAGTTATACATTATAAAAGGGAATTATTAAGGCTTATTGTTGAACGTTGTTGGCCAAAGTTTCTTGATTGAATTTAATCCAAGTTTTTCATCTGATCCTGATCCCACTAATTTCATTGCTTTCCATTAACTTCTATAAGCTTCATCAAATTGATGGAAAGTAGGATCAAGCTGCTTGGTTTAAAAAAGGAATGTATAGCAATAAAAAAAACAGTTCGACCTGAAATAAAAAAATATATAATTCATCAAATATACAACGCCTGACTAGGTTTTAACAATAGATTGTGCTGAAATTAACTAATATTTTACATTTATATTTTATTGTTTAAACTCGGATAAATTCGTAAAATCGCATTTTTATTTAACAGTACAGTCCCCTCTGTCCCCCCCGGCGGTGACGCTCGTGGCAGGAGATAAGGCAATTTTTCTGGAGGCTTCATTCCCTGACTCATTTCTCCTTAATTTTAAGTACATAGGTTTTTTGTGAATTTTAACGATATGGGATAATACATAAACCATATAAAAAAGTCACACCACGTTAGAAAACTTCAGGAAAACAATTAATTAGTAGTTGTGAAAAAAGTTATTTTTTAAAAATTATGATTTATTTTTACTATCATTAAAAAGTTTTGGTTTTTTAAGTATAACCTTCGGAGGAACTAAATCATACTAATAATTAAAATAACAAACCAATTTACTATAGTAATGGGAAAATGAGTATATATATTATATAATATTCAGAACGTTGCCAGTTGAAAGAGGTTTCCTTCCACAATAACAAGGATGATCCAGTTCTGTTAGAAGTTACATAATGGCTTTTGATGAGCAATAACTTGGAATATCCTTCTGATACATGAGCTTTTGTACTTAGGAAGGTCGGAGAGAAGACGAGATGGAAGGTCTTTGGGCTTCGTTTTTCCCTCTCCTCGAGCAACTATTCCTCTTGCTAAGAGGACAGCCAGGATACTTTCAGGAAATTGGTTTAGAGATGAATTCTAGTCCTTTCGATATCATCTGCCCAAGTCTTTGAACTAGGAAATCTCTTCCATTTTTCCTTTTCTCATATCTGTGTATCATTCTCCCAGGGAAATCCGTTTTCCTTTCCAATTTCCCATTGTAGTGGTTTATTAGTTTCCTTTGCCTCCGAATTCGGAGTCTGGATCACATTTTTCCGACTTCATTCTAGGACTCCATAGTTTGTTCTTCCCATTTTTCCAAATTTAATTATAGATGCATCTCTGAGGACAAGCAGGATACTAAAATCCAATCCTAGGGATATAAAATGTATAGGACTTTTTACAAATGGAATACACCTAGACTTCGCAGACATTTTAAACCTGACTAAAAGTAAGACATTAAAGAATATTTTTATTTTAAACAGATAGCAACTGTTAAACTTTTTATTTATTTTGAATTAAAATTTGATGGAACGTTTTTAAGGTTTACATTTCTCCGCGATATTAATCTGCAATCTTTTTTTTTCTTTTGTGTGTGTTCGATATTCGAAGCTATAGAAATTTATTAATCTTTTATTTTTGAGTGATGTTAGCATTTATGGTTTATTTCTCACTAATATTTTATTGTAATTATCAATATTTAATTTGTATTACAATATTGTAATTTTATTATTTTTTTAATTTACAATTTCCCTTTCGAGAGTTGGTGGAAACATATTGAATAAATACATCCTATCTCAAAAGACCGCCAAACCTTTTTATCAAAACTTAAATTTCTTCCTGAGAGTTAAACTTTGATTTCAAAACATATGCTGAGGAAAGGAGAGGCTCAAATATGCGATCTCTTTTTTCACTAGGGCCGATCATTTGAGAAATTTTATTCAACATTATTTAATTTTTTTAAATATGTATTCTCGATAGAATTGCATTGAGTAAATGTGAGGAATAGAAAAAAAGTATACCGTGTTTAGTAAAATTGCAATCCAGCAGTACCGATCGTAAATTAATTAATAAAATTTCATCGCAGTAAAATGGTCGTATGATTGCATTTTTTGTAAGTTAGGTGCTAGGGAGAAGGACTAAAAAATTGACGTAAACGGAAATATCAGGAAAAGACATACAGTACCAGTCAAAAGTTTAGACTCACCCTTAGATTTTGTAAAATAAATAAATAACAAAATTTTATTTATTGAACAACATAACAACTATAATTTTATTTTTAATTCATTTATAACTAGCTGTATATCCCGGTTTCACCCAGGGAACTTGGAAATCAATGAGAAAAGCCGTGGGTTAAGAAAAGTTCGTTAGGACAGAAATGAGATTTTTTTTACTCCGACGGTTGATTTCGTAAAAATCTAATGTAAAGCGAGATCATAACGATTTTTATAACAATAAAAAATATACCCTGAGATTAGCTGAAGTTATGCAATTTTAATATGGACAGGTGTTCGCACCTGGTATGAAAGAACCACTGTGCGAAATTTGGAGAATTTAGGACAAACGGTATGTATTTCTATAACGAACAAAAAAAACAAACAAACAGAATTTCATCTTTATTTATATACAATGATATAATTTTTGAAACGTTATCTCTTGAGTTACAATTATTTACGAGCAATGGCCTTCCAATTATCATCTCTTTATTCCATTGGAGGATCTACTGGAGGTGATCCATATCTGTTCCGACACCAATTGGGTGTGTGTCTGTTTCTGGCTCAATGACAGTCAACAAAATCTCTCCTAAAGTTTTCATTATATTATTACCAGATCAAAGCCCACCAAATTCAAAGCTACGAATTATTATCTGGAGTTCCGATTTTCTATGATAATTTTAATTTTGTACCTTCTTAGGATTCGAATCAATGCTCTGGAACCCCCACCCCTTGCGCCTTCTCAAAGGACCGTTATTAAGAAAAGGACCAAATGAAACCAGCAAGAACTTAATTAAAAGTTCGTTTGTTCCAGTCCTTAAAATTACAAAACTATAACTCTGGCTTTTGCGAACTCCTAACCGATTCTCTTTTTTCATATTTCCGGACAAGTTTTCCGAGAAAGGAGAAAGGAGTCATTTTATAATGGTAACAGTAGGAGTTGAAATTACTTATAGGAGCTGAACCATTATTTCCTTATTAACTAATAAAAATGGCTCATTTAATTGCTTTACATGGATTAATTTACTATTTTTTCGGCCATATAACACTCGAACTCTGATTTCATTGGTCCGTTTAGAGACATATACTCGATAAAATCAATGTGAGGCAAGAAGCAGTTTTTATGATTGCAACATTTTGTAGACTTTGTTAGGTTTAGGTGCCAAAGATCCTGTTATAATTTACTAGATGCATTTTTGAGATGAGTGGATGCATTATTGTTTATTAAAAACAACTGTTCATATTATAATATGAATTATATATATAATAGGGAGCGAGGAAGCTCATTGGTAAGGCATTGAGCTGCTGTATTCGAATCTCGCTTGGCAGGATATCTTTAATATTCTGTCACAGATCGTCTCGTCGGCCGAGAGACCCTCCTGGTGCAAGTGCTTTATCAAGTGGGTAGCCTTAATAGAAAAATTTAGGGGGAAAAGCCTGGCGGTTGAGCGTGGTCACGGTCAACCGCAAATCACCTTGCACGATCGCTGGCCAGAAACTGTACTTCCTTAATATACACATCTGGAGGAGGATCTGCATCTGATCTGATACCAAGATGTTGATATAGCCTATGATCCGGTAACACATGAAAGAAAGGAAATTGAATTTATTATATTATAATACTTTTATTCTATTCTCTAATATGTAATGACTATTTTACTTTGATAGAAAAAAGCGATCACTAAAGTACTACTTACTTCAAGTGTATTACAGATTGTATCATAAAGAACTATGCATTTTTTCATATAATTTAAATTAATATTAATCTATATAAATAAATATAAAATTCTGTTTGTTTGTTTTTTGTAGAAATCCACACCATTTGTCCTAAATTCTGCAAATTTCGCTTAGTGGTTCTTTGATATCAGATGCGAACACCTGTCCGTATTAAAATTGCATAACTTCAGCCACTCTCTGAGTATATTCTTTGTTGTTATAAAAATCGTTTTGATTTCGCTTTAAATGGGTTTTCACGAAATCGACCGTTTGAGTCGCTAAAAGTCTCACTCATTTTCTTAGATTTAAAAAATGAAATTCTCTGGGTAAAACTAGTAGTAACTAGTGGTAATTCAGCTAGTATTAAATAATTTTAATAATTAATTAATTATAAGTAATTAATTTTCTGTATTTTTATTGTTTTACTGTATTCATAAGGATGAATTCCTCAGATTGAGATCAATGCGAAATCCCGAATGCTCAATCAAAAACTCTACTTAACAACCCACAGTATTATTCCATCCTGAACACACACACACAAAAATAAAAATAAAAAGCACATAATAATAATACCTACCTTTAAAATTCAATATTAGATTTTTCATCTTGCAATTCTTTTGTTTCAGGTAAATGGACTGATTATATGAAGGTGCTTTTTAAATAATGAGTAATAATATATTGTATGTATATATGTATTGCATGCATGTTTATGTTTATTCCTTTATTGTATATTTTGATACATCAAATGTATTGGTTGGCACGCCATTGTGATAGCATCGGCTCTGTGACGCTCCGTTTAATATCAGATTTTTTTATTGTTTTTTTTTGTGAACTTTAGTGCTGGGAAACTGTACTGCATGTAGAACTAATACTGCTCTACAGTTTAGTGTCATCGTGGAAAACATACGTTCGGAAATAAAGTTGCAGGAACGAGGTATTTAATTCCATTTATTGCTTTAAGTGAATCTGTGCTTATCAGTGATATTGGTGGGGAAAGCGCATGCGCCTTATTTAAACACTGTAGATAATCACTAGCCAGTGTCCGTCTAGGACTCAGAAGTAGAGGTAGCTCTGCGTCGAAACCGCTTATCAGCCTCATTACGTATATAGGACATCTAATCAAATAAAAATGGCGGCTGGTAAAACTGATATAGACAGTGCCTTGGCCTCGAAACTTGATGTGATACTTCAAAATTTCGAAGACCTAAAAAATGATATTAATCAAATTAAAACACAACAAACTGATCTTGTAATCTCGGTAGAAGAATGTAAGATCGCTTGCGACTATGTTCAGCAATTTCAAGCAGAATTAATACAACTGAAAAACGAAAATCAAACTTTGAAATCGGAACTTTTTAAAGTAAAAAAAAACATTTAGATAATGAAGATCAGAGAAAATTAAAAAAGTCAATAGTTATTCACGGAATACCATACAAAGAAAATGAAAATATAGGGAGCATTCTGAAAAATGTATGTCTATTTTTGGGTGTGGAATATTATTACGGTCTCTTTAAACAGTGCTAACGGATCAAAACTAAAGATAGTAGCAAAAATGGCGTAATAAACTGCAAGTTCTCAAACATTTCTAATAAAAACGCCTTTTTATCTAAACTAAAAATTAAAAGAAATGAGTTGAATTTAAAAAATATTAATATCTGTGATTCTACAGAAGATGATACAAAAGTATACATACATGAATCCATGACATTTAAAAATAACAATTGTTTAATAATGCTAAGGCTCTCCAGAGAAATGGTTTTTTCAAGTTTTTATGGTTTAGAAACGGATATATTTACTATAGAACTAAAGAAGGTGCACCCGCCAAGAAAATTCAGTGCGATGAAGATCTTAATGTTTTTCAACCCAAGATCACAAGGGCGTATGAAACTGATTCTGACGAATTTTCCGAAGAGGAGAAGCGTAAAAAGAGAGACACTAAGAAAACCCCATAGCAAATGTCTCTTTCACAACTCGGCTTGAATATCGGTAAAACCTCGACCTCTAATATTTTCTTTTGGAACGTCAATGGCTACACAAATCTATTTAACCTATGTAGTAATGATGAAAAATATCTTAGTACTTGCGCGGTTATTTGTTAAAGTGAAACATGGCTCACTACCTATCAATTTTCTTCACCATATTGTTTATCGAATTTTAAAATAATTAATAAACCTGCAGTTAAGGAAAACAAATATGGTAGGGGGAAGGGGGGGGGGGTCTCATGATACTTGTTAATAAATCTATTTCAGAGAATGTGGAAGTGCTGTACGAATGTGAATGTCTCCTTGCTGTAAAAATATTAATTAATAATGTTCGTTTAAATATTGTACTTGCTTACTGGAGCCAATCATTTGAATTTCATCACTGTCTTGAAACGCTAAGCAATCTATTATCTTGCCTAAACACAGACCATTTTACTGTCGTCAGTGGCGATTTTAACAGTCGCATAAGTGATATGAACCAATTAGACTATGAAATAGTGGAGAATACAGTATTCTATTCTAAAAGAAAATCATTGAATACAATTTCCAATTCAAGAGGATGAAGACTAATAGATCTAATGGAGAATGAAGGTTATATCCTCTGTAACGATAGGTCACCATCGGACACACCCGCTCAACTTACATTTGTATCGACACAAGGAAAAAGCTGCATAGCTTTGGTATTTGTAAATGGAGGTATTGCGCCATTTGTATCTGATTTCGAAGTTCTGTTTTGTACTTCCCCTAGTCCACACTTTCCTTGTATTTTGAGGGTCAACAGCGAAATTATTTCTGACGAAGTAGAACCATGCTTTATACGACATTCCGAATATCTAAGCAATCGGAGAATCACATGGAAAATGGATGCAGCCGTTATTTTTCAGCACTTCTTAAACAACTGCGACTTTCTTTATTTCAACAGTTATATCACTGAAAAACTTAATAGAAATATGCTCTCTGCAATACGATACGCGGCCTCCCATTCAGGAATGATAGTTAGCAGAAGGAAAAATTCAAACGCATTCATCCCCAAACATCCCTGGTACAGCGCGGAGTGTCATTTAAAAAGGAAACAGGCGAAATCGCTTTATAGATTATGGAGAAACAATTGTTCTAATGATATATTGCTAACAGCTTACCTTCGCTGCAAAAAGGATTACATCAATTTTATTAAAAAAGCAAAAATAGAGTATTATAAAAATTCCCTTGACATTTTGGCAAATACAAGGAACTCTAAAGAATTCTAGAGTGAGATCAGGAAAATAAATCCAATGACCAAGCCTAACAATGAAATTTCTATTGAGAAATGGTGTGAATTTTACTCCTCGCTTTATCCTCCGCAAGAAAGTTATTTTCATTTCCCCACTACAATAATGAACCCAATTTTGGATACCGATATAACAACAAGTGAACTACTAAATGTTTTGAGCTCACTGAAATCTAGAAAAGCGGCCGGAGTGGATGGTATTAGTTATGAATTCTATAAGTATATGACCCCAGCCTGGACTCACTATTTATTAAATATGTTTAACTTGATTTTTCAAAAGGAGAAGATCCCCATGTCATGGACAACTTTGATTATAAAATTGATCCATAAGAAGGGAAGCAAGAAGGAAGTACTGAACTATAGGGGAATAGCAATGTTAAACACAATAACAAGCCTTTTTACCACGATCCTGCTTAACAGGATAGAACCGTGGATAGAAGAGAGAAGACTACTTCCAGAAGAACAGTCAGGTTTTAGGAAAGGAAGAAGTACACTAGACAACCTGTTTGTCCTAAACTCTATCGTTTCCTCGTGTATAAAAGGAAAAGGAAAGAAGGCTTACGGATTATTTGGGGACTTTCGTCGAGCTTTTGACTCCATAAACACGAATAAGCTGTGGCAAAAGTTACATAAAGTTGGATTGAGCACAAAGATGTTAAACGTTATTAAATCACTATATGATAACGCCAAAATGAAAATCAATGTGGAAAGCAGGCTTAGTGAGGAAATTGAGATAACGGAAGGAGTCTTACAGGGGGAATCCCTTAGCCCGCTGATGTTTAACCTGTTTACATCTGATATGCTGAGGTTTCTTGAGAATGATGGAGTCCTAGGGCTAAGAGTAGACAGCAAAACGCAAAACGCTCACAGGGCTTCTTTATGCGGACGATGCCGTTCTTTTTGCAGATTCAGCAAGTGAGCTCAGGAAAGTACTCCGATCTTTAGATAACTATTGTTCTAAAAATGACCTCACTATCAACCCAAATAAAACTAAAATAGTAATTTTTAGTAAATCACCTAAAGTCAAAAGTAGTCAACTGTTTAAGTACAAAAATGACATTCTTGAATGTGTGCAGAGCTACGACTATCTAGGTATCAGAATTTCGTGTACTTGCAGGTTTTCCCAAGCAATGAAGCATATTATAAATAAAGCTAAGTATGCTGCATCTAGAGTAATTGGCATGTTATGTCGGTTCAAAAGCGATTCATTGGAAACAAAGAAGAAGCTTTTTGAAGCCATCGCTCGCTCAACCCTGATGTATGGAGTGGAACTATGGGCGCCATTGTACGCAAATAATCTGGAATTTGTCCAAACGCAATTTTACAAGAACGTTTTCCATTGGCCGATTAACACCCCGGATCACTTTGTTCGTTTGGAGGTAGGCGTTGATAGAATCCAAATTCTGCTGTTTCAGTTGATGCTAGGGTGGTGGAAAAAAACTGCTTTCGATGTTAGATGAAAGGCTACCTAGGAAATGCTTAATTAAATGTTAGCGTCGGCAGATTCGGACCCAATCCATTACAACTGGGCAGCACAACTGCGGCATTTTCTTCTATTGATTGGTGCGGAAGAAGTATGGTTGGCTCAGAGTCTTTATATCCTAAATAAATCGGTGAATGATCTGCTGGAGAAGTATACTAATCATTTTTTGAGCAAGGACATCGAGCAAACAATGAACTCATCCTATACAATATAATCCCAACTATAGAGTTATATGCCCGTTAGGTCAGGCTCAACCATATATTTCTTGGCGAGTCAATATATTAAAACTGAGATTGGTAAGCCAGCTAAGAGTCAGTAATGTGAATATACACCGTTTTAGAGTTAATAGAAAAATTCATACAATAGACAGTAGAGAAGTTTGCCCCATCTGCAACAGAAATGAGTTGGAAACAATAGAACATCTTTTCATCACCTGCCCCGTGTACAATAGCTTCAGAAACAAATATCTTTCCAAATACCTACCTGTAAAAAACTCAATTTATGAGCTGCTGGATATAGAATCAATTGCCAAAATTAATGATATGTCTAACTTCCTTCTATATTGACTTACCGAAAGGAATTTTATTTTGAATTGCTTTTAAAAAACCGATAATAATCTATACCTACTATTCTCTCGTACATATGTCTGTCATAATTTTGCTATCCAATTATTTAGTTATTTAAAGATTATTGATTATAATCCGATAATTATCTGAAAATGTAAATATTGTATGTATTTTCTTTATATTATGTTGTATTTTGATTTGAATTGTAGTTGGACAATATTTATGTTCATATTCATAATGTCATGTAAAAATATGTGTCAGCCAAACTCTATTTGGACGGGGCAGTGTCCCCAAATACAAATAAAGATTTCATTTCATTCATTCATTCATTCATTTCATTTCATTTCATTCATTCATTCATTCATTTCATTTCATTTCATTCATTCATTTCATTTCATTTCATTCATTCATTCATTTCATTTCATTTCATTTCATTCATTCATTCATTTCATTTCATTTCATTCGTTTCATTTCATTTCATTCATTCGTTAAATGTATGTATTGTATATTATAATTCACTTAATAATTCGGCTTTTTACTTAAAAGAAATAATTTATTGTTAAAATTACCAAACCATTATGATTGAAGAACATATTCCTTTTAACCATTACTATGTACGATTATATTCTATTATTATTCTATTTACTATTCAAGCACTTACTATTATCTTATTTTTAAATTGTTTTTACTTTCTTTCTATTTCGTTAGATATATTTTTTCATTCTCCTATTTCTATATATGTAATTCTTCTATTATATGCCACTTATATATGTATGCTATATGCCTAACTGTTGTATTAACACGTTAGGTGCGGCATCGGTTCCCGGGGTCCGATGTCTTACATTCCCTTCTTAACAGCCGTTTTTCACATGAAAATGCCCGAAAGTCCGAACACTTCAAACTCTCAATTTAGTCGATTTTAATGAGATAATTGCGAGAAGGATCTCGAGACCCTTACAGCTTATAATTTGTGAACCTTCCTTCATCATTATAGTGGTCTTTTAATGTTCTTCTATGAGATAATTGCATTTTTGTGCAAAAAAATTTGCTAACAGCTGAAATTCTGTTGTTTTTTAGAATCGGACTCCGAGGTCCGAATTTCGATAAAGAATGGCGTAAATCCTGTATCGGCCTGTCCCTCGCCTATTATGTCTAGTTCCAATCCTTCCAAAGAGATAATGTACTTGAGACTCTCATTTAATTCCTTTTTAATCAAATGATAACGCTTTCGTCAACTAACAAAATTAATATCAAAAATGAATTTCCAATTTAAAATAACAGTTTTGGTTGAAGATGAGTTATTTTTAAAACCGGACCTCTCCTTATTTTTTCCCTTTTTTTTTTTCTTATACATCGAATGATCGATACTATCGATTTATTTATGTTTAAACCCCTTAATGGAGAAGGCTGCATACTATCATGTCACAAATGGATAAAAACTTCATGTTATTAATATTCAAAGCAGGAAAGCTTTTATTGTCTTATAGCGGTCATTATTTATTGGCTCTTGTACAAAGTAGGAGGAAACTTTGTTCGAGGTCTATAGAACACCACTTCTTTATTAGTGCTCGTTGAGGAGCTTCACATTGTCCGTGACTCGTATAAAACTTCGGCATCATAAAGCCCTTCATAAAAGAAAAAAAAATCTAAAGATCCTAACAAAGAGTCATTAAGCTATAATTAAGTCCATCATCGCTAGCTTAGCTTTAGGTATAAATGGTATGTTTTTATATTGAATTATCAGTAATTTATGTCTATGGAAAAAAGTAAAATAACATGAAGAAGCCATGTTTCAATGAAGATTGTTTAAACTCGTGTGAGAAAAGAAAAGCCGCTAAACTTAAAGTTTTGTATAATCCTAGTGAAGACAATCGTCCCTACTTCCGAAGCTTAAAAACGAAATTACTAAATTACAAAAAAAAAAAATAATAAGAGACTCTCAAAATAGTTATTTTCACCACCAGTACCAAAAGTGGTCGCTTCAGGGTCGCGGTCGTGTTAAACGTGCGAGGCATAGCCGAGCGCGGATATTAGACCAAGCACCGAAAACACACTTTTGGTTCGTGTTATGAACAATACTTTTCAACATACTGCTCATACTTGAGTGCATTAAAAAACTTTTTTACATTTCATTAATAACTTACACATATAATAAGAAATTGAATTGACAGTTCTTTTTTTTTTCTTTTTTTTTTTAAACATCTGTTTATCAACATAAAAGAAAAATAATTATATATGAACATTAATATTCATAGTATAAATATTATTATTAATTACAACAACTTTTGATCAACAATAAATTTTTTATCAATTGATAAACAAATTTTGATCATTGAATATTTTGAACATAAAGTAGGTGGCTTTATGATTTTTGCCATTTCCGCTAGATAAACAAGCATAACCCCATCACATACAACACCAATATTTCTCCTTCTCAGCAAGTGACGTAACTTATTATATTTGCTTTAATATAAAGCACGGGATTTAGCTGGAAGTAGTTGCTTTGGAGCTTCTTGTACTTCTTCTAAAACATCTTCTGATAATTGCACTTCAAGCATTCTAATTAGCAAGAAACACAGTATTACTAAATGTTTAATTGTACGTATTAGGTGAGGTTAGCGCACTGAAAAGCTTTTTCAGGCTTAGGATCGAAAAGTATCACCACTTTACGGAGTAGAAACATGTATTGAAAATACATTTTTAATGCAGTATGATGAAAATAAAATTATATAAATAAAAAATAATAGAATCGTAAAATAACGTTAGAGGTATGTACAAAGTTATAACGTAAACGCTTAGAAACAGCTACGACTGGCATCAGAGATAAAAATAATAATGTAATTGCGGTTTCTGTGGACATAGAAAGTAAATTCAAAGAACACTTTGATAGACTTTTGAATTCAGGAAATATTTGTGTCCACTTTTGGAGTACCAAAGTGCTGAATCGTCCTTAGAAGAACTGAGTATAGGGGAAGTAGAAATAGCTATCGGAGAGTTAAAATCTTATTATTAGGCTTATTAATTGGGTAGAATTTTCTAAAATAGATTGGTTGAAAAAAATTGGGAAAAATAAGAAAATTCTTGAAGAATGAAAAGATACTTACCCTGATTTACATGAACGGGTTGCGGACAGATAATAATAACGTTAATTCTGACTAGTAAAATCACCAAATACGCCGAGGAAATTATCGGAGTCTACAAATGTGATTTTAGACGAAGCCGTTCAACTATTGACCAGATATTTTTTCTCCGGTGAATTTAGACTCAAAAGGTGAAGTGCAATTGTATCATGGGTTACACCACTAAAAAGCTAACTAAATTCCGCAGTTTTTAGGAAATTTTACAGCTTCTAGGGTGCTCCAGTGGGGAGTGAGGAATTTTCAAAAACTATTGATAATTTAAGTTTTAATGAATGTTTTGTGTTTAAAAGGCCCACTGAAAGTGGATTTGAAATAACCTAACCTAACTCATATTTTAGGAAATTTAATGCTGATGAAGAAAATATCATTGTTTTTGTTTCTACGCTAAACCGTAGTAGAGAAAACTGTCATTTTTTAGAAAAAAGTAAGATTTAAAAAAAAAAAAATTCTATCTGCTCAATAGATTGAGATAGGAAACTCGTTTCTGCGCCATTCTACCCCGTTTAGCATGCAGTATTACCCTTTTTTTTTAGGGACACCCAGTATATTCGACTTTAAAAATGCTTATGATCCTATAGAGCGCCTTTAGCTATATAATATTCTAACTGAGCTGGGAACACCAAAGAAGTTAGTAATTCTAATTAGGATGTGCATGGCCGAAACATTCAATGAAGTAAGAATCAGTTATTATTTTTCTAAAAGGTTCGCTCTGGTTTGAAACAATAGGATTCGCTATCTCCCGTTATATTTAATTTAACTCTGGAATACGTCATTAGGGGAAAAGAAAAGTACTTTTTTTTTTTTTTTTATTTTTTTTTTTTTTTTTTTTTTTTTTTTTATTGAAAGAATTAATACATACTGCCACAATCAAGGGCATTAATAAGAAAAGTACTAGAAAAGGTTTAAAGGTTTATAATAATAATATATAAGAGGGGCAACTAAGGGTGCACTCACCATTCCTGGGAGTCGGGATTGGAGGGCGGATGGGAACTGAAATTAATGACGGACTTTGATGACTTGAACTTTTGCGGGTTGTAGGCCACGGGAGAAGAAGAAAACGGAAAAGCAAGGATCCCATTAATCTTTTCATTTCGTTCTTCATTTTCCCTACCTTTATTTATCCTGAAAAATTATATTCTAACGAAAGCAATAGCAACCTCTTAGTTCAGCACAGTTGCTATATTTTTTCAAGCTGTAACACATCAAACATTTATCACAAGTTGCATCAATACCCCTACAATCTTGATGCATTGAAATTATCTTCCTTATTCTGCAGGAGTCCTCATCTCCAATTGATATAATCTTAAGAAAAGCTTTTTCTGCATTTTTCACATTAAGAATACGAATTTGACACTTAGAGTGACAAAAAAATATTAATCACTCTTATTGAGAAGACTGAAAAAAGGAAAACGAACAACAAACAAAGTGAACAAAAAACAAGGAAGTTTTAAGAGTCGGTAGAGAGAGGGGTAGAGAGAGAGAGAGGGGTAGAGAGAGGGGTAGAGAGAGGGGTTGAGAATCCGGTGCGGGGTTATCCTCTCTATTAATCAAAGTAATTGTAAACTTCTTTACTTGAAGAGTAGGTATTATTTTTTAACAGATCTCAGGATGTTATGAGGTGTTTATGCCTGTTTTTTAAAGTTGTGATTATATTAACTTAACCGTAGATTTAATTAATTGAATCAGATTATTACAGAAAATCCTAGAATAGGTCTTTTTTTTACTTTCACTTACCTATATATGAAATATATAGTAAGTGGAAGTATTGCGATCGTGAAAAATTTCGACTTCGGTTTTCAACGGATATACACGTTTTGGGGTCCCCTGAGTCCAATTAACCAAGTCCCGCGAAATAGTCTGTGTGAACAGACTAGCTCAAAAACTATAAACCGTGCGAACCTGAAATTGGGTATTTAGTGTATAGATATGCCCGCGGTGTGCCAGCGAAAATTTCATCAAATTTGCTCAAAGGGAGGGGGTACTTTATTTAATAACTTTTTACGTTTTTTTAGATTTTCTCAAAAACGGCTCTAACGATTTTGATTAAACTGAGTATTTGATCTATATACTTGTATGACTGTAAAAATTTTATCAACCGGAGGGGAGACTTTACTTAATAAATCTTGTATCATTTTCACGTGTTTTTTTTTTTTTTATTTACTCAAAAACGGTTTAAACGATTTTGATCAAACTGGGTATTTCATGTATGTATAGGCCAGCGATGCGATAGCCAACATTACATCAAAATTGGACAAACGGAGCGGGCACTTTACTTTTTAATTTTTTTCCAATTTTTACCTTTTTTTCATTTATCTCAAAAACGGCTTTAACGATTTTTATCAGATTCGTCATGTTTAATGAAAATTAGGTGTTCTTTAATATCAGGTAAGCTTTATCATTATTAAAATGTTCTGAGGGGGCTTTTTTTGGGGGGTGGGGGCCTTTTTTTGTTTGTTTGTTTCCTATAAAGTACCTTTCTTTTTGTTTATATGGAGAAATTAACTGTCTCTCGTTACGCCTAAAAATAGGAAATGGCTATATATGAGACATGATAAAAATAAAGAAAACATAAAGAGGAGAAAAAAAGAAAAATATTCAGTCAACTCATAAAACTCGTTGAACCCACGCCTTTAATGACAGACCATTATTCATAATTAAAGCCGTTCTGTTCATTTGAGAAGTGGCAATTAACAAAATGCATTAATTTATAATCTAAGTAAGTTGGTAAGTGAAAGTTGTGTGTTGCGCGCACCCACCAGATTTTTTAATTTTTCAAATGATTGAAAAAATACATATTTTTTAGACTAGACGAAGGCCGAAAAGTTATTTAAATAAATTAAATTAAAAAAAATGAGTTATCCTGGTGATTGCTCTTACCTATTAGTTGAGATCTTCTAAAGCAAAGAGAACAATTTAATCCCTTGGAGGAAATTAGAAGACCAGTTATAAATTGGGTATTTTTAGAACAAAATAGGAAAAAAAAATTAAGGGTAATAAAGGTCTATTGAAAACTCTCTTGACAGACAGACAGACGGACAGACAAATGTGTTTATTTATATACAGAAAAATAAAAAAATAAAATAAAATGCAATGAAAATCTCACCAAAACACCACTGCAGTGGGTAACACCCGTTCGCAGGAGTTCTGATTTAATAGTAACTTTGAGTAAAATATTAATAATCGCCTCTTAATAAAAACAAATAAAATAATAGCCTCCAATTGCCATAAATAACAAAAAGAACTAGCAATTTCAGAAAGAACTTTATTGTTCAAGACTGTAAATAATAAATACACAATAAGCTATATTTCCTACAGAACATATTTGATTATTTTCATTGTTAACTTTAGTATATGGAGAACGTACGGTTGTTACTGAAAGGGAGATTTAAAGGTAAAAGGTAGAATATTATTATGGGTAGTCGTGGTATAAGGATTCGGTATATAATATTTAGTATATTATGTGGCATTTTAGTTAATAATTTATGAAAATCGTTTGCGGTATCTTATGGGAAGTTGAACTGCTCTGTTGGAAAAAGCCGATAGGAAAATGCCTCTGTAACATATCCGCTGAGCAAATCCCAATCTTTACCATTCAAATACGAGATTACCTCCTTGTCAGTTAGAGTGTAAGCATTAAACCAGTTAGCCCTATAGTCCCTTAAGATAGTGCAACTCCCAATAAAATGACTTATTGTTTCTAACTGGTTGGCATTGCATAGGCTGCAGTTACGATTACGCTTGCTGTCCCATGGCCCATAGTTAAGCTTCGTGATGCTGAGCGATAAATTTCTAATTTTTTGCTCAAGGGAATATCATTGTTTGAGATCAGAGAATTCCAAGTAAAGTTGATTCCCTGTTTTGCCTTGGCCAGGACATTATTGAAGTAAAAGACTCTTCTTATGATTAAACATCATTTTGTAATTAATATTATTTTGTAAGTAATATTCAACTCCTAAACCAACCCCTATTGCTATGAATACGTTTTTGAAGACTTCCTGGCTTCTTTCTATTTTGACAAGGAAAAAAAAAACTTGAATGCCCCACTGCACACACCTCAAGGCAAACATCTCTCTATTGAAGGAAGCCATTCCAATTCACCAACAAAGCGGACGTTAAAGAAGTCGACATCTATGTCAACACTCGTTGACGCAGTGCAATTTAGGACTGGTTTTCTTAATCGAAATTCAACAATTCATACAATAATGCCTCTTCTATATCATATCATTTATTTCTCTTCTAACATTATTTTGTATTGTATGTTATCTTCACGCTATTATAATTCTTGAAAGAATTTAAGAACTTGAAAAGTTTTATAAATTAAAAATTAACAATACTAAATTATATGTATATTCTTTTATCTTTTTCTATTGAGAACTAATAATGACACACACACACACACACTCAATAAGTATTAGAGTTTTACGTTCATATTTATACCATATTTATGAATTAAAATAAAAAATATCATCTAATAGTAAAGAAAATCCCACTATATATGAAACAATAAAAAATGACATACCAACAATATACAATAGTATATAACGGAAATTCAATAAATACTTGAGATTTATTATTTTTTTACTCCAAGTAAAAATTTTGAAAACCTCTGAAATCTCTGAAGCTAAAGTAAATCATAAGTGCTATCAGAAAAGAAAGCAGTTGCTTCACAAGTTATTACATTTTCCGTACTTGTTTTATATTATTCATAAAATTGTAAATAACTTTTTTCGCAAAATATTTTTTTTTTTTAGTTTGAAAAACTAATAGATTAGTGATTTTTTATAAACTTCTCCAACTCGAAAAGTTGGTTGTGAAACACTGAAATATGACTTTGAAAGATTATTCTTTGATAAATTATGACTTTTGTGTCTACCCCAATCAGTGCTCCTACAAAGGTCCCCAAATACTTGGAATCAGATATATCCTGCCTTTATTTTCCAGATCTCCGCTCTTTTGTCAATAATGATTTCTTCCAATACAATACGAATTTATTGGATAAAAAAAAAAAATAGTGCCAACGCCGCTTTATTGTTTCTATCCTTCAATGGAAGGGAAAAGTGCCCCATTATGGGATGGTTGCCTAATATGGGATATGTGGTTTCTGGATATATTTTGTACCGCAACCTCGCTTTTATTCTATAAAATTGAAGATTAATGTCGCATTGGCACATAACCGTGTCACATTGTTATACATTCTTACCCTGTTGGATTATTTTCAGTAAATTGATGTTTTAGGGTTCAAAAACATTTTTCGTGATTATTTTGACCTGATATTTCAGGACTCAAGGTAAGTCGAATTCCCTTAATCATTATTTTATCTTAAATGTTGAACAATTCATTACAATATTTGCTAACTGCTTTCTTTTTACTTATTACATACTGAAGCCCAATAACCTCTACAAAAAAAAAGAAGCCACATCCCCTAATATGGGATACCCATTACTTCCTATTAAGGGATATTCCATATAGAGGCACCTTTTTATCCCTGAAATAAAAATAGTTATTAATAGATTAAAATAATATTAATGAAATATTACTTTAGAGACTGAGTTTTTAGAAACGTGTATGTTTTGTGACAAAAATTTAGAAAATGAAGAAACTAAAGTTCAATTTTCCTACTGTGGAGTGTCGTACCATGAGAGCAGTGTTGAACTCATAATCCACAAATTTTCATTGTAATTTGTGAAAAAATCTGCCAAATTTTGATTATTTAAATATTATTTGAAACTTATAAAATTAAAAAAAATTGTGTTTTTGTTTGTAACTTAGTAAACATGGATTTATTTGCAACATATATCTATATTTATATTTGTTTTTCCTCCCCTTCCTCGCACCTTTGTCTATACGGGGTTTCCCGGGCCAGGGGATAGGGTGGGGGATTAATGCCAAGTAATGTTATTAAATATTCCCTGGGTTACGGGTTTTGAACTTGCTATCTTCTGTTATCTATCTACTTATACTTTACCATATACTTTCTGTTATGCTATCGGGTTTCCGAGCATACGTTGCCATGGGCATTTACAACATATATTTCTGTGAATATCTCCTGTATAATAAACAAATTTTCCCTTATATATTTCATTTTATATCGTGGTCCCTAATACGGGATATGTATCCCATATTAGGACAACCCCCCTATCCCATATTAAGAGCCCATTTTCAAAAAGTATAAATTTTCCTTTTCTCACATTAATCATGATTACAAATTTCAAAAAGGAGATATGGGTTGTTTTTCATTTTTGATGTTGTCTACTACTACTGCTAAATGTATAACAACATTTTTTGAATCGTCTAAGCAATTTAGAGCCAAGAAATTAAATATTTAAAAAAAGTATCCCATAATAGGGCACTTTCCCCTATACATTAACATATATTTAATATAAAACATATGTTAAATATATCAAATATAAAGGAGTTATCGTTGCTATTTTTTATTATTTATTGAGATACTTCTCGAGAAATGGATCTCATTGAAAAGTAGAAAGCCAATATTGGGATATACACCATCTAGATCCTTGTCGGAATATGAAGTTTTGAATCCAGCCGCTGCACAGTGTCACGAGCAGTGTTAAAAAAAAAGAAAAGTTTGAAAATATTTTTTAGGGCTAATATAAAATTTAGAATATTAGAAAAGAAATAAAACATAGAAATTTCAATATATAACCAAAGCTCAAAGCCAAGGATTAACTTCAATTGTTGATAAAAATACAAATTATAAAACTGGTTAGTATATATTTACATTGGCTGTTACCATCTTATTACTTAAACATTTCAATTCTACTTTTGACCTGTTAAAGTGCCAGTCATAAGTGGATTGTTCATTGACTAATCTTGAGCAAAATTGCAAAAAGGGGTAAGTTCTATTCTTCACTATTATAAATGAAATTTTCATCATTTTTTAAACTTTGGAAATGATTTTCTACGTAATTTCTACGTAAAAACGTAAAATAACGGTTTTTCCATATTATATCCATAAATGCAACGTTTCTTCTTATTTATTTTGATGCCTAGTTTATGTGCTTCTGGCTACTCCTTACGGTGATATTGTGGCTTTAGTTTTCAAAACCACATCTATACTGTACTAAGCCTGGCAAAGTACTGAACCAAGCGAAACGATGGTTTATTTGATAGACTAGTGCATGAAAATAATTTATCTGATTGTTCGGATGAAGTTAGGGAGAATATAAGACAATTCGTACGGTTAGTCCATAATCAAAATTAGTGATCATTATTCTTGTCGACCACTACAGTACCGTTGCACGAATTGGTGCAAATAACAAAGTTTTGAGAGGAAATAAAAATCCATCTTTTATGTTTTTTTTTTTGAGGCTACTAAATGTTATTTTCGCAAAGGAATTGTCATTGATAATTGAATATCAGCACGACAATTACGAATCTGACCCCATATAACATTCTATCTCATATGTTGGCATCTGTGTTTAACATTTCAAGTGACACGAATCCTACACAAAAATGCTACAATTGTGAGGCAACTCCTATGCTCATGAAAACAGAGTTAGTATATAGTTAACCACCTAAAACCGAACATTAAAAATATGTATGTATATTAATACATACTTAATGTTAAGAGAAAATGGTAGTCTTTTTTATTGTCTAGTGATTATGAGGAGGATTAAGTTTTGTTTGTTAGTACTGTTCAGAGTTCATTTTTTTTTAAGTTAGTAAATTTCAAATGTGTCTCTATTCACATTTTATACCTCCATAAATTATTTTTTCTGTCATGTTTGTGTTGTTTAGTTACCTAAAAATATAATTCACAGTTAAAAAAAGTTCGAATTTTGATTTCTAACCCCACATACTAGTGACACTGTGCGCTGGAGAGAATAATGTCGTACGAGTTTCCCAGCAGTCGTCCATGAATGTTTTTGAATGTTGCACATCAGTTGCACACTGCCATTTTGATTGATAGTGAGGTGGCCAAATTATAGTTACCAAATTGTAGTTAATTATAGTTAGTTATAGAAAATATAGTTACCGTAATTAGGGTGGTGTTCCAGCACGGATGTGTTGACATGCGTGACAAGGAAATGATAAAAGTAATAATATAATAAGGAAAAGCCTAAGATACTATTCATATTAAAAAAAAATTGAAAATACAAAGCGTGAAATATTTTATTTTAAAGAAATAGGGACCTATTATATCGTCTTAGATTAATTGTTGGGCCATTGTTAGTTGAATTTCTTCTTCTACACTTTTGAATACCTTCAAAAAAAGAATAAACGCCATCACTTAGGTCTGGGAGGCTTATTAGAGTTACCCTTTTGTTTTATGTACAAAATAGACAACTTCCGCATTTTAATACTCTAGCTAACTCAAAACATACCATTTTTGAACTGCAGCTTTATTCTACGACAGGTGCAATATTTATAGTGCTCATAGGCGTACCCAGCTAGTGGTGGGGGTGGAGCAGCCATTGAAGCAAAAACAAAATGTATGTATCACAATAAAAATTAATATTTTTTCCAAACAAGTGATTCTAATGAATAATAAAGCACTGATATAACTATATATAATTTTCTTAAAATTTCGGTTTCGTTCGCCTTGCGTTGAGACCACATAAATTAGGAATACTATCATCGTATCCGTTATAATATTTGAATAGTATTTTCTCGAAGACAAAACTTAGAATTGCAATTGACAACATACAGCATTTCCAAGTCTATTTGAACATTTTTCAAGTCAACTGTAACCCTTTCCAATTCAAACGTAATCCTTTTCAGATGAGTTTTAACCCTTTCCAAAGCAAATGTAACCCCTTCCAACTCAATCGTCACCCTTTCTATTTCAATTGTAACCAATTCCAATTTAAATTTCAATCGTTACCCTTGGAAAAAAATATATAATAAAATTTAAGGTTCCTTGGAATGGGTGAAATTGGAACTTTTATTGTTTGGAATTGGAAGATTTATTTAAGAGTGACAATTGAAATGGAAAAGGTTACAATTTAAATAAAAGGGGTGACGATTGAGTTGAAAGAGGTTGCATTTGATTTGGAAAGAGTTTCTTGTGACTTGGAAAAGGTTCAAATAGACTGGAAATGTTACATATGTTTCTGTTAATATTAAATTATTTTCTCTGCATTTTTATTTATATACGGCGCTTTGTGGCGTCTAAGCCGCACGACCAATAGGAATTGCGGAATTGCATAAATGGTCCCCACTAAATCTACGAGTAACAGTTGAAGCATGGCATTTCCATAAGGGTATAAGTGCCTTTGAGAAAATTTTACAGAAATGATATGGGTTATACCCAATAGGTGAACTAAGTTCAGCGCTTACACCCATGCTATGTTTCAAAAGTTCAATGAACTACTTATTAACAACTAAAAATTAATTATATCCATTTCCTCCTCCAGAAGAATAGTTTTGACACACTTTGAGAAAAAAAAACTTTATATATTTTTTTGGCACCTATGCCCTTATGCATTTCCACGCTTCAGTTTTCTACAAACTGTTATTCCTCTTTAATATTATTTGTTTTTTGTATATATATATATATATATATATTTTTAATATTCATTTTAATTTTACATCATGTTCGAATTGAATGCGTAAATATTTGATTGCGAATCATAAAACTGAACTTTCATGTAATGAACGCGATTTCGCCTCAGTAGGAACCAACTTAAAAACACAAATATAAAATAATTTTTCTAATTTACCCTAAATAATATCCCGACGTATTTATAGCAGCTTGCCCATTTTGTTAGATTGTATCAATAAACTTACCATTATTTCCAGAAAAAATAATATTAAAAAATACATGACTTATTTAGTATAAGATCTAAAAGAATTTTTTGGTGCATACGCAAAGGTATAATTAAAAAAAATTGCGAAAGCATTAGCCTTTCAACATCAAGTCTGATAAACTCTGGATCTACGATTATATTTTTGATTAATATAACTTGCAAAGAGAAGCTGGTAAATCCTTAAAAGATTCAATACATTCTTTGTCAAAATTAGTTTAACTTTATTAGAAGTAATCGTTCAATCGATTAAAACTGACAAATCCAATTTGTACTACATACTAAACTGATATGAAGATCATTAATTTGAATTTGAAATCATTGCTTTGGTCTGATCCTAATTAATTATTTTGCATCGACGGAATATGGCGATTTCACCACTGTTTAACTTCGGTTAATTGCATACACATTACAAAAAAAATAAAATGACTTACATGACAGATGAAGGTTAGTTATATCAGAGTTTGAAATCTATATATGTGATGATTTTTATTAAGAGTGATTTTATTTGTTATTGTAAGTGAAAAAATACCATATCCTGATCATGATTAAAAAAAAAATCATCATTACGAATAATAATTAATTTTTCAATAATACTGTAATAAATATATTCTACATGATATAGTTTGAGTCTACATTAGTAGAAGAAAAATACTTTCAGCAACAGAAGATCGTTATGTCTGAAACGCATTAGATCTTTAGGCTTACAAAAAATATGTAAAAATGCCTTGTTAGAACTGGAAAACTATAATTTCAAGATTATAATTTATCCCTAGTGTCGACTAGGTAGCGGTATGGTAACATTATTAGGTGAACAGTTTTAATAAAATCCTTAAAACACGAGGCACAAATATATTAAACAACATAACTATTACGGAAAATTACTGTAATGACTTTGAAGGATACTCCTAAATACGACATTGAAATGTATCTTCTATCTTTGAAGAGGTAATTTTCATTGTCTGATCAATATTTTTTGACCCTAATTCGATCATTATTTATGTAATACCCTATCACTCAGTGAATGATCTTTTTTTTTTAATTTAATCACTAAACATCAAATATCAATTATAATTTTTATGTATAACTCGAGCATGGTTTCTAAATTAAAAACCTATTATTAGTTTGTAAAACTCATTCAATGATTCTAGCAAATTAATTAAAACATAGATACAATTTAGTACTTTTAAGCACTTTCGACTTAATTCTTTATTGCGTTTGTTCTTTATCTGTTATGGTGTTGTAGTTTTTTTTTATGATTTATATTTGTTAGCTAAAGGAACAAGCCAACGGATAAAAAACAAAAAAGGTTATTTTGTGTCAAAGGATTGATTTATTCAACTTGCTTCGAAGGGTATGAAAGTAGGACACCTTTTCCACATTGATTGACGGTTATTGTTTCTGCTCCGTTCCTAAAGCTCAACTCAGATTACGTCCTATCAAATAAAAAGGGATATTGAAAATGAGACATTTAGTTTCTGATATCAGCGTCAAAAAACTGAATAGTTTCATACAAGTTTTTTTCAAGGTCAACTATCCTAACTGAAAATTCTAATTTAGTTCCTCAAGAAATAATAAAACAATCATATGACAGTATGCCCGTTAACGCTTTGTTTATGAGATATTCATGTCATTTTTATTATTCAAATTTAGTATGTATAAAAAATTGTTTTTATAATTCATTTGTTTGGATCTACCCTAAAGGGTCATTAGCATTATCTTCTCTTTATATTCTATTATAATATTTTATCTCTTTTAGATATTCAAATAGGGTTTTTTTTCCTATCTTCCATCATCTATTTCAAGCTTTTAGCCAATTTTTAATCTGTCTCATAGCATTGAATAGGTAGCTATTTGAGTTGGCTTGACTAATTTTCTCACTTTTCACAGGTTGGTGCTTCAAAAGCTGTAAGTAAGAATCCATGGGTAAATTCACAATGTCCTATCCTTATGCGGCACAATACGGTTACTTCTTTCTGAGCTTTCTTGAGGTGCATTATTGTTTTATTTTCCCACGTTTGAGGTTTTTATTTTCCTACTCAATTGCCAGTTCGTCAAGAGTTTAATACTTAATTGGTATAATGCAATCCTCTAACGTGACAAATCCAATTGCTGTAATGTTTGCTGTTACCACTTTTTTTAGCCGTATGAGCAGCTTAGTCGACTTTTTCATTCCTCGTAATTGCACAGTGTGATGGGACCCAAACTAATATCACGTTCTTTATCATATTATCCAGTCTCGCTATTTGATTATAATTTCTTTGATTGCTGAGTTGCTTGGAAACGAGTTGTTTACAGCCGAAACTAATCTTTCGGAGTATGTTGCAACCTCCCAACTTTTTTTTTTCTGTTATCCAATGGAGGGCCGCCATGGCTGTTGTTTCTACATTTGTTTACTTTGCCAGATGAGAGATCCATATACATATACTGGAGAAGCAACAGCCATAAGGAAATAATTTAAAAGTTACAAGATGACCTAGTGTCCTTTACTGAACATATCAATTTAGGCTTTGTAAGGAACAATACCGACCAGGAGGGCCGAGTGGACAAGGGCGCTTGCAATAGGTAATCAAAGTTAAGCAACGTCCATCGTGGTTAGTACTTGGATAGGTGACCGCTCCATTCGGGTGACCGCCAACCAATGAACCCCAAGTCCAAGTCTACCCCCACCCCCGGGTATGTGAGGCCCGTCAGCCTACTGGAGGCGACTCACACCGACCTGGCGTAGGAGTGATGAACCTTCCCCATGTATCTCATCGAGAATCGTCGTGTGGTTTTCCAGGATGTCAGTAACCGCCCGGAGGTTTGGTTCAAGGACGTTATCCTTCAGGGAAAGAAAAGAAAAGAAGAGCCTGCTGACTCTGAGCTACCATAATCCTTGGACCTAGACCAGTTTGTCACTGTCCTTGAACCCGAGAGAGCTGACGCCATCGGTGGGAAGGACACTGCCAAATTGGCCCCAATGGGATTGGTTATGGAGCTATGGGCAGTCTGCCGCTGCACTATGGTGACCATGGCTTGCAGCAACGTGAGGTTTGGGCTACCCCCTCCAGGCTGTCTGTGCTCCCGCAAGCAACACAAATGTCTGTAAGAAGACCACACTGCGCGGCCAAAGGTCTTATTAGGCCTAATGCGCCAACCGAGAAAAAAAAAAAAAAAAAAAAAAAAAAAAAGGAACGATACCGTCTGAAATTTTCATTATGAACACTCTAAGTAACTTAGAAGATTTATTACTTACTTAATAGCATTTATTTTTTATTTTATTTTTTGTTTACACAGTTTACATCAATACACCTCACATTTATTTTAACAGGGAATTAGCCTTAACGGGCATACAATCATACAATCTTTGGTTTGAGGTAGGGTAAAACGTACCGTTACTGGCACCCTTAAGACTACATTTCTGTGGTTAAAGTTAAAAGAATACTTTTTATAAAGGGATCAAATAGACTTACTATAGCTCCTCATTATATAACCTCATAAAGACTCAAAAGGTTTTTTGGGTCAAAAGTTCAATAGTTTTACTAGTTTACTACTTTAGTTTTACTTAATATTTATAGTTAAAAGTGCCAAATCTAGTTATTGGCACCCTGTGGATTTAATCGTGAAATCTTCCCTATGGTTAGTTTGTTAATGTCTTACTCCATAGATGACTTAGAGGACTCTTCAAATATTAGACTCATGTATATCTTGTAATACAATTAGGACTATATGGTTTACCATACTAAACTTAAATTTTTAGTTTGGGCGCATAACCCGGCAATATCCTGAATAATGGAGATACATTAAAGTTCTAACCCTGTGCTACTTAAAACTTCGGGCAGCATTCAAATTTTATTTTTTAACAAAGAATAATTTTTCCAGGACTTAATCTATTCTAATACTTAATAATGATAAATATCTAATGGTTTAAAGAAATAATTTTTCAGATGACATTTATTTAATAACATTGATGTGTGTGTATATATATATATATACACACACACACATATATATATATATATATATATATATATATATATATATATATATATATTTATCGGGGGCAGTCAGGGGCAATGGGGATATAAACATCTGTGGGAGAGGAAATGGGAAAGCAGGGAGAGATGGGCCGATAAGCCACAGCCTCCAAGATTCACGAGCGACAGCTCATTTAAAAGTAGGGCGCCCTAGAACTCGTCTTCCTTCGTCCACTCCTCCATCCACCATTTTGTTTTTCCTGTATAGACAATTTATTTGTATTTCCCCGATAAAGATAAGCAGAGTACTCCCAAATCAAAAGGGGGCTAATCACCCTTGAGGGGGGTTGAAATGGAGGCGGGTGTTCAAATTAATTTTCCTGCAATCAGATCGATTGAAATGTATAAATAGAATTTTTTTTGTAAGTGTCAATAATTTTTCTTTACCAATCCAATGAGATCATTCTCATTACGGTATAGTCATTAGTTTAAAAGGTATTACATTAATTACTTAAGTATCTTTTATTATTTTTCTTCAATTTTTTTATATGTCTTTTTCCTTTTTGTTTTGCGTTTCAAAATAATAAATTTGCCCGAAACAGACATAACACGCTCTAAAAAAAATGTTTTAGTAAAAAAAAAACAATTTAAACATAAAAGAAAGGGGGATAGTCCTGGACGCTCCCTCTTTCTTCCCTGTTTTATTGATGAAATGGTGATATTAATACACAACCCATATAACTTCTAACATGACTCTCCCCCATTCTAGGTTTTTCCGCGAGGACATTCCCCCTTTCTTCCGAGTACGTGGTTCTTTCCATCGCTTGTAACCAACCGACTGTCATTTTTTCTGACTATTTATTTTCACCAACATATTCTACTCAACTAGACGAACAATTATATATATATAACAACAATTAGGAAAAAAATTGACTCTCCCCCTTTCTTCCGTGGACTCTTCAAATTAATTCAAATAAAATAAAAAGATAATCAATGTGAAATGACAGTTCATCCCTTATACATTTTATTTAGCGTGTAAAATGAATAATCGCAGAGACCTGATAACATAGCCTGTTATGGCCATACATAAATATTATGGCCAGACAACACATAAATATTTTAGTTAGTGTATAGTAGTAGTGGTAATAGCATGTGTACAGTTAAGAGTAATAGGCAAGTACACAAGATTTATTAGTCGGACACGATCGTCTTATTCCGTACACAGTTCGGCCTAAACACTTGCCTGCTCACATTAGACTAATTAATATATTCGATTTAATTGATTTGGCCAGATCGAAGAATCAATCAAGCCTAACCAGATTTCCTCATTTTCAGGAAACATTTTTTTTCTTAATTTATAATAGACTTTTAATAACAGTTTAAAATCAAATTGACGAACAGTATTAATCTTAATTATTTAGCATGTTTGATTTGATCGTTCCATTATTATTAAATGTGATGTGCGCATGTCACGCGGAAGACCCGGGTTCGATTCCCGGCGGAGCCAAATCTTTTCTCTTCAAAAATAAATTACTTAAAATAATAAAATTATAGTTTTTATGTTGTTAAATAAATAATATGTTGTTAATTTTGTAATTTTACAAAACTAAGGGTGAGTCTAAACTTTTGATTGGTACTTCATGAATTCATTTGGTTATAAAAATCAAAGAAATGATAATTAATAAATATGTTTTGCTTTTTTATTTTAATTCTCCATGAATACCAAGTCGTAACAAGGCGTTATCAGTGTATATTGTGTGAGAGTATAATGATGGCTGATAGAAGATGTAGCTAGATATCTTACTCGTCCACTACGAAAAAAAAGTACGGTAATAAGTTGCAAAATAAAAATTTTCGGACCTTATTTCACTACGGAGGATTTTTTTTTCTGCTATTCTTAAAAGCTTTTATTATTTAGTTACTCAAGATTTACTCCTTATTTTATACCATTAAATCCGCTGGATAGGTCATATACTACTCTTCTAGCCCGTATCAATAACTTTTAGGTTATATGGCTTTATAAGGAAGCAAAGTTGGGAGGTGGAGTTTGTGCCATTTGGTGTAGTTACAAAGCCCAGCTCCTTGCTAAGTTATGTCCTTTCTTCCAGCTACATGCCTCGCAAATATTAACCTCCTTAAATTTCAAACACACACGCGTTCGATATGAAATATATTTAGAGAAAGTTGTTTCAAATAAGCTTCCTATTCAGCGCAGATTAATTTGAAGTTTTCATTGATAGAAAGTCATTAGTATCAATGATACAGAAACGTTCAACCGCGAGATTCTTCCCTATCTTCCTTTAATGTTTCTAGGGTTTCAACACTATTCTTGACTTGAAGAAATAAACTCTGACAAAGATAGCCTGTATTTCATGAAATGGAAGCATGGAGGTTTCAAATGTTTGAGACACAAGAGATAGAACAATAAAAAGAATCCCACAATAGATGGAGAAGAGAAAAAAATATTCTTCAACCTATTTCCTTATTTTTATATTTCGCGCAGTTATTTATATTGAGTTATGATATTGTATTGAGTCAGTTATGATATTGAGAAATAATGATGAATAGTAATAAAGGTGGTTTCCAAACAACAATTAAATAGAACTCGTAAAAAAACATTAAACAAAAGATGCAAACAAGTAATTTAAATTTAAAATAAAATAAAAGAAATATCTTTAAACACCCTATTCCTACTATACTTAAATAAATATTTTTAAATCTGTCTATATTTTTTGCCAGGATTTCATGAAAGCAGATCTGTGAAAGTTGGGTTAGACGGCGTACAGTGTCACGAGCAGTGTTAAAATATAAGAAAAATTAAGTTTGAAATTTTTTTTTGAGGGCCAATATAAAATTTAGTATCTTAGAAAAGAAAGAAAACATCACAATTTCAATATAAAAACAAAAGCTCAAAGCGAAGTATTAACTTGCATTGTCGATAAAAAAAAAAACTTGTTTGGTTAGCATATATTTACTTCGGCCATTACCATCTTATTACTTAAACATTTTAATTCTTCTTTTTACCTGTTAAAGTGCCAGTCTTAAGTGAATTGTTCAGTGACTAATCTTGAACAAAAGTGCAAAAAAGGGGATCTATTGTTTAATATTATAAATGAAATTTTCATCAATTTTTAAACTTTGGAAATGATTTTCTAAAAAACGTAAAATAACGGTTTTTCCATACTATAACTATAAATGCTACGTTTCTTCTTATTTATTTTGATGCCTAGTTTATGTGCT
The DNA here is from genome assembly GCA_911387785.2 of Aelia acuminata. Taxonomy (NCBI): domain Eukaryota; kingdom Metazoa; phylum Arthropoda; class Insecta; order Hemiptera; family Pentatomidae; genus Aelia; species Aelia acuminata. Next base: position 5,446,016 of record OU426980.1, read on the forward strand.
TCTGACTGCTCCTTACGGTGATATTGTGGTTTTAGATTTCAAAACCAAATCTTTACTGTACTAAGTCTGGCAAAGTACTGAACCAAGCACCAGAAACGATGGTTTATTTGATAGACTAGTGCATGAAAATAATTTATCTGATTGTTCGGATTAAGTTAGGGAGAATATAAGACAATTCGTACGGTAAGTCCATAATCAAAATTATTCTTGTCGACCACTACAGTACCGTTGCGTCGGATCGATGCAAATAACAAAGTTTTGAGAGGAAATAAAACTCCATCTTTCATGTTTTTTGGAGGATACTAAATGTTATTTTCGCAAAGGAATCGTCATTAATAATTGAATCTCAATATGGACTATGTAATTGCGAATCTGATCCCAAGTGAAGTGCGAGTCTACCATGGTACTTGTGGAATAGCAAACCAAATGAATTTCGGTATGATCGATGGTAGTGTTTATAACATTTCAAGCGACACGAATCCTACACAAAAATGCTATAATTGTGAGGCAACTCCTAAGCTCATGAAAAAAGAGTTAGTAGATAGTTTACCACCTAAAACTAAACATTAAAAATATTTATGTATATTAATACATACTTAATGCTAAGAGAAAATGGTAGTCTTTTTTACAATCTAGTAATATGGGGAGGAATAAGTTTTGTTTATTAGTAATGTTCAGTGTTTAAGATCGTAAATTCCCTATGTGAGTCTCTATATACATTTTATACCTTAATAAATTATTTTTTTTGTTATTTTTGTGTTGTTTAGTTACCTAAAAGTATAATAAACAATGTTTAAAAAAAATACGATTTTCGATTTCTTACCACATATACTCCTGATGTGGCGGCAGTGGGTTTTCAAATTTGAAATAACCAAGTCTGCTCGTCTGATATAGCGCCAGTAAAATCAGCTAAATTCTTTAATGTTTAATAAGCGAAGGAATGAATAAAATAAAACTCTAATTACAGCTGATTGTAATAAATAAGGACTTTAATAACATAGAAAAGAAAAAAGAAAACATTAAAAACTTCAATAATAAAAAAATAAGAGATACTAATATTTCCTATAAACTAATGTTAATGAAATAGTATTAAAAAAACAAATATTTTAACTATACACACAAAATAAAATTAAATTAAACTTCTAAAGAAATTACTTAAAACTCCTAACATTAATTAAAATAAAGTAAACTCTTATAAATTGTTATAAAGAAAATATAACAAAAAATTAATATTTGCTATTACAAAAAGGTTATTACTACTTATGTTGCCTTTGTGTGTCTTTAAACAATGAAATAACGAATTTTTAATGATGAATGTCTATACAAATATTTCGTACCAATCTTCAGTTACTGAATAAATGACTGTATCCTACAAGTTAGGTACGTTTGTGGAATTTTTCCAGTACCAATGATATTAAATGTTCATATTTACAAATTCGGTGTGAGAAATGTCGCCTGATAAATGACCCAAATGTGGGCGATCTCTTCTCTTGAACAATAAGCGACCGCACTCCACCACTGCAAATGCCGTAATACTGTGGCATTAGATAACGATGCGTGCTTAATTCCTACTTTAAAACCACGGCATTTAACATAAATATATGTAGACAATCTAAAGTCTAAAATATATACATTATATTTTAGTTTCTATTTCGTTCTATATATCTTATTTTCTATTTTGGTTGTATATATTTTAGTTTCTATTTTTCGTTTCTAATTATTATTTATTTTGTGTGAATGTATCTTTTGAGCACTAATATTAAATGCCCTTAAGTGTGGAAGATTGTATTATTTCTTTATCAATAAAAAAGAAGTAAATAAAAATATATATATATATATACATATAGAATTTAAATTAAAATATAATTTAAAAGTCTAAATTTAACATGTTGGCCACAAGACGTGACATTGTGCGGCGGTCGGTGTAAGCGAGTTGTTGTGTCGGCATCGAATCTTGGGGTTCGTTAAATCTTTCATTATTATTATAATTTCTTTTCGTCGATATTTGAAGAAGGAGATGTTCTAACTGATATCACGCTCAAAAGCCAAATTTATCCATCAATTAACTGATTCTCATTAATGGGAAGTACGCACTTGATTAATCATAATCAAGCTTTTTTCAGATTAATTGAATTATATACATACTGCAAATATATAAAGATGAAGTACACCGTCACATATAGCTCTCATTGATTTACTATTTTTCATGGTTAGCCAAAGCTCTAATGTTTAGAGTTAATTACTTAAGTTTCTCAAACATTATGTTCCTGTGTAGCTCAATGAATCTTTAATCTTCTATTCTAGTTGAAAAGCCGTTGTGGAGACTTGCTAAATAGTTCAAGTTTAGCCCTGCTTGCCACCTGTGGCCTAGTCGAGTCCTCCCAAATTAGGTAGAGAATCATACAAACCCTGCAACTTGAAGTTTGTTTGTTATGCCGTTGTTTCGTACCATTCTTTTGTAGATATTTTCTGTAACAAATTCTAATTTAGGAATTCTCTTTATTATATTTAGATCATTGACAGGTATAACGAAACAAGCAAAATTTGTACATAGTTTCAAAGCCTCATATTTAGGTCAACTACAACAAATCAAGGCAACTAAAACAATAAAAATTTGAAGTAACAATTTTTTTTTTTTTTTAAAGATTTTTTTCTGAATCCTATACAACTAGATGTCACCTTTTTATGTATAGTTAAATTTAGCTATAATTTTTATTTATTTTTTTCATTTATAGATTTACTTTTATTTTATCCAACACCTCACTCAATTTTGTTGCCTTATCTTTATCCGATTCTTTCAAATATATAATTTTCTGTTCAGCTTTAAGATTGCAATTTAATTCTAATCTGATCTTGTCATATATCCTAGACCTGAACACTATGTAACCTGGGTCCTCTGGACAGTTACATAACTCACATTTTCCGCTAGATTCCATTTCCATTAGGTTATTTCCACTACTTGATTCCTGTCTATATCCATGCGGATTCTTCGAAACCAAGGGAGTACGCTTACTTTGGACTGAACTTAATAATAATCTCTCCCCTTTGCTTGTGACTCCCAGTCATACCGATCAATTATATTATCTATACCTGTTAATTTTTACCAACCTCGTCACTATAAATTATTGCTCGAGTCATAATAATAAAACAACTATAAATAACAATATTTTTTATCGATTTGTTAATATCTTCAAATAACTTTTCATAATTTGAATATTTGAATGAAATATTATTAAATCCTGTTTATATATTTTTCAACCATACAGTACCGGTCAAAAGTTTAGACTCACCCTTAGATTTTGTAAAATAAATAAATAATAACATTTTATTTATTGAACAACATAACAACTATAAATTTATTTTTAATTTATTTAAAAGTAGCTGTATATCCCGGTTTTACCCAGGGAAATTGGAAAACAATGAGAAAAGCCGTGGGTCAAGAAAAGTTCGTTAGGACAGAAATGAGATTTTATTCGACTTCAGCGGTTGATTTCGTTAAAATCTAATGTAAAGCGAGATCATAAATATTTGTATAACATTAAAGAATATACCCACAGATTGGCTGAAGCTATGCAATTTTAATACGGCCAGGTGTTCGCACCTGGTATGAATGAACCACTTAGCGAAATTTGGACAATTTAGGACAAACGGTATGGATTTCTATAAAGAACAAACAAACAAACAAGCAGAATTTCATCTTATTTATATAGATTTTATTCGAAACAATCATATAATTTTTGAAATATTATCTCTTGAGTTACAATTTGAATTTGAAAACATCAAGTTTGAAGTTGAGGCGGCAGGCTTTTAAAAAAAGTTGTGAAAGATTTTTTAGTTTTTTTTTATTATAATTTTTAATGATTTGTCAATAATAAAATATTTTTTAACTGAATTCCCGAATTGGAACACTATAAATCAAGCATCATCTTGCAGTAAATATATAAATTACCAATACAATGATTAAGTAATAAATAGAAAAACTATAAATATTATTCAAATAAGATAGTTTTTAAATTGAACTAATTAGAGTTATATAATATCGGAAACGATCTATTCTTACATAATTTAGCAGGTTTATAGCCTGATTAATTATTATAGAAATGAAATAATATTTAATTGTTTTTTTCAGTAATATAACTTATTATTTAACTTTCTCAATTATGCTTATCAGAGTCGATTTGAGTCCTTTTTGCCCCATGTGACGGAGTCAGACTCTTCCAATTAGAGGTTGATACTCTCAAGGGGTATGCACTTTTTCCAAAGTTCAAAGTGGATCCTTAGGACCCCTCCCTCTCCCAATATTTCACTCATTTTTTTAATGTTTATTTTATTATTTCGTTACTTAAAAAAAAAATTAAAACATTAATTAAGTAAAATTCATTTAGTTTGTTTTAATTGAACGTATAAGTTAACCGTAGCGATGACCCGTGCTGTAAGATAATTATCTATTTAGATTGGCTGTTTTTCTTCTAGCTCTAGTGCGTTTTATCACTGTTAAAGGTTTTTTTCCTGCCATATTTCCATTTTTTTTTTTACCGCGTTTATACTGATGTTTTATTTTTTAATTCATGAAGGGGAAAGTGCCCCATAATGGGATGGATGCCTAACCTGGGATATGTGGATTCTGGATATAGTTGGTACCGCAACCTCGCTTTTATTCTATAAAATTGAAGATTAATGTCGCATTGGCACATAACCTTGTCACATTGTTATACCTTCTCATCCTGTTAGATTATTTTCAGTGAATTTTTGTTTTAGGGTTCAAAAAATCTTTTTTTTTTGCCTGATATTTTAGGCCTCAATGTAAGTCAAATTCCTTTAATCATTGTTTTATATTAAATGTTGAACAATTCATTACAATATTTGCTAACTGCTTTCCTTTTTTTATTACATACTTGAAGCACAATAACCTCTAAAAAAAAATCCACATCCACTAATATGGGACCCCCATTACTTCCTATTATGGGATATCCCATTTTGAGGCACCTTTTAATCACTGAAATAAAAATAAATATTGAATATGATTTTATGAAAATAAAAAATAAATATTAATATAATGATTTTAATGAAATATTACTTTAAACATTGATTTTTTAGAAACATGAATGTTTTGTGATTAAAATTTAGAAAATGAAGAAACTAAAGTTCAATGTTCCTACTGTGGAGTTTCCTGCCATGAGAGCTGTGTTGAACTCTTTGTAATTTGTGAAAAAATCTATCAAATAAAGGTCTTATCAAATTTTGATTATTTGAAAATTATAAAAAAAAGAATGTGATTTTTTCTTTTAACACAATAAACATGGATTTATTGACATCATATATATATATATATATATATATATATATATATATATATATATGTATATATATACATATATTTGTCTTTCCTCGCCTTTTAGGCTATACGGGATTTTCCGGGCCAGGGGAGAGGGTGGAGGATAATTCCCATATATTATTTAAATATCCCCTGGCTCCTGGGGATTTTGAACTTGCTATCTTCGGGTTTCCGATTATACGTTGCCATGGGCATTTACTACATATATTTTTGTGAATATCTCCTGTATAATAAACAAATTTTCCTTCATATATTTCATTTCATATCATGGACCCTGATACGGGATATGTATCCCATATTAGGGCACACCCCTATCCTATATCAAGAGCCTATTTTCAAAAAGTTCAAATTTTACTTATCTCTAATATTAACCATGATTACTAAGTTCAAAAAGGAGATATGGGATGTTTTTCATTTTTGATGTGGTCTACTACTACTGCTAAATGTATAACATTTTTTGAATCGTCTAAGCAGTTTAGAGTCAACCAATTGAATATTAAAAAAAAAAAGTATCCCTTAATAGGGCACTTTTCCCTATATCTCCAATTTTAAATAAAAAGTTAATTAACAGTACACACTCGAAATAAATAATTAAAATATCAATTATGTTGCTATTGGCTAATTTATTGTTGTTTTACATGTAAATCGAATTAAAAAGGATCATACAAATGTTAATAAAATACTAAATTAAATTACAAATGGAATCCATGATATATTGTTTCAATTTGAATCAATTTTCAATTAAAATTAATGACTAATTGAGGAAAATTTAAAAGGGCAGCATATACTTCCGAGAGACGTGTAAATTATTTCGGAGAGTTCGAATCAATATTTGAAAACTGCCAATTATAAAAGCAGGAAAATTGGATATTTTATTTCAAAAAATAAAATGATTTTTTTTTAATCATATCCATTTAAGAGCTATCAACTTATATTTCATTGCTTAGAGGGGATGATTTGGTAGACTTGTTTTTTTCATTATTATGTTTAGTTGTAAACATTTTAAAGAAATAACTTCTACTCAAAACCTTTGATTTCTATTATTCCCTACGACAAGACGATAACCAATAATTCAAAAGGATTCATACTGATACACTAATTGTTTAAATGGGAATTGTCCAAATTCTTCGTAATTTAAGTTTTTTTTAAAGAACAGAATAAATGGATCTTTACTACAATTGATTTTTATACTTTACATGGAATTTTAATCACAATTACTTACTGAGTCATAGATTATTAAATTATTTAAATCTTTTTTTGATTTTACTTTTTTAATTTTTTTATCAAAGATATAGAATGCAAGGCCTCAAAGTCTCGTATTATTTCAATAATGCACTTGATCATGCAGATTACATGCCAAATTTTCGCCTATTCAGGCATCTTCAGGGCTACTACAGTTTCGCAAGCAAGCTAGAAACAGACTGAAACCTTCCCATATGGAAGGAGGGCTAGCAGGGAAATATACAGTGTTGCCAACATTCAAACAAATCCAGAGATAATAACTGAATAAGGTCTATAGAAAATAAACACAATATTAAAGTTGAAGAAGGTTCAAATAAAGTAATTTTAATTTTACATCTACACATATATACATACCCACTCACACCCATTACACACATAACATCATGCACTAGAATTATAAATATATATAAGAAACATATGAAAAGCATAAATAATTCACTGTTGGTTTAAAATGTTAATAGTTTCAGCAAAAAAGTTGTTAAGATTTCTTGTATCAGTTTTAAAATTGACAACCTTATTAATGTTTGCAGCTATATATAGTGCTTCAAGATATTTTAATTTTTGCTCAGAATTTTCTTTATGCAAAATTATAGTTTTGTCATAATCGAAGCTATGCTTATGCTCGGAAGTGTGTTTAGCTAGGGCAGTTTTAGGTTCTTTTATTCCTTTATTTTTATTTTTTATTTTATTTAAAGGAATAAAAGAACCTAAAACTGCCCTACCTAAACACACTTCCGAGCATAAGCATAGCTTCGATTATGACAAAACTATAATTTCGCATGAAGAAAATTCTGAGCAAAAATTAAAATATCTTGAAGCACTATATATAGCTGCAAACATTAATAAGGTTGTCAATTTTAAAACTGATACAAGAAATCTTAACAACTTTTTTGCTGAAACTATTAACATTTTAAACCAACAGTGAATTATTTATGCTTTTCATATGTTTCTTATATATATTTATAATTCTAGTGCATGATGTTATGTGTGTAATGGGTGTGAGTGGGTATGTATATATGTGTAGATGTAAAATTAAAATTACTTTATTTGAACCTTCTTCAACTTTAATATTGTGTTTATTTTCTATAGACCTTATTCAGTTATTATCTCTGGATTTGTTTGAATGTTGGCAACACTGTATATTTCCCTGTTAGCCCTCCTTCCATATGGGAAGGTTTCAGTCTGTTTCTAGCTTGCTTGCGAAACTGTAGTAGCCCTGAAGATGCCTGAATAGGCGAAAATTTGGCATGTAATCTGCATGATTAAGTGCATTAGTGAAATAATACGAGACTTTGAGGCCTTGCATTCTATATCTATTATAAAATAGTCTCTTCCTAAAAACTTGTTTACTAAAATATTTTTTATCAAATCAAAAAATATAAATATAGTCATTTTATAAACCTGGCAAGTAAACGCCATTAAATTACAGAAGCCTGTTTTTTTTATATTACAGTTTCATAGAAATGAAGAAATTATATGAAACATGGATTTCATCTTCAGTTCTCTATTCATTTTTTATTGTAGCATTTATGTTGGTTAAACAATTATTATCTAAAAATAATAATTTAGAATCCCACACAAATTATTGAAACAAATAATTAAACAGGTTACAAAATTGTTACTTTGTAACACATAAATAACCAAATGCCTTGAGCTTAAGCTCTCCAGTCCAACGCTCCTTATTTATAGTCGTAAGGAGAACAGCCATAAATATGCACTGTGACACTTGGTTAGTTCGTTGCAACAAGTCTAAAGCTATTCTAAACCAAAATATGTTTTGTGTTTTTTTTCACATAGTAATATTTTCTTCCCCAGTTGTCATTGAAACAGCACTGGAAAGAAAAAGATTCTGCTGCAAAATTCGGAATTCTTTCAACATGGAATAATCTAATTGGTAATAAAGACATTCCGCTATCGACAAAATATACAGTCTTCGATTCCGCGGTGAGATCAATGATGACGTATGGTGGGCAGTTCTGGGGCTATAATTATTATAATGATATTGAGCTCCTCCAAAAGTTCTTCATTAAAAAATTCTTTACACTTCCGTCCAATTGTCCGGACTATGTGATATATCTTGAAACAAATAGAGACCCATTATATTTCTACACTCTCTCTTTGTTTTTAAAGTATTTAAATAAAATTTTTAAAATGCAGGCTAGTAGGTTACCGCGTATATTAGCTTCATGTATTATAAAAGAGAGACTGAGTTGGTACGAGAAACTACAAGAAATTACAAGGGACGCCAATTATGAAAACATAAACTGGATTAAAGAGGGAAACATAAAAACAAGGGTTAAATTTATAATAGATAATTTAAAAAATGATTTTAGGATAAATCTCATGAAAAAAGTTGCAAATGCTAAATTCCATTTAATATACAAACAATTAGAGTTCGAATTAGATGAAAAACACTATTTGAATGATGTTAATAATTTAAACCTGATGCGTGTTATAATGAAAGTACGCTCCGAGTCATTAAATCTAAATTATGCAATAAACCGACAAGAACAACAGCTGATATGTTCACTCTGTAATATGAATGAGATTGAGGACGTATATCACTTTGTTGGGGTTTGTCCTTTTTTAAGGGAAAATAGGATAAAGAGTTTTGGACCACAGCCATTTAGATACATTTAGATTATGAGTTATTTTTAAATTATTTGAATGGACTCAATTGGAATAGACTATATGTTTATGTAGTACAGGCAAACCGTTATAGGAATGAAATGATAACGGAATTTAATCATTAAAGCTAAATGGATAAACATAAATAATATTTTTAGTGAGAATGTTTAGGTAGTTTTGTTTTTGTGTATATTTATGGTTAAAATTATCTACAGTCTATGATCTACAGATAATAATTTTAATAGGTAATGGAAATCACAATGTATAATAATCTATTTTTTTATTTTATTATATTTTAGTCAACATTTTCAGTGTATTTCAACTTTTGTTCTCTTAGGCTGAGCTTAGCTGAAGGACCTAGTCCAAGCTTATGTGTATATTTGTGATAATTTAGTTATTTTGTATGTATATAATATTTTAATAAATGCACATTATTATTATTAGTAGTAGTAGTAGTAATATTTTCTTCAGTATATGTACCAGTTTTAACTATTTTAAATAAACTGCCTTCTAAAAGTCCATAAATATCAAAACAATTCTCGTTCACAATCTTTTAAAAGTAATAGAAGTGATTTAAAACGAGCGAAAATAAATTATTTGAAAATAAAACACACAAATAATTATTCGTTTATAAACTCTAATACTTATATGAGTTCTACTAGGAAAATATTAAAATTTTAATTTCTAATTACTTATTTAAATAACTTAGGTGATAAATAACTTTTTTTTAATGAATAAACGTTTTATTAAAATAATTTTATTACAAGAGAAAAGATTTATCACGACCGGAAATGGAAGCAGGGTCTCTGCAGCGCTGTTTACCATTGAGCCAACCGGATCAGGTACAATATAAAATATTTCCGATGGGTGAATGATAGTCAGGATTTGCAGTTTGAAAAAAAAATTATTTTCGAAAGCCAACGTGTCGATCCAACTTGTGGATCTTCATCAGGGCTAAAAGAAAACAAATATATGAGTATCTATACTAGAGGGTGACAATAAATGAATATTATACAGAACTGATAATAATATAAAAGATGGTAAGTATTAACATGCATATTTAAATAAGTAGCTGGTTAGCAAGATAAAATAGAATCTGATATTTACCTTCTGAGTCAAGGTAGATACAAAGACTGAAGGTAAAATAAGGTAAGAGGTAGTGGTAAGGGGTAGTTTGCCGACTTCAAAGGTTTATGACGGGGAAACTTAACGCTTTTGAAGTGAAAGGCTACATGACAACTGAGTGAAAATAAAATATTAAAAACTAACAAAATATATGGTACTGTATACAAATGGTTATGTCTGGACTCAATAATAACACAAAATTGAGATAATACATAAGATGACAATGCATAAAAATTTGAAAACTATACAGAAGGAAGCTATACAATACTAAAGATAATAATAATACAAGAGGTACATCGATAATTGCGGATACCTATGAAATCAAAACTAGGATTTGAGGATGCGGAAGATGTTTGAATAATTGGATGAAATTATCTCTTTGTCAGTTTTATGGTTTACAGAGTTATTTTTTTCCAAATGGGGATTCTGAGAGGAGTCGTTTATCGTGGTTTGGTACAGTAGCTAATATGGCTAGAATACGTTGGCTTTCGAAAATAAATTTGTTTTCAAACTGCAAATCCTGACTATCATTCATCTATCGTAAAGATTAACAGTTGACTATCTCTCACCTCTATAAAATATTTCATGAGTTTCTTGGAGAAGTAATAATAATATGTAATATGACGATGTTTTAATAAAATAACGTTATTTTTAGGCTACTATTAATATTACTAATAGGCTACTATTAGTTATTTATACTAATACAGTATATTTATTATTAAACGTATGTTACATGATAATACCAGACCTCAATGTTGTTAATGCATTTGATTGAAACAATTTTTTTTTTTTTCTTTTTCATTTATAATTCACGCATCATGAGATGAATTCATTAGGCATCTTCTTCAACTTTGATTGATGAAATCGGGTCACGACTTTCGTTACTCATGAAAATTATTTTGGAAGTGAATAAAACGGGGTCCCGACTCTACCCAAAGGTTAATCAAGATATTTCATATGAAAGAGACCGTCCACGAAAACGGAATCTGTAATTTTAGCTTTGATATGACATCTTCTCCCCAAGTCTTTATATTATTTTACCCATGCTGATATGAGTTTAAGGTCTACAGTTTTTTCATGTATTGTTTAATTAATTTAGCATATTTATTATACTTTATATTACTCAAAATTTTTTTTAACCCTTTAACGCCTGTAGGCCACAGGGACTGCAGCGCTCGAACTGATATATCAGTTCCACCCGTTAGAAGACTGAAAGTGGACCTTATTTTAATTGATTTCTTAAATCATTCCGTTTCACTATTGCACTAGGATAAAAACCCCAGTAGTCAGCACCTTAAGAGATTTTTTGTGGATTCTTTTAAAACAAAAATTGAATTTTTACTCTTCGCTTTCGGATTTATCGTATCATTATTTAGGAATGCGACATTCATAAATCATAGGTAACAACTCGTAAAAAATATAGTACATAATTTAAAAATGTTCTAAAATAAACAGATATATAAAACATTTAATATAACAGTTATAACATTTATATGTAAGTATGTCTACTTAGGTATGTTCCTACTCGTATTTATTTTAATTTCATGAATATTAGAGCATGGCGAGCAGACAAAATAGCCATCATTTTCTTATTCATATCTAGGATGAGTGCAGGACTAATGAAAATTATTTTTACATAATTGGCATTCGCGTTTCTCCAACCCTGTTTCCAGCTCGTCCGGTATTTCCCAGTGACGAGGTTTTTGGTTTTCTCAAGAATTTCCATGGGCTGTAAATTAATTGACATGGGGTTCTTTTCGGGTTTTTCCGAATTAATTTTACCTGCACCTTATTCCTTAGTCAAATAGGGCGAAATAATTAGTAGTATTACTTAAAAAAAAAAAATAATAAAGTTTTTAAATCCACCAATGCCGGTCCAAAGTCCGGATGAACAAGGATGATGGAAAACTTAAGAAGAAAAATATGAATAAGGAGTAAAGAAGAGTGAATGTGGGAAAAAGTATTGAGGCCACCGAGCACGGCAGCCGGTCTAAGGTCTCAGGCAGGGCCCGCAATACTCTCGCACTGCTTAGAGCTTAAAGAGTTAAAGATTAAAATTATTTGGAAAAGGGAGGCGATAATTTTATTTAATTATAATTATTTTTTGATATTTTAAAATTGATTTAGTTTTTTTTTCGAGACATTCCCCATAAAAAGAGTTGACCTTCGCCATAATTACAATATAAATATATATATATATATGAAAATTGAAATAGACAAACCAATAGTTTAAGTTAATAATAATACTTGACGAATAATATTGGCATTGCTATCTGCATTGGTAGATAATACGAGTATTATTTTAATTCCTCGACAAACAATAACATTCCAGAAATGTTTATGAAATTTATGCGAACTGAGGAATGAGCTTATACACATATTTTGGAATTCCTTACCTGTCTCCATCCATAAAAATTCGTCCCTTACCTCTTTTAAAACTAAATTATTTCTCCACTTCCTTAATCATTAAACTACCGTAGCTATGAAAAATAGTGAGCTGCGTTATTTTGGAAAATTTGCGTATTTACATATAATTTTTTTTTCTCTTTTATTGAGTTTTAAGCTGATAAAATAATATTCGAATTTTTTTATGGTTTTTTATGTTTTTTGTTGTTATGTTTTAAGCTTCCTTTTATTTAATTTTTATTTTATCACAATTATTCATTCTTGAACAAGCCAGACAAACGACTCTGGATTTGTCCATGTTTTGTTATTCTTAGGGAACTAGATGGCCCAGAATTAAAATTACTTTCCTTTTTCAATTTTCTTTCTTTTATTTATAAAACCGTATTAATTTTGAGATCATTTGGTTTTCGCTATATTTAACTGAAATAATATATAATTACACACAAGTATATTTATACTGTACGATAATATGATAGACAGCAGTATATCACTAGTACACATACTAACTATATTAAACGTAGATAATTTTATACATACATAAGCATTTTATATACAATTATTCATTAAATGGGAAATTGTCCTAATTCTTCCTAATTTAAGCATTTTTCAATGTACAGAATAAATGGAGCTTCAATATAATTGATTTTCATAGTTTAAATGAATTTTTAATCACATTTACTTACTGAATCATAGATAATTAAATTATTTAAATCTTTTTTTATTTAAATTTTTTTTATCTATAAATATAAATATAAATTATCTGAAACATGGAATTCCTCTTCAGTTCTTTATTAATTTTTTAATATTTTTTCAGTATAGTTGTATGAACCAGTTTATACTAACTATTTTTAATAAACTGCCGTCTAAAAGTCTATATATATATAAAGGCAATTCTTTTTTTGTTTTTTTTTCATTATGGCGTGCAGTAAATATAAGGTTTGTATTTAAAATTTATTTTTTAAATTCATTCTTGCTAATAAAGGGTTCTGTGATTAAGATAAAAATAACAAATATAAATTAGAGAATATAAAAAAAAGTGCTTTGTCCATTTTACAATTCAGCATTTAACTTCCTACTTGTTTATGATAAAGGGGCTTATTTTCAGCCCGCAGTCTTCAAAGTTAAATAAGCCATTCAAGGAACATTAGAGGTAGAAATACTTACAATTCTTTTCTCTCTAATAGCTTATTTCGCTTATACTGTTAAACCAAAAGTAATTTTATAAACTATTATATTTCTTTCTGTTCTCAATAAGTGAGAAACTACTGTTACCTAGACCAAGGATTTAATCTAAATAAGATATTGTGAGGGATATTTTACCTATCATATTATTAGGCTGGGTAATATCATATTTTGTCAAGTCTTGAAATAATTCTGACAGCAGTCAATTGACGTTCCTGTTTAATAATTTTTTGGGCTCGCCCCAACTTTGTAAGAAATACGTGTTTTTCTGTACTTTTCTATTAAAGTGGCACAAAAAAATCAAAGGAGCATGATAAATAAATCAACCGTTTTACACGTAAAAAAAAAAGAACATGCGAATGCCTTCACGGCGGAATATAGTCTCTAATCCGTTGAACAATATGTAGAATTAGTAGATTAGGCATAAAAAGGTTCACGGGTATGGCTCAATATATATTATTGATATGGGAAACTTGATTAGATAATAAAGAAATCGGGAAACTGAGAAAAAAACTTTACAAGAACTCAGTTCGTATTGAAGTGTCGAATAGTAAAGATCTCTGCAGTACTAAGACAGTTTTATGCTTTGTTAGTAATTTCTTTATCATTTCTTTTATTTTATAATAATTTTTTTTTTTTTATTTATAAAAATGGTAAAACGAACCAGCACCAGCGAGTCTCATGAAGTAAGCAGGATTGAAGACGAGTTTCAGATAGACATTTATACAGGCAAATTTTATAAAATAAATATTCAAGAAGAAGAAGATTAAATGCATATTGGGTATTTCTTCGGACTTTACCATACTGTAGAAAATTATTAAAAATGAATTTTGATTTTTTTTTTTTGTAAATATGAGTTCTTCAACGTCCACAAATACACATTACCCTTTTGCTGCGAATCAATAATTAAATACCCCTATTTAGCGACATTTTGATACAGTATTTACCCGAAAGTCTAATATGTAATATTTGAAAGCAATTGGAAAACGATTTCAATGCTCACTACAGCTTGAATCCTTTACTTGTCCTGTATTTTTATCTAATACGGAACATATATATTTATTTTCTTAGTTCTGTTTTTATTAGCTTTTATCGGCGCTAAGCCAGTTTCAAATATTAATGCATATAAAAACATTTCTTAGATGAGAACACCATTTTTTAAAAAAATAAAATTATAAAAAAAAATTTTTATTTTGTGTAAATATGTGTTCCTCAAATTCCACAAATAACCCAAATTTCATTATAATTCCTTACTTGGTTCTAAAATTTCACTGTATAATATTAAGTTTCCAGGTTGTACGCGAAAAAGAGTAGCTGGTAAGTAACGTCTGAAACGGTGACAAGTGCAAAGGGTTAAATATATATATATATATATATATATATATACATATATACACACACACACACAGCAACAAACACACACACACACACACACACACACACACACACACACACACATATATATATAAAATAATCTTATTTTTTAATGTTTATTAGATTTCTCCTCAAACAATTTACACTGTATATCATTATTCTTCGGGTTCTCCTACTGTTTTAGTATAATAAATACTTTTTTTTTTTAATGTAGTCGATATTTATCTCCCGAGTTAAGGTAGCAAATGGCATTTACATTTCGTTTCCAGATAAGAAAGAGAGCATTCAGTGGGAATATTTGTACGTTTAACATGATTTTTATCAGTGGCAGTAACGGAGGCATAATCTGAATTTTATGGTCATATCTCTTTATGCATACTCTACAGAAATTTATATATTCCGTATACACGATCTGCTAAAAGCCCGAGTGTATATCTCGTTTAATCCGCATTAGTCAAATTACACATCAAGTTCACCAATTAGACATAAAAAGTATTTGAAATTCAAGTTCAGAATACAAGGATTTTACCTAATTAACGATATCACTAAATATTAATCTACAAAGTGATTTATTCGCCGATAGGAACGGACATTCGTTTGTTCAATGAATTGGCAATTCAATTTCTTTCGAGAATGCTTGGTAACTATTGGTATTAAAGAAAAGACAAAATTGTACTAATTGCCAAATATTATACTAATTGTTTTCAAGAAGATAATTTTATTTTGAAATTATATAATACCCAATGATTATTAGGAATGAACGTGTGCAAGAAAATATATTTCTAAAACAAATTCTATGATGATTTTGGTGCTATTATAGAATATGTAAAAACATCAATATTCAATAGGTATTTGGCTTATCTCAATTAGTAAAGTATTGATATGATCATAAATATGAGGAAAAGTTGGTATAAATTAAGATGAAGAAATTATAAAATATAATGTGCTGTTTTTATGCATTTGTAGGGTCTTGAAGATGGGCGAAATAGCCCGAAACGTCGACGAATGGAATAAAAAAAAAAAGGTTAAATTTCTTCAACCAAAAAAATTGTACATAAATGGTTTTAAATTGTTCTCAATTTGTTGTTTAAGGTCCCCTTATGCTATTAAGGCTAATCGGATGATGCTCTAGTGGGAGTCCTAAATTTTGCCTATAAAGGCATAATTAGAATAGGTAGATCTTTAACGAGTAATTGACATCGTAAAGGCTAGGGACCTCCATTTTACATCATATCCGAGATAGGGCATAGCCAAGGATTTTTTATTTCCTTTAAAAAAGTCTAGGGCCACCGCGGGCGCGAACCAGCGATCTTTAGTCTTGAAGGCTGCCATGCTAACTACACCACAGGTGTAGTTAGCATTGACCCCATGTTCTCAATTTTATTCAGTTTTTTGGTAACACAATTAACCTAGCAATTTTATTTTTTTTAATAAAGCAATTAATTCGCTTTCTTTCAACTGCTACTATACTATAATTCAAAAAAAATATATAATTGTTCTCTCAAATCATTAATTGGATATAATTCCTCTCCACATTTATGTACACTATATAATTTGACATGTATCGTGGATTATAGAACAAAATGATTATTAAAATAATAAGTTCCAAATGTGGGGATTTTCCCTCCGCCTTTCCGAACTCGGGGAAAGTACGTTCCCTAAATTTGGTAAAAGGTGCTGTGAAGTCCAATAAATGTCGACTTGGAATAAGTTTAGTGTCATGAAGTTGAGGGAAACTGGCATCAAAGGACTTAGGAAAATCCAGCTGGAAATTTCTTATGGGAGAAGGAGAATTATGTTTGAAAAAAATCCATACCAAAAAGAAATAGACTGGAGAAAGTGGGGAATGGGTATATTGACAGAAATAAATTTGAGGGTGTGAAGTCCAGAGGCGAAGATGAAGTGCAAAGTGAAGTGTTGGAGAAGTTAGTAGACAGACTTGAGAATGGAGCTAGTGGAAGGAACTTCTGAAGAGGAGTCCAGACTTACCCACCACCCAAGTTATAAATATAATATAGAGCCACTACCCTAGTAATCAGGGTTTTAAATCGATATTTTTTTTTTAACGTAATAATATTATTATATTAATGGCTTTCGGCTTCCAACTGTCAAATATCTCTGATGATGACTTAAAATTTGGATCGAAACGTTGGCTATAATAAAATATGTTATTCTCGCATATTAGTGCTACTTACGTATTTTCATTGCCCCACAGTGTTTCACTTGGTAGAAGCTAGGTAGACAATAGTATTAGTGCATCAACTAGACCCGGTCTCCCCTACATACTAAATAACTACAAATATACAATTATTATACAGATACAAACACATTATAGTACAAAGAAAAATTCAAGTAAAAAATATTATAGAAATGTAAAAAACGTACAATTAACCCAAAATTATTAAAACAAAACTGATTCCTCTGATGACGATGAAGTTTTCAAATTCATCTGTATTTTTTCGAAACCAGGGGACAATGTCCTCAGTATTATTTCTTCCAAGACCATCCTACAGTCTATATAATATGCAATACTTATTATAATAAATTATTAACTTTTAGCATACAAAATTATACAAACTCTAAGAATTTATTTAAAGTATAAAAATTAAAAATTCAGTTATAATTTATCACTCTCTAACAAGTTTTTTTTTTTTTTGTTCCTTCCCTTCCTCACCGTTTAGGCTATACGTGGTTTCCATGGCCAGGGGAGAGGGTGCGGGATTGATGCCGAGTATTTTTAAATTTCCCCTGGCTTCGGGTTTTGAACTTGCCACTTCGGGTTCCCAATCATACCTTCCCATGTGCAAAGAGTATTTTCTAACGCTTTTGCCCACTCGGCCTCTAGCAAGTAAGAGTTTAGAAATATTCTCAGCATTAGATGCAAGATAATCAAACATTAATATTTAGCATATTATAAATTGATGAGGAACAGATAAACTAACAATTTAAATTTAAACATTGCTATATTAAATTTATCCTGCCAGGTATGTCCGTTAAAATTTTGGCCATCAAATAGTATATCTTAGTTATCCTACGTTTTTTTTGTTTAAATATTCAAAACCCATTAATATTTTCCATTCTTTGGTGAAATAATTATTATATAGGGTAAACCATTGGCACTCAGCACAGTTATTGGCACCCCAACTTTAACTTAAAGAAATAGGTAAACAAGTCCTAATTTTATTACAAGATATACATGAGTCTAATGTTTGAAGGGTCCTCTAAGTCATCTATGAAGTAAGACTTTAACAAACTAACCATAGGGAAGATTCCACAATTAAATCCACAGGGTGCCAATAACTAGATTTGGCACTTTTAACAATAAATATTGCCATATTGTAAAACTATTGAACTTTTTGCCAAAAAAAAACCTCTTGAGTCTTTATAAGGATAGATAAAGAGGAGTTATAGGAAGTTTCAATTAGATAGATCCCTTCATAAGAAGTATTTTTTTTAATGTCACCACTGAAATTTAGTCTTAAGGGTACCAATAACTGTACGGTTTACTCTATATAAGGCATACAAATAATATATTATATAGTGTTTCTTTATTTTTTATATTGCTGAGGATCAATAGTTACAATTTCACTATTTAGAGATTTTCATACAGTATTTACCCGAAAGCCGAATCTGCAATATCTGAAAACAATTGGGAAAAGGTTTTAGTGTTCACTATAGCTCGAATCCTTTAATTTTCTCGTATTTTTAAGTCAGTTTCAAATATACGTTTTTTATGACATATACATCTTTTTTTTTTTTTTTTTTAGACAGGATTAGATGAACTCACAGTTTGCTTCGTATTGTATGTATATCGTCTGTATTACTTACAATAAATATTTTATTCAAATAACGTGTTTTAAATTGTTTAATGAATTGTTAAAGAGGGCCTCAAAAAGCTATGTAATAAGATTAGTATTTATTCCATTTATTTTAATTTGTGAAATAGAAAAATTGATACAAAAATAAAGTGTGAACTCACAAGGGGTCTCCAGCTATAAAGCAAATGGATTTATTAGAGAAAGCAGTGACTGGGACGCCATTATAAATTCAATGCTTATCTCAAAAAGGCGTCTCAGTATGTAAACAGTCCATTTTATAGGATTATATTTCAGCAACTCCCCCCCCCCTCCTTTTTCTGAAAATTATGTCCTTATATATTTAGAGTGCAATGCTTCATATTTACCGCTGTTTTCCTTTTTAGCTTATTTTATAGATATTAGTATTCTAAGGTACATATCATTTGTTTTTAAATAGTAGTCATAAGCAATCTTTAATAAACTATGAATGTATTTTATTTTCATAAAATTTTATTTATCGTATATGATATTAGTGTGCTCTTTGGCTTATTAGTCTTTTTTTTTTCTTTATCATCGCCTCTACCCTAGAGGCTCCATTAGCAGTGAGTTCAGTTATATTTTGTTATGTATAACTGAATTTCATTTGACCGCACCCCCAACCATTTCCATCTCATATTCAGTTATAGTAGGACATTTCTTTTAAGGATTCAAACATTGTTTTCTCCATTTTAAGTTTTTTTCCGATCATCTTTGTATTAATCTTAATTATCTTTGTGAACAGTTTATTAAAAGGTGTTTTACCGTTTGGAGTATATTGTAACGTTCTTGACATTTGGGTGCTTCAAGTTCTCGGAGGAGATATCCGTGTGTGTATTCGCAATGCCCAATCCTAATGCGGCATAACATGACTTCTTCTTTTTGCACTCCAGTTTTATTTCTGATAGTTTGGACTGTTCGTTCCTCCACCTCAACCCCCAAATTTTGTTCAAATTTTTCCTCAATTGGTGCAGCCAGTCCACTTTTGTGACTTCTTTTAGAATTGTCACATTCTCTGATTCTCCCAGCCAAGCTAAATTTCCTGTCTGATCAATATATTTGCTGGCTTCGCAGTTTCCCTTTATTCCTTTTGGGATGGTACATCCCCACCACATGTTGATTACTCTCGAATAAGAGAGCTACTGGGGTTCCGATGGCCGATCGCCGCTGAGACGCTTAGGGAGTCCGTTAGTCTTATATTATCTTTTAATGCCCAACAATAAAAAAAAAAGTTGGGATAAAATTATTAAATTAATTCTATGATTATCATTTCCTTAATATTTCATTCAAAATTATTTCTTCCCCGGTGTATAATTTTAGGAGAATCAAATTTCAATGATTTCTTTTTCTGCCTCCAATGCGTAGTGAGAGCCGTTCTGTCTTTTTTATTAGGGTTTTTAGTTATAGAGATTTAAGTTGATAAATTTGTTGATTAAGATTGATAGTTTATCCTATAATGGAAGACTTTTGTAAAAAAAAACCCTTTCGGTCTTTTATTATTCTAAATTTATATTTCAGTGAAAAATCCAGTCTTCCTTTTTTGATAATATATATTTTTTAAATGTTATAACATCACTACGTTTCGAGGCTCATTGCCTCATCTTCAGGTGACTGCAACAATATTATACATGATATTTACAACTTTTTTTTTAAAATTTAATTTACAATAATTATACTTTTGGAACATAACATTTATGACTTAAAATCCTATATTACAATATACTCATTATATACATACCTATATTATAATTATAAAACACATCAATTCTTTAAAATATCGTCAAATATTAAAGTCAAATTATCACACTGTACTTCTTATTTTGGCCACCTCACTGTTACTGGCTTTAGTCTGATGCTACTTAATCCTATTAATACTTGTACACCTCTTGTCCTAATTATTATTATTTCATGATATATACATACACAAACCATTTATATACACACACACACACACACACACACACACACACACACACACACACACACACACACACACACACACACACACACACACACACACACACACACATACACATTCACATACCCACACATACTTACACATTACATGTCTAATTTATATGTATATATCATTAAATTTTTAATTTTTTAATTATGTCCATGTAATGGCTGCCTATGGTTTTAATATCTGTTTTATAATTGACTGTTCTATTGATATTTTTGGTGATGTATATGGCCTCTGCAGTTTTCCTATTGTTTGTGTTGTTGATTGTTTCTATTATTTTGGGATTGTTAAAATCAAATTTATGTTTTTTTGTTATGCTATGTTGGGCAAGTGCTGTTGTGACCAGAAAAGACATTACCAGCAATAGAATTTTAAATTATCACTCAAACCATCCCCACACACAAAAAATAAATGTAGCGGAAAACCTTATTAATAGAGCCATAGCCCTAACTGATAATGAATATTTAACAAGTGTAAAAGAAAAAGTATATAAAATTTTAATTGAGAATTTTTACCCAAAAAAGCTGATAAATAAACTGTGGTACACTAAACTAAATAAGGAGAAGTTTGGAATAAATAAATATAAAAATGAAAATATTATAAGAGAAAATAATCAGGAAATTATTAAAAACATCAATCATAAGAATAAAGATAATAGTAGATCATTAAAACGAAAACAAACCACAATAACTGATTTTTACACAAAAAATAATACGATAGATGACAAAAGAAAAGAAAAATCAGATGAAGAGAAAATTGGGAGAAAACAAAAAAATGAAAAAGGTTACAGATTTTATAAAATGAATTATATACCTAACTTAACAGAAAAAATAAATAAGGCTTTTAAAAATTATGATCACTATAATTTGAGGTTAGGGCAATATAATAATAATAAGTTAAGTAACTATTTAAACAATATGAAGGATAAAATAGAATTGAATGATAAACAAAATATAATTTATAAGATAGACTGCCAAGATTGTGAAGGGATTTACATTGGAGAAACTTCCAAAAAGCTAAAAATATCGCAACATATTAGCAATTGCAAAAGTGTAAAAAATGTAGGCACAACAGCACTTGCCCAACATAGCATAACAAAAAAACATAAATTTGATTTTAACAATCCCAAAATAATAGAAACAATCAACAACACAAACAATAGGAAAACTGCAGAGGCCATATACATCACCAAAAATATCAATAGAACAGTCAATTATAAAACAGATATTAAAACCATAGGCAGCCATTACATGGACATAATTAAAAAATTAAAAATTTAATGATATATACATATAAATTAGACATGTAATGTGTAAGTATGTGTGGGTATGTGAATGTGTATGTGTGTGTGTGTGTGTGTGTGTGTGTGTGTGTGTGTGTGTGTGTGTGTGTGTGTGTGTGTGTGTGTGTGTGTGTGTGTGTGTGTGTGTGTGTGTGTGTGTGTGTGTGTGTGTGTGTGTGTGTGTGTGTGTGTACATAAATGGTTTGTGTATGTATATATCATGAAATAATAATAATTAGGACAAGAGGTGTACAAGTATTAATAGGATTAAGTAGCATCAGACTAAAGCCAGTAACAGTGAGGTGGCCAAAATAAGAAGTACAGTGTGATAATTTGACTTTAATATTTGACGATATTTTAAAGAATTGATGTGTTTTATAATTATAATATAGGTATGTATATAATGAGTATATTGTAATATAGGATTTTAAGTCATAAATGTTATGTTCCAAAAGTATAATTATTGTAAATTAAATTTTAAAAAAAAGTTGTAAATATCATGTATAATATTGTTGCAGTCACCTGAAGATGAGGCAATGAGCCTCGAAACGTAGTGATGTTATAACATTTAAAAAATATATATTATCAAAAAAGGAAGACTGGATTTTTCACTGAAATATAAATTTAGAAGTTGATTAAGATGATTTCCATGCACCTTTATTTACTTTACAGGGAGTAAAATAAAATTCTATTTTATGTATCTGTATATATATTTAAAATAAAATTCCATTATATATATGTATTTAGTATGGTTCTCTAGGTTCAGTCAATAAAGTAACAACTGAATTGTGGTGCCGTTTAGAGATTCTATTGTTCTCATCAGAGTTGGGCATATTTATATTTATAAATTTATTTTTATCTTAATTTTAATGCGAATATGAATAGAAATTTATTTATATCGCAATATTTTTGAAAAAGAATCCAAATAAATTCGTATTCTCAAATATTTTCTGTAAATAGAAATAAATTCACGGGGAAAATTGTGAATATTTATAACTGATTCTGTGAATTCGACGGTATTTACAGATAAAGATATGAATATGGAAAAATTCACAAATAGAGATGTGAATTTCTACTAAATTCATTATTTCCGAATAAATTTATAAATATCTTTTCGGATTTCTCCATATTGGTATACATTACTGACATGAGTTAACCTTTTTTATGGAAATCACACCAGCACATAATAAATCACCTGATATCGATTAAGTTCGATTATTACATTATTTGCGATGCTGATTATTAATATTAATATGGACATAATAATAATATGGATAATGAGGTTACTCGATCTGATATCGATCTATTACAACTTACGCTGTATAATCGACATGGGGTTCGGTTATATGGTTATCCGAGGAGCTGATTATGAAAATAGTATCGATTTTATGATTACTCGATCGGGTATCGATTCATTACAATTGACTCGATAAAACCGATATTGGATTATCCGAGGTGCTGATTATGCAAATACTAACGATTTTATGATTACTCGCTCAGGTATCGATTTATTACAACTTGCACGATATAATCGATCTTGGTGTCGGCTATAGGATTATCTGAGGTGCTGATTATGTAAATGATATCGATTTTGTGATTACCTGCTCAAGTATCGATTTATTCCAACATAAGCGATATAATCTACATTCGATCAGCTATTAGGTTATTGTAGGTGTGATTATGAAAATAGTATCAATTTTTCACATCCTACTCAATATAAAGAAAAATGGTAATATTAGGTTGTGTTATTAGGTAGGTAAATTTTTAATTTTAAATAAGAATACGGATTTAATCATACTGTCATTTTTATATCGATGTGATTACAAATTTATTCATAATACATTATTTTTAATTATAAATACAGATCTATTCACCAATTCTTCTGTAATTACAAATATATTTTAATAAAAATTGTAAATATTTACAATGTATGTGAATAATAATAACACATTGAAATCTCTGAATACGATTTTACTAATAAATAATATGAAAAATCAAAAAAACAATATAAATAAATAAATCAAAATCTAATTCGCGAAAATTATTAGTATTAATATTTTTTTATAATTTAAAAACAATCAGAAGAAAAACAAAATGAAGAGGACTTCAAATAAATAATAAAATAATTTACACCAGAAAAAAATATAAGAATTTGTATCTACTTTCGTATGCCCAAATAATACAGATTTTTGAGAATACCGAGATTGAAATAGTAGGATATAGCGCTAGAGCGCTATATGAAAAGAATTTAGCATGTTTGGTGACGCTTGAAGAAATGTGTTAAACACTAATGATATTTCATAACAGACAGAATTTTATATCTTAAAATGTTGTTTATTATCTGCGTACACTTTTGGAGCATTTCACCTCTTGTCCGTCTGCAAAATATAGCTGCATAGTTTTTATTTGCTTTCAAATACAAATTTCTTGGGGATTTGATGATCAAAATTAAGTGTCAATTTTGGCATATTTAAGATCGAATAAAAGATAATTAAATTACATTAGAATTTACACTAAAAGTAATTCGTCCCTGGGGGACCGATTTAATGAGTTGTGGTTTCCATAAAAAAAGGTTAACTCAATAATTTATTCCAATATGGAGAAATCCGAAAAGAAATTAAAAAAATTATTTGTAAATATTGAATTTAGTAGAAATTCACATCTCAATTTGTGAATTTTTCCATATTCATCCATATTCCATATTTACATCATTATTTGTAAATACGGCCGAATTCACAGACTTAGATATAAAGTATTCACATTTTTTGTGAATATTCGCAATTTTCCCCGTGAATTTATTTCTATTTACAAAAAAAATTGTGAATACGAATTTATTTGTATTCTTATTTACAAATATTGTGATATAAATAAATTTCTCTTCATATTCACATTAAAATTAAGATTAAAATAAATTCGTATTCGTATTTATAAATATAAATATGCCCAGCTCTGGTTTTCATAATCATGCCTTAAAATGAACTAATAGGTCGGGATAAAATTATACAAGTTACATACGGCTCTCACTACGAATTTTAAGAATAAAGTTGACAATAATATAAGTACATAAAATATATTTTCAAAATCTATCATGTAATTATATATATATATATATATATATATATATATATATATATATATATATAATAATAATTCAAAATATAGAGATGTATGAATATACTTAGAATGGTACAAATGAATAATGGTACATAAACCACATAGATGAAAACAAACTGTAACTCTAATGTAGGGGACTGTAAAGGAATTGGAAGCTAATGCGGCAAAGGATACGATTGATCTTTTAATCAATGGATCTTCACACAGAATCATTAGCAATTAACTAAAACAAATAGAACCTTAACAAAGTACAACATGAAAATAACAGTAAAGTATACTATACTATTTCCTACATACAAACACTATCAGTAAGTATTGCAAAAGCACTTACAAATAACAATAATAAAACTAATTACACCGCAACATTCAGAAATAAGTCCACCATAGAAAAATTATACTTATGGAAAAATCAGAGATACTGATAAATTAAAATTAAAATCTAATGTAATTTATGAAATACATAAAGAATAGATTTATTTATTATCCGAAGCACTCTGTGTGTATACACTCGCACATATATATAGAATTATGAATATAATGATGCAGTGACCCGTAACAATGCAAAACAATTAAGAAATATTTTATTTTAGAAGTTGATATAAATTCCCTCGACATTTTTATTTTTTTATTTTCGGATGGATGATGAATAACCCATGATATATATCTGTATATCTATGAAAGTCCCGGATGCCAGAATAGGCGAAAAGACATTTGCTTTATGCATTTAAAGATTAAAATATACATGAGATAACGATACAATCCGAAGGATAGGGGAGAGCGGGGTTGGTTGGCAACAGTTTTCACTTTTTTGTTTGTTGAGTCGTTTCTGTTAATGTAATCCCAATGGAGCTGATACCACTGTAAACTCCAAGTATTAGAGTACTTCAAGTATTTTTTTCACAACATAATATTTAATACTAAGATCATAGGAAATTGAAGAATTCCTCAATCCAGAGTATGCCAATTAACCCCCTATGTGGGGCAGGTTGACCTAGAAGGCTAATCAATGGAGTTGATTAGCCATCTCATTCAAGTACTGCCTGACACATATTATTGTTATTAAAAGCTGCACTATAATATTATAATAATTTTGAATCGGTTTTAACAGCTTTTAAGGGAAAATAGAATGACAATAGAAGAAGATAGAAGTTTAGACTGTCGTCACTTTTTGCATAAGAAAAATCTTCCTCGCTGGAACTAAAGACAATTGGTAGTTTCACCTTTGATTATGTTTATCTTGCTTTAGTAAATTGCTACTGCGCCAAAATAAAAGTTGAAGAGAGCCAACTAACCCCACAGGAGAGATCATATGAAAGATGACTGCCAGGACAGGGGAGAACAATCAAACAAGAAACTGGTTAGTCGAAAGTAGTGACCGACCGAAGTTTCGGTTTCGGCCGAAAAACCTGGTTTCGGCCGCAGTTTCGGTTTCGGCTAAAAATTGGCCGAATCTTCGGCCAGGCCGAAACTAGCTCCTGTGTCTGATATCTCCAAGAAGGAAGTATGACTAAACGATTTCAACTTGTAAGCTCGATCTCTTTCATGGCATTTAACACCCTTGAATTTAAAAGTGGGAATTATCTGTTATTTTAGTTAATTACAATTGTATTGTATTTAGGTAGAACATAGATTTTTCTCTTTCTTTTGGTACTTTACTTGATCGAAAATTTTTAGTTGGGTGGACACAAAAATTTGAGAGTGACAAACAGAAATGTCCTCTTAAATCACGTTAAGTCTTAAAATGTAATGAAAGCATGCTCTTGATACAGAATTCTTTACGTTAAGTGTAAAGAATAGTATTTATTCTTTACCTTGAGCGTTAAGAACCTTTCTGTGCTTTTAATCATCTCCTCACTAATAATGAAATTTGTTTTCTAAAAAAAAAGATTAACATAAAATAAGAATATATATTCTAAATACTTAAACTTAAATTAGTCGACACTTCACCAGATTCAATTCATAATTGAAAAAAAATATTTTAGTCAGTAACCTTGTCATTAAAAGTTGCATCAAATGGTGGTAGTAGGTTTTGGTATTTGTTCTTGTATGGAATGGGAATCAGATGCAAAACCAATTTTTCAACCTTGGCATCCCAAAAATTTGTCTCAATTTTTACCTTGAAGAAGGATGTTTTCGACCAAAAAATATTCTATACATTTTCAAACTAGATTAAATCCACTAACATTTGAGACCAAAACTGACTCAGTAGATTAAATAGCTTCTGACATACAGCTTTACGTATTCAATAGGCCGTCATTTTGTATTATATCGGCTTTATTATGGAAAGATTTACTATATTATTTATACATAATAATATGAATTTTTATTAATATCAGCCTGTTAATTCAAGATTATTTAGATTAACTTTTAGGACTGTACTAGTTAAATGGTCTAACAACCTCGCTCTCCCATATTTTTTTTTTTTTTAAATGTCCGATTTTCGGAAGAAATAATATTTTAGGAACAAAGTGATGGAATAGTAATCCTCTCCGTCATTGAGAAGGAAAGAGGAAATGAGGAACTGATGAAACCCAACCGGAACCGCCTTCCTCACATACTCAATCTTTTACAGCTGTTGTAGTCATATTGTTGATATCATTTTCATCAAATCTCATCTGATGCAAAAGCATTATCTGTCCAAAGTTTCATATTTTAAAAATACCAGAAGAATTTATACCTAAAATTATAAACCTGATTATATTAACATAAAATAATAAATTAAATACTTTCATTTATAGAGTGAACCATATATTTTTATCTGTCACTCATTCTCTCTCTCTCTCTATATATATATATATGGTTCATTACAGATATATGGCAGATCGTGCAACATCCTGATACATTTCATCTTTTTTCTAGTATGAGGATCTTTACTCGAAGTGAAAGGAGAAAAAAATCTGGGCTGATGATTAGACGAAATATCAACGAGTCACTTGACTTAAAGAGACCCTTGACAATGGACCGCCGCTCCCCTCCCCTAATAGAGTAGATAATATAAAAAGTTTATCAAATTTATTATATGCCATTATTAGAATTTTGAACAAATTAATAACAAGCGTATTAATACTAAAAATTAATTTTAATAAACTTAATAAATGGTTAATTAGCATACCTAAGGAAGTTGTATTACAATCGCTGGGCAATGTGTACCACCATCTCTAGGGTAATCTATAGTGTGGATTTTTATTTTGCCTTCTGAGTGGTCTGGAATTGTATCTACTTCCTAGAAGAAATCAAGGGAAGAGATAATTTCACTTATTTAAAAAAATTTCATAAGATCCTCCATGTGCCTAGCAGGACTGCTGGATCTTTTTTTGTTTAGGTTTACCAGTAACTTTTACTTTTTGAAAATTACCCGCACTTAATTATATAATAATCATCTCTGTATACAGATCCGTAATCACTACTCAAAATGAATTCGTTGGATGAAAGATTATATTCTCATTCCTATATTCTTTACTTCTAACGAAAAATCTGTCAGATACTATTTAATAATTAAAGGAATATTGACAGGAAATATTCATTGTAGTGTCGGACATTCGATGAAATTTTTTGAAGAAAGGGGCATGTGGAGATGTGTATTTAAGAAGTTGCAGAGAGATAAAAGAAAAGATTAAAGGAACGTACACAATTAAATTTATCTACAGTTATTAATTTCATATATCCATCCATACATCCATATTCATATAAAAGAGCATAAGAATATTGAGTTCAAATATTTGATTAGCTTCAAAATTTTTGAGCTTGAAAAACGATAATAAAATAAATATATGCCCTATTAAATCAAATAAATATATATAAAAAATGAAATAAATAAATACCCTATAATCAGTAATCATTTTAAAGTCATTCTATACCGGTTTCAATCTATTAAAGCATATATTATCTTCCATTGCAAAATTATGAATAGATAATTTTTCATTTTTTGAGACTACTAAGGCCTATATTTAACTGCATTTTTCTTTAGGAAAATTCTCCTCATTTATTTTTAGGACAGACCGATCAAATTATATTATAGTAACCGGATACCCATGATATTAGAACAAAATGGGTTTTCCTATTATAGCAAGGTAATACATTGGGTACCATTGCAATTAATACTTTAGAACAGTCTAAGGATTCGATTTAAGTAATTCAGTCTACTTAAGTACTAAATTCCTCCTAAATTAATTCTGACTTCATGCATTTAATTAACAGATTACTCTAGGATTCGTGATTTACCAGACGATTTAAATATAATTAATCTTACGTTAATAGCAGTAGTATTTTATTTTCCCCTATTTTATCTAGTCGAAAACATTGGAGGCAATCGATTTTAAATGTTGACTTCCACAATTGAAATCTTTCTTTGACATCATAGATAAATTGAATGGGAGGGAGGGGAAAATAGTTGAAATTTAAACAGCTAACAACAAACGACAAATAAATATCCTCTTAAATGGCTTACGTGAGGTGATGTTCCAAAAATTATAAAAAAATTCAGAAATTATAATTTTCATTATAAAAATGTTTAGGAAATAACCTTCACCAATCACTTGGAACACGACAGATAGGGTGAGTAGCTAACGCCGATTTATAACCCATCTGTTGCTTTGAAGAGTTTCAAAGTAAATTATTGAGATGGGATAAATTTTAACAACCCCTAATTTTTCCCTATGTGCAATGCAGTTTTGATCATAATAAAGTGTAGATACGATTGTTAAATGAAAAGATTTTTTTATTTTGCATCTTTTCATTAGTGCATCAGTCTAAATTAATTAATTATGGTGTCATCTAAAAATTTTTTAAAGAAATGGGGGACTTACTTGTCAGATACTATTAGATTATAGGTAACTTAGTCATCCCAATAAAAAAACAAAAAATTAAGACTAGAAAATATAATAATAATGAAACTTCAATAACTTAAAGAATGGCTATATCCAAAAATGGAGCACCAAGTTAGTGAGGAGTTTTCAATTTTGAAATAATAGACAAATATAAAAAAATTCATAATAAATATGAAACGAGATAAAAAATATTTTTATTTTAAATCTTGAAAAATTAAGATATTTCAATGAAATCACTATCACGGCAAATTATTCCACGACATTGACAAAGTAAGAGAAACTAAATTCAAAAGTTATCATTATTAATGTAAAATATTAATAGTGTCTGAACTGAAGCCATTTGAATATCTGTTATCTGTTTTAAAGTTTACATTATTGAGATTCTTAGTAGTTAACTACAGTGCTTCCAAGTATTTCAATCATTGATGAGAGTTTCCTCGATTTAAAAAGAGGAAGTTTTCAAAATTAAAGTTATGTTTTAATTCAAGAAAATGTTCTGATGGAGGGATTTTATCAGTCTTTATTGTATTATGTACAATTTATGATTATGCTAGCAAATTCTGTTGCTAAGATTCTGTGCAGACCTTCGATTGTAGGAATCGTCGCAATGTAGGCAATTGATTTTGTAAATCAATTAGAATTTACTTCAGTTACTACTTTATAAATATAAGGGTTTAATGAAAATTTGGTGAAGTTAAAAAGATGGTAAATCGAAACTTTTATAAAATATATCTCATATTCGATAAAAGTTTGTTTAAGCGGACCCCATTTTATTTAAGATTTGAGGACTTGAGATATAAGCTCTATCTAAAGACGACATCCTGTCAATAATCTAATCCTGTTAGCTGTTAGAATTTTGGACTCCTCCCCAAACGAAAAAAATATTATTGTTTGTTATAAAAATAATATTACCTATATATCTGAGAAATAAATTATAGAACATGTAAACTATATAATGACGGTCTATGTTACATCCAATTTCAATATACGTCAAACTTTCGAATATGAAACAAACCGAATTTCATATTCGTCACCTGAAAATGAAGGGAGTAAAGTGGCGAAGTTCCGAATTCCTAAACTTCAAAGGTCTCGTATTCGTGTCCCTTTGAGGCTTAGGAATGCGAGACTTTTAAATGGATTCAAAGCTTTTTCAAAATAACGAATACGTTTTCCTATATAGACAGATTATCTCAGGATTCTGACATATTAAGTAGGGGGATATAAAATTTAGAAGAAGTAAAGGATGTCAAATGTTGGTTCTTGTTCTTTTTCGTGCGTTAATGATTTTGTAAAAATATATTTTTAACTATGAAGTTCTTTTTTATATTCGTTGGCTATTAGTCGAGAGAAAATATTTTTGATAAGACATAAGTAGAACTTTGAAATCGTGGCGCTCCTATTTCTCAGCTAGATCTCAACTAAAAAGGACCCCTTGAGTGCCAATTTATCTATCGCTTAAGAGCGAGCGAAGAGTGCGTGAGTCGAAAGCTTGGATTAAATAAAGCTAATCAAGGCTAGTTTTAACTGGGACTTGGATCATATCATGGTCATATATTGCAGCTTCCAAAATCTAACTCTTCAAAAACTACCTCAAAGTTTTTTTTTTTTAACATCCGAATTGTTACCGGCTGTAGAAATTTGCAGTTCAAAGTCTTTAAGAGAACGCTGAACTGGTGGTTTAAATTTATCATAATGGCAGATGTGTGAGATTGCCAATTATGGAGTTAAAACTACTCTGTATAACTGGGCAACTGAAGTATAGAATATTCTATTTTCAATAGAAGCCTGAAATGAAAATTTGTTATTAAAACTGGTCAAACACCTTATTTATATAAATAATAAATTCCTCATTTAATGTTATTTACAGAATCAATTTAACATTTGATTTTGGTAAAGATTATGTAAAATATGAAAGCCACATAAATAAAATCGGACTGGTCTCCCAAATACGATTAGGTGCTTCCAAATTATAGAGACTTATTCTATACAAATTTGACTCTAAATCCTCGAGTCCCCTTTGTAACAATAACAGATCAGTTTTTCAAATTAGAAGGTTCTAAAATTAGAAGTTTTGTATTTATTTTTTTTAAATTAAATAAGTCATTGGACATGTGATTAAATTTTAATAGTAATTTTTGTCATTAATCATTAGCTATCTCGTCAAAAAATTTAATGAAGATATTATGATTATAATATAATTAATATAAAGATGATTTCAACAATATATATAGATGTATAATTTATGTATTGAATCATTTTATGTAAAACTGTGTAGGTATATTTATTTAAAGCTAAAATCCTTGCTACAAGGTGTTGTAAAATCTTTAAAGCAATAAAGGCTATTCTATTTTATACTCTATATCCACTATCACAATCTATATCCTCTCAAAATAGGCCACACCTAGGAGTCACTGTTCCAAATTAGTACCGAGGCATAAAAGTAATAAAATTCTTTATAAAAGATTCATAAAGTTCGATAATTATAAAAAATTCAGCTGCCCCGGCGTTTATGGTCAAGGGTATTAAATGTACTATAAACTATTTTTTCACAGCGAATTCATGTCTCCATTTACATATTTATTCAATTACTTCAATATTTATTACAAAATGACCTAGTTGCCTATTTTTCTTCTCCCTCCTCCCTCCTGATATCAAGTATAGTTATGTTTGATTGTTAGTATATAAAAATAATAATAATAATAGTGTATTACGAAATGCATTAATGTTATATACCACAAGATTTTAAAATTATATTTAATGTAAATATATGTATTGTATCTTTACTTTTCTGTATTTTTTATTTATAATGGAGTAGGAAAATATTCTTCTGATCCTATCCTGTACACCATTTTCCTATAAAATACTGATTAACTAATTATTAGCTTTACTGTTTGTACTGCTAATGTGTTCAATAGTAGAACCAGTAAAACTTACCAAACATTATTTCTATCGAAATGGAACGAGAGAAATTACAAACAAGATGATTTTCTATTAATGCTTGCTGTCAAGAATGTTATTTTTTTTTAACTATAATAAAAACACAGGACGAATTTTCAGAAATATAAAAAATATATATGTATTATATATGAAACGAAATAAATTTGATTTTTCGTCCTACAACATTCTACCATTCTTTACTAATTTGTTTATCCTGTAGATACTTGCACAAGACGAGCATGGACCTTTGATAAAATCCTCTCATACTTCTTCTCAACGTATCACACACATCTGCAAATGATTTTTCAAATAATTAACTCCAAGTAGAAATTAATTTGGAATTCGTCTTGTGTTTCTGTTGAGAATTTTAATTGTTTTAAAAGTTTTGTTGACTATATTTTAAAATTAACTGTCACAGTTAAAAATAAATATTTATCTAAATTCACACTTGCTAATTTTTGTACTAAAACTAAATTTGTATTTTACTTTGATCATATTATTTAAATTAAATTAGATTTTTATGCATTAAAATTCGTATTTATACATGTTCAGGAAATATGTTATAACTAAATATATTTATTTATTTTTTACCCTCCGTCGAACATTTTTTCGATAGTTTTTTTTTTTTTAACGTTTTGTGTGATTTATTGTAAAAGTAAATAAAAGATCTAGCATTTTATATATTTGAGGGATGATATTTATTTTTTTTCATTTGGATATCTACCTATCGTCATCTATATATATTAATATTCATCGAAGTAAATTCACATTAAAATATATACAAAAGAAAAGTTTTAATCATTTAACAGGTAGACAAAAATCTTTACAACCCATTTTTTTCAATTCGGAATTCATTGCATTTTATGTTGAAAAGTGTTCTAGAAAACTTACCACGTTCTTTGAAATACCTGATAATCAAAATAGTGAAAGACAACTTATCAAGACTTAATACCGAATTTTCAAAAAGAATTATAGAATTTTCCTATTAACCTTTTTGCGGAAATGAAATTCTTAGAAAATTTAATTTTACTTTCAGCCTCTTCATATTTTATCATTTCTTTTATGTTAAAAAAAAAACTAATCTAATAAACAAACTCACATGTCTACATGTTATATGGGTTTAGTAAATTAATTAAAGAGATTATTTAATATATTATCCGGTTTCTTGAACTATTATATGATATTAAATATATATTTAAATTTAGCCCTTTTTTATTATTAATTATTAATGTCTTTCACATTTTATTTTTCATTAATTCAATTATTAAATATTCATATATTTTTTTCACTTTATTTATGGAAATATATATATAT
Source organism: Aelia acuminata (assembly GCA_911387785.2). Lineage (NCBI taxonomy): Eukaryota > Metazoa > Arthropoda > Insecta > Hemiptera > Pentatomidae > Aelia > Aelia acuminata. The sequence goes on from OU426980.1 coordinate 5,480,577, forward strand.
ATATATATATATATATATATATATATATATATATATATATATATATATATATATATATGTATATATATGTGTGTATAACTGTGTATGTATCTATTTAGATAATTATTTCACATCAAAAACATTTCTTGATTATTAAAAAAAAATATTAATATTTAGGCGAAATTGATTTGTGACTAACCATTTCATTCCATTGAAATATTTACATATACATTTTTTTTTTCATGATAATTTTTTCGATCTTTTAATTTTTAAGAATATATACATATATTTTATAAATTAATTTATCAACAGCACTTCATCCGTTTCGCGTGAAAGAATTCCGTTTACATGATTTGTTTCCGAAGTGGAGCGTAATAAATAACTGTGGGACTTGGGACTAGGGTCTTTCTTTCTCGTACCTTCTAATTTTCACGTCTTAAATACATCGCAACAGAAAATACAACACCTTCTGCACTACTCCTAAAGTAGTTGGCAGTTCTTGTTAATCCCTTCTGTTAAAAAAAAAAATATCCTTTGTGCGTTATTTACTTCCAAGTGAATTGTATAACCAACACAAGAACATAAGCTGAACGATTACGACAGTTCTAATAACTATTATCCTGTATGAGATCTGTTTTTAAGAAGGCATTAAATAGTCATTTCTTTATAGAAACCTAACTCCTACAGTGCCAGTCAAAAGTTTAGACTCACTTGCATTTAATTTACAATCTTCAAGTTTTAAAAAAATAATTGTAACTCAAGAGATAACCTTTAAAAAATTTTATGATCGTTTTGAATACAATCTATACATATAAAGATGATATTCTGTTTTTTTTTTTTTTTTTTTGTTTGTTCTTTATAGAAATACATACCGTTTGTCCTAAATTCTCCAAATTTCGCTCGGTGGTTTTTTCATACCAACACACGACAGGTGCGAACACCTGTCCATATTAAAATTCCACCACTTCAGCTAATCTCTGGGTATATTCTTTATTGTTTTAAAAATCGTTATGATCTCGCTTTATATTAGATTTTTACGAAATCAACCGGTGGAGTCGAAAAAAATCTCATTTCTGTCCTAACGAACTTTTCTTAACCCACGGCTTTTCTCATTGTTTTCTAAGTTCTCTGGGTGAAATCGCGATATACAGCTAGTTATAAATGAATTAAAAATAAAATTATAGTTGTTATGTTGTTCAATAAATAAAATGTTGTTATTTATTTATTTTACAAAATCTAAGGGCGTGTCTAAACTTTTGACCGGTACTGTATATCTACAAATATTATATACCCTAACTTTTACAACTCTGCAACATAATTAATCAGCCCGATTATATGGGAAAACGTACTAATATAATAATTCTTAACTAATATATATATGTGTGTGTGTCTTAGAATTTATGTATTTATACTCATTAATTTATTTAATGAGTATACATGAGACTCTTACAAAATGTAAGTTTGATATTATTAAAAGTGGTGACGGATTTTTTTTTCAATGTATCTATCCAAAAATATGAAGAAAATTACCCTAATGTCACAAGTTGTTTTTTTATTTAACCCTAAAATCTCTCGGTTCGTTGGCTAAACCGAAACTGTAGAAAGTTGCTCATTCTTACCGTCATTAACAAATTTTATGTATGTTACTTCGCAACTTCGGGCACATACAATTTTCCGGAATTTTCATCTTAATATGCTCAACTTAACTCAACATGCTCCTACTTCGAAATTGAAATACACACAATCGTTTTATGTATTAAGAGTTTTTTAAGGGTTCATACATATTTTATGAGAAAAAGTTTATAATAGTATTGTCGTTTTAGTTCAGTATGATATCTTTCAGCTCTGTGTTATTCAACTGCAAGTATCCTTTTTTATATTTTATTTCTCCACAGTATTGCCATGATTTAAAAAAATAACAGCTAATTCATATTATTTCAAACATTTTGGGGGTCATTTGTCCCCCTTAATATCTAGAATTGTATGTTTAAAATGTTATACGTACCTCCGTAATTACTTGTTGGTTTCTTTTTGAACGATTCATTCGTAGCTAAATTTAAAAAAAACAAAAAACAAATAGTAAAATCTATTTGCACAATAATAATCAATCCTTGTTTTTGATTGATTTCATGCGATTTAGTTCAATGACTAGACAAAATGGGAATCATGAAAGAACATAATTTATTTGGGTGATGACAAATTCATTATTTAATTCAAAATTAGAAGAAATAAAATTTCCGAAGTCAAAGTCTTTTTTTTCATAATTATATCTAAAATCTCTCCTTTCATTCTCTAAAATCGAAATTGGTGTAGGTCGCTCACTTCCACGTCCACTCACAAATTTTATAATTGGTGACTTTGGACACATGGCATTTTTCGGACTTTTCTTCTAACGGTTCAACATAAAATACACCCAATACGAAAAAAAAAAAAACTAATAATATGTTTATAGGATAACGTGATTCTTCAAGGGTCTGTAAAGGGTTCAAATATGATTTATTTTAAGAATTAAAGATTCGAATAGTGTAAAGACTTCAACTTTTCGGAAATGATCTTCCAAATTATTTTATATTAATTTTTCTGAACGAGTACTCAAATTATTAACAAAAATTAAAATCTACAAATATGAGAATGCATGGTAATATTTGTTGGCTGAGTCCACTTCGTTTCGGCCAATCACTAGACAACTGCATCAAAATGGATAAAATTTAAATGATGATGGCAGAGTCGGAATCAAAATTAATTTCGAATAATCTGAATTTGAGAAAAACGGCAGTAGAATTGGATGATGACTCAATTGTTCGTCATGTAGATATATTTAGGGGTTTAAGTACTATCAATTTAAAGGATGAAGGATTTCAATAGTATTGTTGCTTTTATCAAGTGTAATATCTTACCTCTGAGTTGTTCAACTGCTAGGAATTATTTTTGGTCGTTTTCCATTCCTTGAAGGAAATTTAGTAAAAATTAAAGACGAAGGTAGTGTAATGTTTTGAATTAATAATTTAGTGTTTGTTATCTGATGTTAATAATCGAAGCCTAGATTTTTTTATTGTGTAACGAAAATACTGAAATGGTTTTGTTTTGTTTTTTCATTCATAGTTTGGTGTGTTTCACGTGTTATATTGGCGCCTCCAGAAGGAACTCCTGAGAAGACGCCGGAAGGAAGTCTTCCGGCGAGTCTCCTACGTACCTGAGCGTATCTGTCGACGACACCTTCCCCGAGATTGAGGGCTGTTCCTGCCGTGCAGTTTTCCCCGAGCTGTTGCTGGGATTCGACGATCCTCAGAAACCTGGTTACGATGTCCTCCTGATGACTCCTCACAGGAGGCGGTTCGGTGGCTGGTCCTTCATAGTAATCGCCAGAGCGCTTGATCTGCCGACCCCTGGTCCTTCCATGTCGGCTGTGCCGAAGGAGTGCAGACACGGCAGCGAAAAGAAGGAGGACGGCCAAAGCGGTGGCCGCAACCCGGCACATGTCTGCGGCGGCACTGACTCCTCCGAGCCTCGGCTACCCCTCGCGCCGGCGCCCCCTCCCCCTCGCTCTCCTAATTAGTAGTATCCCCCTTCCACTCTCTCAACAATTAACTTCCCTCATCGGACCGTACCAACTATTATATTTTATCATCTTAGTTAGAAAGAAAAATGATGACCAATCAACATCCGAAATTGAGAATTTTCTCGGTATGCCGAGATACGTGACATTTCATCGCCTTGTTTCAACATAATCCCATCATAACTCTTCCCCAACAATGTCCTTCAATAATATTTAATTTATAAGCGATGATTCAGTTCCTTGCTAAGGATTCCACCTGCACAAACGTCTTAGTTAGAACCCGCACACGAGACCAAAACGACAAGAACCGCTCAATGTAAGAGGCTACCGTAAACCGGTGTGACTCTGCCCAATTTTTGTGGAAAAAAATAATTTCATATATATATAAGTTAATATATAGCTCCCAACAACAACAAACAAATAACAAGAACAAGAGCAAGAAGATGAAGGAAATAATGTACCACATCATTCTCTGCAACTGTTCCTAGTCAATTACAATTTTCGTGATTTCATTGTTGTTCAATCACTAAGGAAAAATTCCGTTGAATTTTATCTGGCAAAATGTTAAAAATTGGGGATGTTGGATATTTACATGTGTCTTACCTGTGAACGTCAAATAGTGAGAAACGAATTTCCTGATGGACCGGACGATGCCACAGTGGGACGAGTCCACACTCCCGTCGGACATCGGCTATAACTCTCCAAGAAATTTCTCTGGACTTCTCAAATTTTGTCAGTTTATGTTTTTGAGAATGCATAATCTTAATTATTGTCATTTCATTCATAATCATTACATATATATCGTACGTACATTATAATTATAAAATATATTAGTATAAATTCAAAATGCATTAACAATTTTATTTTAAAATTTATAACAATTACGTTTACAATAGTATGTTGTAACAATAATAAATAGATAACTACTATAATTTAAAATGTAATTAATAAATAATAACAAATAAATGTAATGTACCTTTTTTTAAAATCATGAAATTATTCATTAGCTTCACATTCTACCTTATGAGCAAGCTTCTTGCTTCCTGGGACATTTTACTTTTCACAACACTGTTACATTGAGGTTGAAATGGGATCGGAGTTTATAGCAAATTATCGATTCTTGACGTTTTTCCGAAATGCTGCTCTCTATAATCCCAAAAATGTTTCTGATTTGTTCTTGATCATTATTCCGAAGCCAGGCAGTATCAGTAAAATCTATCTTATTCTGTTGAAGAAAAGAAAAAGGTCATGGTTTCTTTTCATATTTATGACATTAGCAGCACAAAAGTCGTATAATAACTACGTTTGATTTTGTTTGACAGGACTTAAAAAAAAGGGAAACAAAATTATAACTTTAGTCAATTCCAAACTGCCTACTTTAACCAAGCAACTACTGCCTATTTATAATTTAATGTAAATTAAAGACAGTGAAATATTTTCGTTAACTGTTCAAAATGTTTTAAATGTTCAAAACTATTCTATTTTAAATCGTAATTTGGTGAATAAATTGTTGTAGTTGGTTCGGAATATATTAATTTAAGGATTATGAGTTGATGAAAACCTAAATATGCTAAGAAGATGTTCTAAATAACCAAATTCCCTCTTGAGTTCAGTGTTCACGCGTGGTAAAATCTGATTTAAATGAGTTGTGGCAGATTGTGGCAAGATCGGAAAACTGTTTATAAAAGTTCAAACCTTTGCTAACAATAGGGTATAAGTAGTTTTCCGGGAAATTTCGGGCGTTTTACTATATTGTACCAAATAGTTTACATTTGTTTAAACCGTCGTAACTGTTGCATATATTTTTCCAAAGCTATATTTATGGTGTATTACAATTCATTAGCAATGCTGAATCATACTGTAAACATTCCATTAGGTTTAGCCTGAAAATATAGGCACACTAACTTTAAATATAAAAAAGATGAATGTCTTAATGTCATGTTTCAACTCATATTGTATCACTATTAACGCAAAGATTGAGTTAAAAATTAGTGCACATGACGGGGAAAGGATTCTAGTTTATTAATATTACAATGAAACCTCTAAATTTTAACTTTCATGTTTTGGCCCAATGTCCGGCCGGACTGTGGACTCGCCCCACTGTGGATGCTAGTGTCAAAAGCCAGGGAATAGTTATTAAAGCAAATCCTACGCATGTAAGGTGGGACCCTTTTTCCAAAACTCTTTCTTTATTTTTTGAGTAAATTTGATTTTTCAAATATGTTTGTATTAATAATATTAGATATTGTAAAATGTTTTGTTAAAAAAATAATAATAATAATATAAAAAAATATTATAATGTATATAATTTTTTTCATTAAATTTGTTGTAAACTACAGATTAATTTGTATAACTGGGCTCTTTAAACACCTCAGAGGGGTGAAATTGTCCAAAAGGCAAATCTTACACCCCTGAAACGGAAAAATAGTGGTTGTGCAAAGTCACCCCTTTTTCAGATAATTTTGCTCTCCCCGTATTTAATTTTTTTAAGAGTATGATAACCACAGTATGAAAAATTAAATGATACTGATGATCTACCAATTGTCGCATAAATGAAACTATTTGTTTCTTTAAGAATTTTAGTCCAAAAGTTAGAGCGATTTATTTTTTATCTTGATAAGTGGGCAGGCTAACGTCTACAGTACTCCAACACGCTCTCGACGAAAAACTCTTTAACTTCTGATTTACAGCAAAAAAAATCATTAACGTGACAATAATCAGACCTTTCTGGATTTGACATAATATTTCCAACTTTGCTTCCTATTCTCATCTAGAAACATTATTCTGCTGAAAGGAATGGCTTTCCCTACAACCCTCTTCCTGCCATGATTTATATTTAGTGCTAGTAAAATAATACCCACAAAAACGGTGTGGTCTTCGAGTCAAGGGTCTAATCGCGATACTATTTTCAATAATAACCATCAATGAGAAAACTACTATGTTTTCGCAGGAATAGTTTAATTTATTTCAGATAGATATAAAATAATAAAAACGATTATTTTTTTCCTTTTATTCCTCGACCCATTTTAAACAAAATTAATTTGCAGTAAATTATAAAACATTATATTATTACGACTTTTCGAGACTATATAGTTCTCATAATCATGCCGCGATAATGCTACATATAATAATCAGATGATGATAATAAGATTTATAGAGACCAACAAAATATAATACTCTAATATTTATTATAACACGCATATATTATAACATATATATATAAATTACTAGTAAACTCTACGGAAACATAATATATGCGTTTTAGCTAATTGAAAATACCCTTAATAATAGAATTTTTTTCTCCAAATATAAGGATTAAGCAGTCTCGAAAAAATTTATCAGCTGGAAATGCCTCCAGGAAAAAATATTATTGGGTAAATCTAAACACACAGACCTATGATCAATTTTTTTTAAACAAACAATGAAGAATATTTGTGCATGTTTCAAATTACAGTATGAACTCACTGCATGTGTGCGCATTGTAGCTTTTGAAACATAAATAAAGTTTTTATTAAAACACGAATAAAAATGATTGAGAATTTTTTTTTTTTTTTTACAATCTAGTATAGTTTTTAACGTTGAACACAGTACATTGAATTGAAGACCTTTGCCTAAAACCAGAAACCTGTTGAAGGTTTGTAGACGTCTTTAAAATCTTAATAGCTCATTTGACAGCTTTCATTGGGCTGTTGCGCCTTACCATAGCTGTAAAGAAAACTCTAAAATTCGCTATCTAATTAAAATCAAGCGCCATCAACCCATAAGCTCATTTCACTCCAGTATTCAAGCACTCTTTACTCTTTTTAATCTTAATTAACATTATCTGTTTATTATAATATTACAACTTTATCACAGTTCTCAGAGTATTTACTTTGATTACACGATAAATATCATGCACACATACACACAATCATACACATATACATCATACATAGGCATTAAATAGTCATTTCTTTATAGAAACCTAACTCCTACAGTACCAGTCAAAAGTTTAGACTCACGTTTATTTAATTCACAATGTTCAAGTTTAATAAAATAATTCTAACGCAAGAGGTAGAATATGGTGGATATCTTCCACCATCATTAACTTGAGAGGTAACATTTCAAACATTATATGATTAAGTTTAGAATACAATTATAAATAGGGGTAATCTGTGGTGTAGTGTATAGCATAGCAACCTACAATACTAAAGGTCGCTGGTTCACATCACGGGGTGGACCTAGGATTTTTTAATGGGAGTAAAAAATCCTTGGCTACGCCGTCCCTCGGACAGGACGTAAAATGGAGGTCCCGAGCCTGTACGATGTCAGGTGTTCGTTAAAGATCCCTATCCTAATTATACCTGGATAGGCAAAATTTAGGACTCCCACTGTATCATCGTCCGAATAGCCTTAGTAGGATCAAGGGACGTTAAGGAAACAAACAAGCAAATTATAAATAAATTAAAAATAAAATTATAGTTTTTATGTTGTTAAATAAATAAAATGTTGTTATTTATTTATTTTACAAAACTAAGAGTGAGTCTAAACTTTTGACTGGTACTGTATATACACATAAGCACTATGTATGTATACACACACACACATAATTATGTATATACGAATTGTATATTTATGTAAATGGCGAGTGCTCATGTGTGTATAATTGCCTTTGTTTAAAATTCTCCCGAAGATCACAAATGCAAGGTATAATTTCCGGAATCCATGACTATATGGTCATAATCTGGAACCGTAGCTTACTTATTAATTGACCAACCCAGCTTGCCAACACAATCTGGAAACCTTCAGAATATAAAGCCCTTAAAGGACAAACTCTTGCTGAATCACGTACACCTCTAATTCACAATGATGTCATCTTCAGAACGCCAGAGAGGTATTTCGCTCCGCTTAATCCTAAAAGGACGTAGGACACAATGCTGAATGAACAATGGACAAAACTCCTAAAATCAACTTTATATTTATTCCATTTGGTTGATTCATACTTGTTTTATGCTAGTCAAAGGTTTTGTAATTTGTCTCTTAGTTTATGAAATTACCTTACTATATGAAAGTAAAGTTGAATAAATTTTCAGTTTCGTAACAAGGCATAATTCAGTAGGGTATTATTTCTTTTATTCACAATAGAACCAATGTTCTTTAATGATAGATTTATTATTTAATTTCTAGATTTCTGGCTAACCGCTTTTCTAACCGGATAGTGGTTACAGAAGCTATATATACTAGTTCTATTATACCAAATGAATGAATTGATTATATAACCTATTTCTATGCTTTCCATAAGGAAATCTAAGGAGCTTTCATAAGATTCATCGATCACTTCTTTTAACAAGTAGAGGCGATTTCTCTACTATTTTTCGATCGCTTCCAAACGAATGAAGCCCCATTACTTATAATGATGAAGAATGACTTTAAAAATATGGCGGATAAACTATAATTCCAATAGGCCCGCGAGAGAGCAGCACCTCACGGGGCTCTGAAATACTAATTTTAAATTTATAGTTTCCGCGCAGACATAAACATTGATATCAATTATACATGTAATAAAGCAAATTTATAAAAATAAGAAATGCCAAATAAATGTGGAAGTTCCTTATTGGAAGATTTTGAGAGTACCAAAAAATACCTTAAAAAGTTGAGAAATAAATTTAGCCCGATGGGCATACCAATTAATAGCAAGTACTACCACCATCTATAATTTTCTAATGATCAGGTAATCATCGCAGAAGATGAAGATGATGCAAGCTATTTATTCAGCTAAGTATTTGAGCAATACAAAAACAATGGGGATTGACTATCAACAAGAAAAAAATATGTGCAAAGATGTGGGAGAAGTGAAAGACTTTTTTATTCCAAAATTCGAAACAGTGGAACCTTGGCTCCATATTAGAAATTAATGGCTCTCCAAACATTGAAGTAATTAAAAGAATAATTAGAGGCTGAAAAGTCGTTGGCATGATGAATTCTCTTCTGTTGAGCTGCAATATCCTTGGCAAAACTAAAAAACTAATATATCCTGCGCAAGTTAAGCCTGAATTACATCTGCCGAGTACTGGGCCGAGACAGTGCACTCGGTTAATGTAATCAGCAAAGTCAGTACTCGGCCTAGTGCTCGGTTAATGTAATCAGCAATGTCAGTACTCGGCCTAGTAGCAGGCGAGTCATTTCGGCGAGACAGTGGGTAGGAGGCTGTTCTATTCTCTCGGCCGAGTGAATACCCTCACCACCGGCCCACTCTACTCGCTGTGATCAGTCAAAGTGAAGTAAACATAGCAGTGAATTTTATCCCCCGTCTCAATCTTTTGTCATTTATTAATTTATTAAGGTCAAAATGGCTAAATGGAGCTCTGAAACAACAATTAAATTTATACAAGAGTATAAATCACACGAATCCCTGTGGAATTTCAAATCGGCAACCTACAAAAACAAACAAATTCGTGATACTGCGAACTTCATATCAAGTTAGTAGAGGCGATGAATTTACCTGACTTTTGTGCACCAGTGGTAAAAAATAAAATTAAAAACTTGAGGTCAACATACAACCAAAAAAAGAAAAAAATTCACGATTCTAAAAAATGTGGTTGTGGATTATTTTACAGTTTACGAATCCAGTGTAAAATGGCTCCAGGAATTGGAACTTACCATGGAAATCGGGAACAAGAGGAAAATACAAAATTATTTTAAATATTTCACAATTTTTTTTTAAATCTATGAACTGAAAAATTAATGGCAGGTATGATCAAGTTGCAACATTTCTTAAAAACTTTCTTGATTTGTATTATTTGCCTTCTACGCGGAACCATGTTTCACGAACGCATAACCACGATGCACTGACTCGCCCGCTGTCTCCTCCACATGTAATCACCCCAATCTTCAATATTTTGCTCGGCCGAGTGACAGGGCGAGCTGCTCGGACCAGCTACTCGGTAGGTGTAATTCAGGCTTTAGGGTTATAATGCTGTATGAACCCAAGAAATGGACCACATAAAGGCTCTTGATATTTGGAAGAGGCCGGTCATGATTCATGGATAGATCATATAAGAATAGCAAAATTGAAAAAATAATGAGTGCTAAAGGAAACAATACTGAAAGTGATGGAAAAAAAGAAAACTAAAATGGTATGGCAAATTTACAATTACCATGCGAATATCGAGAATGATAATGGAATGAGTGGCAGATGGCAGAAAAAAAGGGGAAGACCACGTATACCGTAAAAAGATGGAAGAAAGTATGACCGGATACAGACTAATGAAGAACAGATTCAAAGTCAGGAAGAGAATTGAAGTAGACCTTGGTTGCGGGAAACATGAACAGCTCTGAAAAAAATATTTCTGACATGTTTGTTTTGTCCTCCCGAAACATAGCATGAATTCATTCAATATACTTTATGAACCTTAAAGTATGCTTTGATTATAATCATAATCATAACCGATCATGAAGAGTGAGAAGTGAACTCAAATTGGAGGAGAAGGTCTTCAAATGGGCAACCCCCAAATTAGACATAAATAAAACATAGATAAAAAGGTTTCGTAGGCCGATAATCCATACATTAAAAAACAATAGTCCAAAATAAAAAAAAATCCATACAGTGTCCCATTTTAATTCATTATAATTCGAAGGATATTTCCAAAAAAAAAAAAAAAAAAGACATTTTTAAGCGAGATGATTAGTATTATTACTTCATTCGGTGTTTTGTTTTGTTTTTTTCAATTTGCCACTTGTGTAAGCTTATTTCTTATAATTTAACCAACTCACAAGATATTGTACATTTAGTCTAAATCTAAATAAAAATTAAGACGGTATTCGATGACTAGGATCAGATTTGTTTTAGCTTCTCTATACTTGAAACAGTTAACGTTTTTAAATTTTTAGAGAAATAAATCAATGATTTATCAATTCAAATCCGTTTTTTTTTTTTTTTTTTTTTTTTTTTTGTGTTATGCTTGATTTGAAATTATGATTTCCAGAGTGGGAACTGTGGCAGTTAGTATAGGTTGATCTATTCTACCCCGCTCCGTTGGAAGAAACTATTTTTACCTCGAATTTTACATCCCCCGCGTCAATGTTGGCAGATTCTCTCTGTCTTATTCAATATCCTTTCGCATACGCGCAATGAAAAATTGAATCATTTTGTTATTCAATTTTCTGTAAACACACATTTTATCGATTGTCCTGAATGATCGAATTAAAGTTCGATATCCTTGGAATCACATAGTATGGCAATATTTTTCATATTTTATCCCAATTAGATTATGCATCGCTCCTAATGCTCTGTTTTTATGGACCGAAAAATTATTGGAGCATATCCTTAGAGTTAGGGAAAGTCATCATGAAAGAAAGCTCTATTTTACAACCAAACACGATATTTTAATAAATTATAATGCTCCATTAATGATTGAAGTCACGTGCAAATTAAATCTATTGATTGGTATCACGTATTCTGTGCAATCAAAATGCAACATACCGCTCTCTTTGTATAACAAGGATTAATGTTCTGGTTTCCAGTTGCCGTCTAATTTGCTGCAGATGAGAGATATTTCCGCATTATACGTAATTTAGAAACTTTTTTCTGATAATACCAGGATTGGGGAAACGTTAACAGGTCAGTTTGTTTACCTTCTTCTTAGATATTACTAGGCTTTTTGTTTTGGGACTTTTTAATCATACCCTGATATAATTTTGATTTTTTAACAATTTACATTACTAAAAACCTGTTAAATAAATAATTTTTGATCTATAGACCGCATCATTCAGTTTTGGGAGTCATTATGAAAAATCGTACAACTGACTAAGATTTATTTTCATCATGTGCAAACTTCAATGCATTCAACCAGGTTTTAAGAAAAGTATAACTGCCGTAGCAATGAATTTTTATTTATTACGCAAAAATAGGACTTTTTCACTTGTCTGTAGCAACTGAGTTATAAAAAAATTACCATTCTTTCAAAACTTTTGTAGTGTACTGTCCATATGTACTGAACTTTGATTCATTCGTACTGCTTTTGGGCCCATTTACATTTATTAGTTATGATAGTAAATAGTGGGATATTGGTATATGACCCCAGTGTTGGCACAGGCACTATTGTACGCTGATGATGTAGTATTGGTTGCGGATACTGCTGAATCTTTCCAAGTTGCTGTGGATGAGTGGCAAGAAGAACTGAAACTCAGAAGCATCCAGATCAATCCTATAAAAGCAAGGTTGTGACTGTTGGACGAAGTAAAGAGGAACTTAGAATCACTTGCAATGGAGAGACTCTTGAGCAAACCGACACCTACTGCTACCTGGGAACAATGATCTGCAAGGATGGAAGAATAGACCAGGAGGCCCTTAATAGAGTTCAAAAGGCCGATGGATATTCTACCAAATATCCATGACACTCATTGGAAAGCAGGAGTTGAGTCGGAAAGCGAAGATCCTGCTATTCAAATCAGTTTTTCTCCCAGTCTATGGAAATGAGATTCCTACGGAAAATATTGGGAAAAACCAGGCAAGATCGAGTTGGGAATGAAAAAGTACGAGATGAACTAGGAGTCAGATCCGTCCTAGAGACGATTGAAGAGATAAAGCTGAAGTGGTTCGGGCATGTTGGGCAGAATGGGAGATGACCGTAAGGCTAGGTGGCTTCTAGAAGCAAGACCGGGAGGAAAGCGACCTCAAGGCAGGCCAAGGCTCGTGTATGCAGGCCTGATTGAGAGAATTGGCACAGCGAGAGGGAGCACCATGTCGGAGATGAAAAGGCTTACACAGGACAAGGACCGGTGGACAAGATGGTCAGAGGCAGCTACTCCACGCTTAGCAGCAAATAGGGGATAGTGAGAGAAGAGAAGTTAGATAGTTATTGTAATATCCTTATTTTTTAAGCTTGGCTCTTCTATCTTTTAAACAACTATTGCAACTTATTATTAATATCGCTCGTCCTATGCAAGACTGGTCTAACTCAAAAGTAGGAGCATCATTCCACCCTGACCCCTGAAGCAGCAAGAGATTAGGCCTAAGAGCGTTGAGGAGACAGGCCCTCCACCAAAAGCCATAGCCACAATAAATTATTTTATGAGTGAAAAGAGGGCTAAATAATACACTCTTGCCTCGTAATAATAATACGCTCAAATAATAAAAAAAATAACACACTCTTACATCATAGTAAAACAAAAAAAAAGATTACTGAAATGTATCTAAAAGAAAAGGTTTTAATTTCAAAATAAGTGGGCCATATTATAGAGCGAATGTGATAGAAAGCCTAATCATATAGTTCGACCTATCCTAGTTAACAACTGATGATAAACAAGAAGAAAAAGGCAAGTCGAAGACAGGCTAAAAGAGTTGGATATAAGATTCATATTATAAATCTTCACTTTGTTAATTTGTCCATGTCCAAATCTGTCGTCTATATTACTCTGCACCCAGCTTCCTAGGTACTTGAAGTGTTGTTCTGGTTTCATAATCCAACTGTCCATACATAGGTAGCTAGTAGCCCCCTTGACTATGAAATGCCATATATAACATCATATTATTACACGATATTTCTGAATCAGCTAAAGATATTATTTGATTGTTGAAAATGTAGGAATTATGAATTTCGTCCACGTTCCTTGCGTACATAACATAACTTCCCTGATTTTCCTATAACGGTCGGTTTTTATTTATAAGCGGAAGCTCATAAAGTGGGCTAACTGATTTATAGCTAGGGTAGTTAACAAGTTGTGTAATATCTTGCAGGCGACGCCCGGGAGGGAAAGGATATCAGCCTAAAAGAAAGGAGTATGGAACATATACTGCTTTCACCAATATACCTTAAATATATATATATACTTATCAGGATATGTTTTCTTGACTTTTGAGGGTAAATGTTATAATAGGTTTCTCAAGGTTCAGTCAATAATACACATATACATTATGACGACGCACAGTGGTCAATAATTGCTTTTTGGCGGACATAAATCTGCCATTTCCACAATTTTACAGGTAAATTGATAGGATCTTTTTTATTACCCTCGTAATAAAATTCAAAAACCAAGGAAACAATTCCTGTTAAGATTGCTTCGGTTTAAGTCTCCTTTTTGCTTACCCTAAACCAGGTTTCTTGTGTGTTATTAGATAAATTTCGTTAGTATGCAAAAAAACATGGAAGAACTCAATATTTTTCAGAATTTTATTTTTTATTTTTTTTTTTTTTTACCACCGAGTATACAAAAGAAAATTCAAATTGCATAGAAGTTATGGGTATTTTAAAAGCAACTAAAAATTCAAAATTAAACTCGATTTTCTCCTTTTAGAAATAAGATATCAATATACCGGTTTCACTGAAAGTTTACATTAAACGGCTGGTATATTACGTATGAGCAACATGAATTTGGTTCGCTTATTAGAATACAAAAGCAATTTATATACTACTTTTTTTCAATAAAAACCGTTTTTCTCGGTTTCAAAGGGGTGCTCCCCGGAGTTATCACTGGGGTGATTTCTACTCTTACTTGTACTTATATTTATTCGTTTTAAGTTTAATGAAGAGCAAATATGTATGTGATTTCAGCTATTCATTAGTTTTTTCATCTCACCTAATGAACTGAAAAAGGGAAACAAAATTCTGTTTACTTGTGAAACTATTAATTCGATAACAGGTACTCAAGGTTTTCAATAAGGCTATTCAAAATTTTATACCGCAGTATACATTTATAAGTGAAAACCTTATGTATAGGTGTAGTCGTTTTATGTCATAGATTAGAAGGAGCTTGTAAATGTACCTGTACCATTTACAGCAGATTACAGGGCCAAACTTAGCCAATTTTTCTGTAAACATATACAAAACATACTTTTCTAAAAAAGGCGCAAGTGAATTTAAATGATCTTTTTATGAGGTCGTAGTACAAGTAAGAGTAGAAATTACCCTATTGATAACTCCGGGGAGCACCCCTTTGAAACCGAGAAAAACTGTTTTTATTGAAAAAAGTAGTATATAAATTGCTTTTTTATCCTAATAAGCAAACCAAATTCATGTTGCTCATAGGTAATATACTAGTCGTTGAATGTAAACTTTCAGTGAAATCGGTATATTGATACCTTATTTCTAAAAGGAGAAAGTCGAGTTTAATGTTGAATTTTTAGTTGTTTTTAAAATACCCACAACTTCTATGCAATTTGAATTTTCTTCTGGATACTCGGTGGTATGAAAGCCCACCCTCAGACTAAAAAAATAAAAAAGAAATATTTGAAAAATATTGAGTTCTTCCATGTTTTTTTGCATACTAGCGAAAACTATCTATTAACACACAAGAAACCTGGTTTTGGGTAAGCAAAAAGGACCATTATACCGAAGCAATCTTAACAGGAATTGTTTCCTTGGTTTTTGAATCTTATTACGAAGGTAATAAAAAAGATCCTATCAATTTACCTGTAAAATTGTGGAAATGGCAGATTTATGTCCGCCAAAAAGCAATTGACCACTATCCGACGTTTCGACATTATTGTTCTCATAATCATGCCCTAAAATGAACAAACAGGTTGGGATAAAATTATATTAGTTATACAGGTAAAATATTTAAGGCTAAAGTTAACAATAACGTAAATATAGAAAATGTATAGGCTTAGAATATGTAAGAGTGCATAGAGAAGATATTGCATAGAATTCAAAATATAGAGAGCCGGTAGTATCGAGCAGTCGATATAATGTTTTTTTAGTTCGACATATTACTCCAATAAATAAACTACGGTCTCATTAAAAAATATCCCCCCCCCCCCGTTAAATAAATAATGGTGCTGAGACAAATCTCAGAAAAAAATCAAAATTGGTAAAAATAATGTTTCCGAAAATAAAAAATAAATATACAGTACCAGTCAAAAGTTTAGACTCACCCTTAGATTTTGTAAAATAAATAAGTAACAATATTTTATTTATTGGACAACGTAACAACTATAATTTTATATTTAATTTATTTATAACTAGCTTTACATCCCGGTTTCACCTAGGGAACTTGAAAAACAATTAGAAAAGCCGTGGGTCAAGGAAAGTTCGTTAGGACAGAAATGAGATATATTTTTTAATCCAACGGTTGATTTCGTAAAAACCTAATGTGAAGCGAGATCATAACGATTTTTATAATAATAAATAATATACCCAGAGATTGGCTGAAGTTATGCAATTTTAATATGGACAGGTGTTCGCACCTGGTATGAAAGAACCACTAAGCGAAATTTGGAGAATTTAGGACAAACGGTATGTACTTCTATAAAGAACAAACAAACAGATTTCATCTTTATTTATATAGATTGTATTCGAAACAATCATATAATTTTTGAAATGTTATCTCTTGAGTTACAATTATTTTTTTAAACTTGAGGATTGTGAATTAAATACAAGTGAGTCTAAACTTTTAACTGGTACTGTATACAGAAAATAAGTCAAATTTTAAATGTATTGTGCTAAAATGTCTAAGAATTTCAACTGGGTAGAGGCATTGTGTCAGAAAAATGGATCTGATGTAAAACGAAATGAAACATATATGTAGGTATTAAGTATTCAATTATGCCGACGTTCGATTGGAACGACATTAACTTAGATTGAAGATTAAAGTATAAAAACATTAAAGAGTTTTGATTACCATATACTGTTAGCCACGCTCATATTATGGTTTTTACATTTTTTTCCCTGCTGATGTGGAATTTAGTTTTTCGAAAAAGAAAAAAAACTGACTGACTAATTATTATAAAATACTATAAAAAAAGTATAAAACTTTCGTTTTGTGCTTCTCATTATCATTTGTTTTATGAAAAATCCAGACCAACAGCAATACACATTTCTTTCTTAATTTATAAAACATAAAACATTATAAATATATATATATATATATATACACTCATACATACATACTCAGACACCTATCTATATGGATATAGAACTAAATTACAATAATACATTTATTAATTTCAAGCTTGTAATAACAAAAAAGTAAATATTATTTATTTTTTCCAAGTCCAAGTTACACAGTAACAGATCCATTGCTTCAATCGACAGTCCAGATAGATATTTCTTTATAAATTTATTTCTAATTAAATCTAATACAGGACAGCTTATTAGGAAGTGACATAAATCATTACAAGCCGTTGCAGAGCACAAACTACATTCGTTATCAATATTGAATTCATAAATTTTCCGATTAAGGTATTTCCTGCTATACTTTTTTCCTAATAACCGCAATTGTGCCATCAACCTTAGTTTGTTTATGTGTAGCTTTGGACTTAAATAGTCTTCGCCTATGCCTAAAGAACTAATATTTTTATAAAATAAACTAATCTAGATTCAATAACTGTCTGGACATCCTTTGATATTAATTTGTTTTTAAATGGGAACAGTAAATTATCGTAATTTTCCCTTGCTAACTTAGCATGTTGGCTGATATTTTGTGCGCCTATACAAAACAGATAACCCCTTATTTCTTGCGCCCAATTAAACGGTAACGAAAATTTATCAAGGAATTCTACTAATCGTAGATAACATATTTTACAGAGTTCATCATTAGGCATTTCTAAAAGTTTAATCCACCAGTTTAACATCCTAACGAAAACATTGTATTGTATGTGAACCCGATTTGTCTCTAAACGTACATAACAACTAGGGGTGTTAATTGGCAGATGTAATAATTTTTTAAAAAACATTAACTGCCCTCTTTCGATTATATGAGGGTGACTTGAGCACCAAATTTCTGCCAAATAAAGTAACACACTTTGGGCAATTGAATCATATATTTTAGTTTTGGTATCCCAATTGTCCGATATGGATTTTCTTAAAATATTTAAGACGGCGGAGTTTGCAGCTATACTTTTCGCTAACATTGCCTCGTTAGTTATTCTAAAATTTAATGAAGATGGTAATATTATTCCTAAATAAACAGTACTATTACAAATTTTTATAATGCTATTATCGTATAAAAAGTCTTTGACGCCGCTTAGCCTGTTCCCCTTATGGAAAGGTATAATAACTGTTTTATCTGTATTTAAAATCAAGTGATTTTCCTGACAGTAGTTATATAATATCTTTAATTTGTATTGGGTATCTTGCCAAGATGTTGCTTGGATAACTAAATCGTCTGCGTACAGCAAACATAATAAATCTTTATCATGCTGTATGGGGATTCCTTGAACATTTCTTTCTCGGAAATAGTTATCTATATCGGCTATGAACAAAGAACACAAAAGGGGGGTTAAAATTTCACCCTGCAATACTCCTTCTGAGACAGGGATATCATTAGAAACTATTGATCCATCTGATGATCAAAATTCATTATGCAAACATCATAATACCCGTGTAGGACATTTTAATTTCTATTTCAAATCTTAAAGCACATATTTCCTTTGCAATTTAAATTCAGACACAATCCATAAATCTCATTCCCAGAAAGTGGGCAAGTTTGAAAAGGCCATCTCCAATCACAACTTCAATCCACTCTTATGCAGCCCGGCCTTTCTTAAAGCAGAGTGCCCTATCAGATCAAATCTCGCCAGAGATTCTCGAGATAGGAGGACGGGTGGTGTCAGTGAGTGAGTTCAGTTACAGTTCCAAGATAGCGTGCTTGTCAAAGACCCGACAGTTACCGCAGTCTCGGAATCTCAGTCTTTGTGCTGATATGAGTGGCTTCAAAGCAATTTAATATTTTCAAAAATTCTATTTTCGTATTTCGAGTGAAAAGGGAATGTTGAAAAAAAAAAAAATTGTACATTTGGTAAATACGTTGATTAATACGAGAAATGTATTAACAACTTTTTAACACTATAAATGGGTTTGGAGTTGATATACGAAAGTCTAAAAATTTTGGTGTATCATAATTGTTTGTATACTTATTTCGTATTATACCTTGTTGTAATACTTATTACGATATAGACACGTATTTTTCCGCTTCAGTTTTGCTACTATATTAAAATTCAGTTGCCGAGGGGTACTGCTTTAGTATTTAAATATTCATAATTCCATTTATTTAAAATAAAAACAATTTTTTTGTATATTATTTAAGCTGTTTATTTAATTTTGTGTAGTTCTTAATAATAAATATGTTTGACAATAAACGTTAATATTGGTATTGATTTTTTTTTCTTTTTCATTTAAAAGTATACTTCAATATTTACTCATTGATTATTCTGTCGAATTCTTATTAAGAGTATTTCATCGGCAAATATTAATAAATATATCACATTGCTTTTGTAAGGGTGACAAGGAATATATAAGTATTAATTGTTGCTATTTAAACTATTATACATCTAATTTCCTCTTCGCTTTGAATAATTAAAAACATCGATGCACCAAATATATATATTTTTTGTAATATGTATAACTAGCTAGGGTGCCCGACTTCGCTCCGGTAGTTGTGTGGTAGTTTTAATACCAGAAAAACGTTAAAATTAAAGGAAATGGGGAACAAAATTATTATTGGAGTTAGTCGTTTTGTCAACTGGAATGCTCATCACACGTAGTAACCAAACCAACTTCTTTTTCATAAATACAATAAGAATACTTCAAACTTTTTATTTTCGATTTATATTCAGTCAATTCATCTCTTTTTTATGTGTGATTTTATTCGCTCACTGTACTACTAAGAAATGTTCACTCATATTGCATTACATTTACTTAAGTATATATTATATAAAGATTAAATGTATTGTGCTGATCATATATTAGCCTTATTATGAGAAAACTAATTTTTTAAGGAATCCAGTTGGTTTTCTAATTGATTGCAGACATGTAAAATCATTATTTTATTTTAAAAGCAAAGGAGAAACTAATTATTTTCGCTTAATTTTAATTTAAAAAAAAACAGCTGAACAAATATATAACCTCTACAAACTGTTTTGATTGAATGAACCATAAACATTGAGTGAAACGCAACCTAGCGCTTCCTGGTAGTTTGCAGCTCGAACTAAATTTTTCATTCATAAACTCGTATCTCAATCTCAGAGAGGCTAATTAAATGGTGCGAGAAGCTTAAAATTCCAGTCCTTTGCTCTTCAATTTAACACCCTTAAGAGAAAAACGGAAACCTTCTTCTCCGTTAGGGGTTATATGGCTAAAAGGCGACATAACTTCCTTAATCCTACGTGGAGTCGTTTTTGAGCCTTTTCGGCACGCACATTGTACACTTTGCTTTATAATATATATTGATTATTAACCACAAATGTTGGCTCTGCGGGAAGTCATATCACCCCTCCCCCTCTTATTAGGGGAGACCTTGAGTTAATGTAATGCCAAAAATACTACAAAATAAAAATAATACTTCAATATATATAACTGTGGTTGATGTTTGGTCTTAAACCACAATATTGTAAAAATAATTGAACCTTTTAATAATGAGAATTAACTCAGAACATTTTTATTTTCACAATAACACAATATTTAGAATGTAATATTAACAACAGATGTTAAAAAAGTCATATGAGTTGCAAAGCACCACATACTCCCTCCCCAGTGATAACGGAGAGAAACTTTAATGGAAATGTTACTCTGCGTCCTGAACGTGTTCGGTTGTTCTTGGGAGGCGAAGTTGCTTTAAAAGCAGGAGCAGCAGATGAATTCTGTTGCGATCCCTCTGTTGTTGAATTCTGTTGCTGCTGGTGGTGCGATGTTCCGTCCTCCGATAACAAATATGCCGGTTTAAGGCGGTCAATAGAGATCCTTTTCGTGCCTCTGGGAGTTTCAAGATCAAAGAATTTGTCGGTTCGTGAAATTACCTTAAATGGTCCTTCATAAATAGGTTGTAAGGGTTTTCTCACAGCGTCTTGTCGCACGAAAACATGGGAGGTTTTTTTAATATTCTGGTGAATGTAGGGTCGCTTAGCTGAGTGATGGCTTGTAATTACCGGTCTAAGCGCTTGGATGTGTTCCTTTAATTTATGTACCAGCATAGGTAGGTCATTTGATGTTGCTCCATCTTCGAAGAAGTCTGCTGGTAGTCTCAAAGGTTCTTCATACACTATTGACGCTGGTGTCGCTTGGAGGTGAGGTACCAAGAGGGAACGTAGACCAAGAAGAACTGTGGGTAGTTTGGTAATCCAGTCATTTACCAGCTGAGCACGTAGGGATGCCTTAAGCTGCCGATACCATCTTTCTATTTTGCCATTAGACGCAGGATGATATGCCGTAGTTTTACAATGTTGGATGCCCAGAAGATTGGTTAGGTGGGCGAAGAGTGAGCAATCAAATTGTCTGCCACGATCTGTCGTAATCTTAGATGGAACTCCAAACCTGGCGATCCATGAAAATAAGAGAGACCGTGCGACTGATTCCGCTGAAATGTCCTTTAAAGGTATTGCCTCCGTCCAGCTAGAAAAACGGTCAATGATTGTTAGTAAGTAGATATACCCATCGGAAGGTGGCAGAGGACCAACAATATCCAGATTTAGGTGAGAAAATCTACTATTGGCTGGGTCGTAGGTACCTATTTCGCTAAAAATATGTTTGGTAACTTTTGAACGTTGACAACCCATACATGATTTAGCCCATAGTCTGACATCTTTTTTAAGGGAAGGCCACACATATCGTTGCTTGACGAGCTCGATAAGCGCTTTTATTCCAGGGTGTGCCATGTTATGGAGAGAGTCGAAAGCTGGTTTCCGAAATGCTAGCGGTAAGTAAGGCCTCAAACGACTTGTAGATGTGTCTACTATCAATTCTGCTCCTGATGTTAATGCGATTGGTGCAAATTTAAGGGAACAATTTTTATTAGCCTTTAGCTGTTGTAGTTCCTCGTCCGTACTTTGTAGTTTCGCTACGTCGTCAAAGGAAATCACGGATGGGACAGATATAGCGGATAGGCGAGAAAAGAAGTCGGCCGGAGTGTTGGATTTGCCAGGAAGGTACTGGAGGTTTGTGGTGAACTGCCCTATGAAATCCAATTGTCGTAATTGGCGTGGGGAAGCCTTGTCGAGCCGTTGCTTAAACGCGTATGTCAGAGGCCTATGATCCGTGTATAATACAAAATCCCTACCTTCTAATATGTAACGAAAGTGTTTAACGGACATATATGCGGCGAGTAACTCTCTATCATACGTACTATACCGCTTTTGAGTGTCTATTAATGATTTTGAAAAGAACCCAAGTGGTTCTAAAACACCATTACGAAGTTGGTTGAGCGACGATCCAACTGCATAATCTGAAGCATCAACGAGAAGCGCTAATGGTAAGTCGTCTGAAGGGGGGGCTAAGAGTGTTGCGTTTGTGATTTGAGTTTTAAGTTTCTCAAAAGCACACAAAGCCTCAGGAGTCCATTCCACGTTGCGTTTATCATTTTTGCGCGTATCTTTGCAAAGGTTAAATAACAGCTGTTGCGTTTCGGCGGTTGCAGGCAACGATCTTCTGTAGAAATTTATTAACCCAAGAAAACGTCTGAGATCGGCAATGGTTTTAGGTTGTTTGTACGAGACGATCTTGTCAACTCGATCAGGTAACGGCTCAATACCCTCGACAGATACAGAGTAACCTAAAAACGAAATTTTTGTTATCCCGAATTCACATTTTGCTATATTAATGTTTATGCGGTATTCGTTCAAGCGCCTGAATAGTGAGGTGAGATGACAAATATGTTGTTCTTCATTATTTGAAAACACGAGAATGTCATCTAAATAACAAAAAACAAAATCTAAATCTCGTAAAATGCTATCGATGTATCTCTGGAAAGATTGAGCGGCATTTCTCAATCCAAAAGGCATCTTTAGAAACTCAAATATTCCGAAAGGGGTAATCACAGCTGTTTTATGTACATCTTCTGGTGCAATCGGAATATGGTGGTAGGCGCGAACTAAATCGATTTTAGAAAAGAAAGTCTTACCGGCGAGTCTGGAGTTAAAATCGTTTAAATATGGTATAGGGTAGCGGTCGGGAACTGTTATGGCATTAAGTGCCCTATAATCGCCGCAAGGCCTCCATGAACCATCTTTTTTGGCTACCAAATGTAAGGGACTCGACCATGGACTTTTGGAGGGCCTACATATTCCCATGTCGATCATTTTTTGAAATTCTAATTTAGCCTGTTCCAATTTTGTGCGAGGTAGACGTCTGGGCCTAGCAACAACGGGTGGACCGGTTGTCTTAATGCTATGAAAATATTTTATATCCGTGGCACAGAAATTTGGATCTTCGCGCAGTAATGTTGGGAACTTTTGAAGTACCAGGTCATTCAAAAAGTCCTGTCGTTTTTCGTTTGTTCGTTGTTTATTTTGATTCTAGAGTGTTTGCTAATTAATTCCGTTCAATACAACTTTTATCCATGTAAACACAAATGTTTATACTTTATGAATAGGAGGCTAAGGAGGATTAATTTAATGCAGTCACCATCCAACTGTCTAGTTTAAATGATTTCAGTTGAAACTCAATTTCGGTCGATTTTGCTCTATGAGTTTAAACTTGGCTCAAAAGCTGCCGAAACTGCTAGAAAAATATGCTCCGTGTTTGGGGAAGATGTGCTGTCTGAGCGGAAGGCACAATTTTGGTTTTCAAAATTTTGTGGAGGCGACGAGACCAACTGTAGTTGATAAGGAGGACGTTCGAAGAGTAGTAGAGTTGGATCCGCGTCAAAGTTGTTCAGAGATAGCCTCTCAACTTAATATCTCAGCCACCACTGCCTGGAATTACCTTAAAGAACTGGGAAAAGTGAAAAAAACTGGATAAATGGATTCCTCATAAGCTTTCAGATGCCAATATGCTTGTTCGCTTGACAACTGCATCTTCGTTAACTTCCCGCTTGAATAGGCTGGGAAGTTTTGCCTCACCCACCATATTCCCCTGACCTGTCACCCACTGATTATCACCTATTCAGAGATCTCGACAACAATCTGAGACAGAAATGTTTTCAAGACCGTGACAACCTAATTCACGAACTGACCACTTATTTTTGCTGTAAAAATCAACAGTTTTTTAAGGAAGGAATTTGGGTTTTACCATCTCGTTGGGAGAAGGTTACCGACTGTAACGGTGGATATTTTGATGAATAAAGGTGATTATTTGAAAATATTTATTTATTTATAATTTCCCCCAAAAAAACGACAGGACTTTTTGAATGACCTGGTAGTTCAGTGTATTTGCTAAGCGGATCTAATAAGTGAATTTCACTCTCGGGTGAGTTAACCGTAGTCAATGTAGAAGTAGATAGCTGTGTTGTATTGTCAATAAGCCGCCTATTTTTTAGATGAATTAATAGTCCAAAACGATTTAAAAAATCAGCTCCAATAATAGGAGTCTGAACTTTAGCGATTGTGAAAGGCCAGCAATAAGAACGTCTCGTACCTATATTGAGGTTAATTAGACGCTCACCATAAGTGTTTATAGGCGTTCCATTAGTCGCAAAGAGTACCCGTTTGGTTGGTCGCATTTGGGGAGAGGAAGGAACGACAGAAATATCTGCCCCGGAATCCACAAGGTATTTTGTTCCAGTAGGAATATCCGTGACGAACAGACGGCGTGTAAGTATTTGGCCTGTGCTCTCCTGCGCCATCTCAAGAGAGTGGCCTACTCGTTTTCCGATTTAGAAGGAGATGTTTGTTTATAAGAGCAAGGTTGGTTACATTTGTGGCTTTTTCACGAAATTTACGGTGATACCAGCAAAGAGGACCACTAGAGGAAGGGCGGGATCGTGAACGAGAGCGCGAACGTGAACGACCTGCAGCAGATAAGCTACACTTGTTTTTAACTCATTTACTTATTAAATATTATTCTTAATTATTAAATCTTAATATTATTGTCAATTAATCCACTAGGATCTCTATGATCTCTTACAATCAAAAGAACAGCATTTTTACTACCACAACTCAATTTTTTTCTAAAATTTCACTTAGATCCCTTGTCTTCTAAGGTCCACATGTGATATTTCATCATGGAAAATAAAAATACTAATATTTATTTCAGTATAATTATCTATATAATGGAGTCCGCAGCGAATAGACACAGTGAATACAATGCTCTGTAAAGTTGTCTTAATCATCTTAGTTAAACAGTGATTTAGAAGAATAGTTTAGTTGTAAAAGTGGTTTAAGTGGTGCATTAACTATTTCTCAATATTGTACTATTAGGAAAATTGAGTTTTATCCCTTAAATAAGGAATTATTTACTAGGAAAATGGTGGAGATATTAGACATAGACCAGAAGCCAATAACCTAACTTCTAGATAAAATCTCTATTTTAATGAATAAATCTAATGTAATACATAAATATTGTATAACCCCAAAAACCAAAAAAAGGCAACGTAGTAATTCCACACCAGAATTAAACATAACAGATTATACAAATAAGGAAAGTAAATTACCTTACATAACAATGGATCAAAAGTAAAATAAAAGTGTTTGTAAAGATGAACTACTACTAGATGCTATATCCAAAACGTTACACCAAAAACTAGAATCTAAGTTCACAGCTTTAGCAAAAAAAAACTGATATAATTCATCTAGAAAAAGAAGTGAACGAATTTATGTCGGAGAACATTAAAGTAAAGCAAGAAATTAAAATTCCTAGAAAGCAGTACACGATTGCAACTCAGCGATAGGAATTTATTGAAGAAAAGCTGAGGATAAAAAATTTAATTTTCAGAGGTTTGAACCTAGCACAGAATACTGCTGACCCTATAGAGACTGTAAAGCAATTTCGTTCTAGTGTATTAACACATTATGAGCGGCTAGCGTAAGATATAGGACATTGTTGCATAGCGGGCAAATTTGCCAGCTAAGCAAAATATATGTGTGTGAAAATAAACTTGATAGACGTAAAAGTAATGGTTAGATTTTTGCTAAATTTGGGAATGGGTATTATCTGCAACTATAATTTATATACATTTATTTAATTTTTTATATTTGATAAATATTGTAGTAATCATTTAAAATGATATTTCCGAAAAATACTATTTTAAGTATTTACAAAAATGATAAGGGTTTGAAGAGTTTAATAAAGTATTATTTGAAACCGATAAATATATTTCCGAAATTCGTGAGATTCTGCAGGACTCACTTGTTTTATAAAAATACAATATTACTGGTCGAGTTTCTTATGAAAAAATTACCCAAAAAACAATACAATAAACATTTCAAAAATATAAAGCTATATATATATATATATATATTTACAGGACAATATTATACTATTTATAAAGTTACTTGTAGTCAAGGCTAGTTCGAATATTTTTCTTGAGTGTGATATTTGAAGAAACAATCTGCCTGATGCAGCGAAACTTAAAAAAATTCACACATATAACAGGTTAAACTTTTTTTTTTATGTGCAGCACATACGCGAGCATAAGTGAAATTTGAAAGAGTAGCAGACAAATTTTGTTATTTATGATGACTTTTTATGTTATGTGTAATGTGTTCCTAGTGAAAATACACTGATCCATATATTTGATAAAACATTATTCTTCCCTTGTGTCACTTAAAATTACTTATTTTAAACGGGTACTAACACCTGCCCCGCTTATAAGTGTCAATCCTCGCAACGGGTACAAATACCTGTCCCGCTCATAATGTGTTAAAGACTGAAGAAAATACAGCAATCAATGAGGGTTACCTCCTGGGTCCACCTTTATTAGTCGAATTTAGAACATCAAATGCGGTTAATCAAATAATAAAGAATATAGGCTGCCTGAAAAACTCTGGAATACCTATTAACCGTGATTTGTGTCCTCCAACTAGAATGAAACAAACGAGAATTAGAAATATTACTAAGAATTAGGAGAGAAATGAAGGAAAAATCAAAGAATAAAGGTATAAACATGAAAGTTATAAATGAGATTGTTTATTGATGGAAAATGTTTTACGTGGTCGCATTGGGAAGGTTTATTGTGCGGAAATGGTGACACGCAGTGGCCCTACTGAAGGACTGGACCTGGGACAGCTGGTGGCCTCTCTGATCAGTCTCTCAGGAGATAAGGAGTTCAAGCCTCGTCACAACAAAGAACAGTTCGCCCCAGTAAATAGACAATTATGATGTAGGGAAGTCTGTCAGGCATATCTAATAGGGAACCTTGAAAGATAAAAAATTATAATATCTTAAAGTATAATGTGGCTGTAGTAGAAGTGAGAGATAGTCAACTGTTCTTCTTTACGATACGTTAAATGATTTTCAGTTTACAATGATTTTATTGTGGTAAGCCAACGTTTCGATCCAACTTGTGGATCTTCATCAGGGCTAAAACAAAACTAATATATGAGTATCTATGCTAGAGGGTGACGATAAATGGATACATTACAGAACTGATAATTATTTAAAATATGGCGTATACATGAAGATTAAAAAAGTGACTGGTTAACAAGATAAAATAGAATCTGATATTTACCTACTGAGTCCAGGTAGATACTAAGACTAAAGGCAAAAATAAGGTGAGAGGTAGAGGTAGGGTTTTTAAGTTTGCCGACTTCAAAAATTTATGACGGGGAAATCCAACGCTTTTGAAGTGAAAGGCTCATGACAACTGAGTTAACAAAAATTTTTAAAAACTAACAAAATAGATGGTACTGTATACAAATAGTTGTGTCTGAACTCAATAGTAACATAAAAATGAGATAATACATAATGTAACAATGCATAAAAAATTGGAAAATATACAGAAAGAAGTATACAATACAAAAAATAATAATAGTACAAGAGGTACAGAGATAATTTCAGGTACCTATGAAATCAAAACTAGGATTTCAGGATGCGGAAGATGTTAGAATAAGTGGATGAAATTATCTCTTTATCTGTTTTGTGATTTACAGGGTTATTCTTTTCCAGATGGATGAAAATGGATTCTGAGAGGAGTCGTTTATCGTGATCAGGTACAGTAGCTAATATGGAGGGGTTCTCAAAGTCGAAGGAATGGTTGTGGGCATTGACATGTTCTGCTAATTTAGACGTAGACGAATTACGCATGGAAATACTGTATTTATGTTGATAAATACGTTTTTTTAAATAATTTTTGGTTTCACCGATTTATCTTGTTAACCAGCCACTTTTTGATCGAAACGTTGGCTTACCACAATAAAATCATTGTAAACTGAAAATTCTGACTATCATTTAACCTATTATAATGTGGCTGGCTTAAAGAAAAATCTCTCTAATTGAAAGTTTATTGATTTTGTTAAAAAATATGATTTATTTTGTTCTGTTGAGACATTCTTAAGAGAAAAAGATTTTGAGTTCTGTAAGAAAGTTTTTGATGTGTTTTATATTTTATGCGAATCTAAATAAAATGTTTGCCCTCACAGAAAAGTAAAATAAAATTAATATGTGTAAGCTGTTTGCCAATCATGTGTTTTTAAAACAGCCCCCAAACCTAAGCGGCTCGCATCTACCTCAATTACAACCTCTTTATCCTTATCATAAATGGCTAATATAGGCGTTGAGCATAGGTACCGCTTTATCTCATTAAAACAATTTTCGCATTGTTCAGTCCAAATAAATGGAACATTTTTCTTTAATAAATTATGCAATGGGGCCAAACGCTGTGTACAATGATCAATGAATTTATGATAGAAGTTTATTTTTCCCAACAACTGAAGAACCATCTTCCTGTTCTTCGGTCGATTAAACTCTTTAATAGCAACCAGGTTCTCGTTTATCGGACTAACTTTACCATTTTCAATTATATGACCTAAATACTTTATGGAAGGTTTGGCAAAACTACATTTTGATAATTTTAATTTAAAACCTTCTTGTTTAATAGCCTCAAAAAATAATTTAATTTTAATCAAATGGTCATCAAAAGTTTCAGAAAAAATTAGTATGTCATCAATATAATTGACACAAAATTTAGCTAAATTGTATTTTCTAATTATTCCTGCTAACACTCTTTGAAATATCGCTGGTGAGTTTTTGAATTTTTTTCTTCAATTAAATTAAATAAATTATTATTATTATTAATTTATTAATTATTTATTATATTATAATCATATTATATTAACTATTATATTATTAAATATTATATTAACTATAATTAAATTAATTAATTATAGAATTAAATTAAATGCGAGCCGTTTAGGTTTGGGGGCTGTTTTAAAAACTCATGATTGGCAACCAGCTTACATATGATTAAAAAGTAAAGTGGAAAAATAGAAAATAGCAAGAAAAAAATAGATTTCCACTCGCTACGCTCGCTTTTCATGTGATAACAAACCTCCAACTGGTCCTTTTTTCAGTTGAGACCCGAATTAGAAATGTTGATCACACCCCTCTGTGTATATTGTTCGCTCATCATCTACTACCAATCCTCCCTCTCTCCTTAACCCCCCTTCCCCTCTTTTAATGCCTGGCATTCCTCTTTAAATTAATAAATGCATTCTTCATGGATGTAATTGAACTTTCGAGTCGTAAACATAAGCAAGCCAAAGGACATTACATAAATCATTAAAGATTGTTCCATCGTTTGCCTTTTGAGTAAAACTTACTACTTTTGGCTTCTTTATTCAGGGGCGGATCCAACACTTAATTTGGGTGAAGGGGGGGTGTCATGACCCCCCTCTCTCATAATCACGTGGGTGACAGCACCGTTTTTTAATGAGATTATTACCTTGTATTAAGAAGAACTGCGATATTAACAACCAAAAGTGTGTTAGGGGTATAGTACTATACCCAAAAGGGGTATAGTAACTTCCTAATTGTAATTGTTTACCTAATTATTCGCTTAAAAATACAAAAACAAAATATAGAATGCCAAAAAATTAGGGGGGTCATTTGTCCCCTCCCCCTAGATCCGCCCTTGTCTACACTGTTTCATATCTGATGATCAGGATGAAACAGAAAAAATTTTGATGAAATTTTTGCTGTCACATCGCGAGCATATACATACACTAAATACCCAATTTCAGGTTCGCACGGTTAATAGTTTTTGAGCTAGTCTGTTCACACAAAGACACACACACACACACACACACACACACACCATTTCGCGGGACTTGGTTATTTCGACTCAGGGGACCCCAAAACGTTGAAAACCGGAAGTCGAAATTTTTCACGATCGCAATACTTCCACTTACTATATATATCATATATAGGTAAGTGAAAGTAACAAAAAAAATTCTATCTCCTCATCAGATTGAGATAGGAAACTCGTTTCTGCGCCATTCTACTCCGTTTAATATGCAGTATTACCCTTTTTTTTTACACTATGTCTGGGACACCCTGTATATATATATAACAGGGCAATGCTTTTCATAGCAGGTGCTCTTTATATATTTAATACTAATTTATATGCATTTAATTTAGAAAACTAAACAAAACGTTGATATAAAATTATCCAAATTTGAAGGTATAAATTATTCAAAGAAACCAATTCGTGATATTATTCATGCAGTGATGAGCAGAAATCATTGTCCAAGCTTTCTCTCTTCGGTTCGAATTAATTATCTCATTATTCATTTGGATGGTGTTGGTTGATTACTTTCCAACTTCAACTATCTAACGTAGGTTAATTGTACACAGCTCATCCGTTTCCCACCGATTTTAGGGATTTCACTGCCCCTTTAATCTACCCGAACATGATTTGATTTCAACTTGGTTGATAGGTAGATAAGTAGGATAGGATTTTCAGTCACATGATTTCTATATTTTAGGTTTCACAAAATTTGGAATATATTATAAACATTTGTAAAAATAAAAATAAAAATTCTTGCTATCTATCATTCAAGATATATACATAATTTTTTTTTTTTCATTTCTTTACTTAATCTCATCTCATCCGTAAACCGGTGAAGCTCAAGCCCAGTGTCGGACTAGGAATTTTTGTAAATTCAATTTAAATTTTTATTTATATAAATTCATGTTTTTAGAAATTATTTTGCGACGATATCGAAACCATTTCGAAACCACAGGATTTGAACAGAATCCAAAAATGTCCAATAGTACTCATTCCTGACATCCTGTTATAGAACAAGAGTGTCCAAGTCATTATTAATGCTACGTGAGTACTTTTTTAGAAAGGGTGATTAAAAGTGGTTATAAGGGTGTTTATAAAGTTAAAAACTTTCTTAGCTCCAAACACCTTAATTTTTAAAGAGAACGCGTCTCTAAAAATCCCTCTGACCCTATAGCTCTCTTCTAAATTCTAATGTAAACCCTTATCGTAAAAATTAAAAAGGTATTCATGACATGATCCTAATAAATCTTAAATAAACATATTTTATTTCTTTGTTCATTCATAGCATCTTGATACATTTATATTGATGTGTTATATTATCTACCTTCCCTAACTAAATATCACTTATTATTATAATAAGGTACTACTATTTAGCATTATACTAAAATTAAATTAGACACATATAATTGATCTAATGATAAATTCCATATCTACGTATTTTTGTTTATTCACCAAAAATTTGTTGTTAGTTAGAAATTAAATGAGCCTCAACGATCACCCCTTGTTGATGTATTACCGCATGTCGACAATATCGATATTGGTTTAAATTATTAAAATTTATATTTTGATCAAAAAAATACAAAATACTTTTGTTCTAAAAAAGCTTATGAAAGGTTTTATAGTTGAAGTACCATTAATTCGTAATCAAAAATTGCTAATCGTAAAGTGAACACAGTTTACCTGCCTCGGAAGAGTATTTGAAGCCTAAATCATTTCTCAATTAGTAGTTGTAGCAAACTAAACCTTAAAGGATTCAGACCCAGGCCAGAAAATATTCTATAAAAAGATGCGATATGAGCTGAGCTCAAGAAAAGATACTGCAGGAATTAGATGTCTCAAAATACTCTGTCATATGAAATGAAAGATGCAGAGGGGAAGAAGTTGAGAAGAAATGATCCTGTAAAAATAAGAATGGACATCGGCAAAATTACAAACACCAATATCAAAAAAACTAACCTAAAAGATAAAGAATTGCTTTCAAAGTCTAAATATAGTCTGTTGTACTGTAAATTAGAACCATTAAAGGATGAAGCCAATTATTATCTCTACCGCAACACTACATTCCGATATCTTAGAACTGCAGCACAACTTAGAACCTCTGGCGTAAAAACCATCAAAATAACCACAAATAATATCACACACCTGATTAACCCCAAAGAAAATTGTACGATATGCAATCTGAACACACCCGAAGACCTTTTTCATATTTTAATCTCCTGCCCAATGTACAACTCTATCCGTACATTTTATCTTCCGCAATGCCTAACATATGACCAAGATAACTACTTTCATATATTAAACCCCAAAAATAGTAAAGATTTAAAAAATATATATTGTTATATGCAAGAGGCACTAAAAATCCGCTCTTTTATTGTCAATGAATAAGAGACAATTATATGCAATGAGGTGATATTTATTTTAATTAATAAATATTTGTAAAGTATGGATAATGGTAGTCTTATGGTATAGAGCCATACAAGTCTTAAATTTTGTTTTCTGTTTTCTATTATTGTGTATAGGATATTAGCACTATTTATGTTTTTATATTATTTAAATCCAGCTTTGTATTCCTTGCTACAAGGACATGTATCCTTTAGAGCAATAAAGATTCATTTCATTTCATTTCAAGTTGAGAAGAAATAGGCAACAAACATTAGAAGTTAGTGGCGAAGAATAATTTTTGCCTGATATATGGAAAGGTGGCGTAAGATGACGGATGGGGAAAGATGACGAATTCAGTAGTTTTTGCAGTCAATCCAAAAAAAGCAGCATGCTTTAGGAAGGAAATGGTTGCCATAGGAGAGGGGAGGTTTCAACTTCCGAGCCAGTTGACCACGAGCTCTCAGCAGGTAGCCGCGACCCTTTTCTTGTTTACATTGTGATAAACAGAAATTTCCACCCGCTGAAGAGCAAGCCATCACAAGTCTAAGAAAGGTTTTTTAAGTTATTCTCCTATATATTATGAAAGTACACTAAAGGACCTACAAATTCATGTAGCATCCTTCTTTCTATCTAGACTCTTAGTCGGTAGTAAACAAATTCTCAATAAAAATGGCGAGTCAGGGAAAGATGACGAATTCACAATGGGGTAAGATGACGAACAGACCCATCCACTCAGCCCCAGTCTCTACCGCCCAAAACTCTTGTTGAGGCGACAGAGCCTACTCCATCTACTTCTTCAGCGCTTCCTCCACTTCCAGTAATTAAAAAAAAAAAAGACTGCTAGACAACAAAAGAAGAAACTGCCATCCCTCCTATTATCGGGAACTCCTGTAAAACAAGCGTTAGAGCAGAAAAGGAAGGTGCAAGAGATAATGAGCAGAAAAGACAGAAAAAGTTGGCAGAGAAAGGAAAGAAAAAGAAAGGAACCAAAACCAAGACCAGACGTCTGTTTGACTGCTCTTCATCTTATGATGACGAGTCTCTATGTAGACACTTATCGATATGTACTCACAATTTCGATGAGGATAATTTCTGTATCATATGTAGGGAAGAGGGAAAAGATGAAGTATGGTACAACTGTTTTTAGTGCCTTAAATGGGCTCACGCAGAATGCTCAGATTGGGATCAAAAGCAAGCCACCCTTACACCTTACAATTGTGACTTTTGTGTTAATAAATAATGTTTTTATAATTAATGTTTAAAATAAAGTTTGATGTTTCCTACTTGTGGATGATCATCTTGTTAATGAAATTAAAAACGAATTGATAAGTGAAGAGCAAGGTAAAAGGCAACTAAAAAACGAGATTAGGATCAGTTGGTAAAAATACAGAAAACCTAACTTTAATAGGTTATTTTACTAATGCTTATTTTAAGGAGACGGATGCTGATATATTGATCCATATCGTTGTTAAACAATTTAACTTTTAAATTTAACTTGATTAAAATATTTTTGGGTGGTAAGGGAAAGACGTGACATGACAATTGAAAAACCTAATTTAGACCTGGATAGTAATTTTAGTGTTATAACTAATAAAAACAGTTACATTTATAAAACAAAGTAAATCAAAATTTCTGAGCAATAAAAAAAATCGTTTAATAAATAATTTTTATTCTTTCTATGAAGGACAAAAGTAGAAAATAGTTTAAATAGATAATGTGTTTATTTTTTTATTATAATTTGTCACATTATGCTAATATGGCTTATCGGACGATGCTATAGTGGGATTCCTAAATGTCGCTTGTTTTATTTAATTAAGATAGGAATCGTTAATGAGTACCTGACATCGCACAGACTCTGTACAGCCATTTTACGACATCTCCAATAGAAACCATAACAAAAGATTTTTTGAATAAATAATAAATAGTTGGTCCCGTATTTGCACAAGGAAGATGTTCGGTTGAGGTTGTAAAAACGAATCAAGAAATAATATCTATTTAATTTATAGTCCACGTTTCGACCCAAAAATGCTGTTTTTCTTCGGAGGAAATATTTACGAATATTTTAATGAATACGTTAACGAATTACTTAATAATCGCGAAATTTAACCTAAAATGGCAGTTGTAAAAATATAAATTTCAGAGGTTTAATAATAGATGCTATTGTTAAGTGACATAAAAATAACAGGAACCGAAATAGTTTAGTTAATAAAACTATCCCGCGTATATTATTTGACAAAGCCTAAAAATCGTTTTTCATGATTTATAAGGCCCTGTCGTGCTCAAATGCCATGAACGTGGTATCCTTGGATTCAGTATTTTACAGAGCTTTGGTGTATAGCATTCTCAGTGTTCGCGTTTTGGTCCAAAATAAAAAATCGCCCTAAACGTAGTGATTCAACGGATCAAATTGGGGTTTGTAAATTGCGATACGAGCATTAAGACATTCCAAAGGAACTAAACTCGGGTTTGTGTTTTAAACCTACACTTTTTTAGATAACGCCTGATTTAGGCCCCACCGCCGTACCTGGTCAACTACTTATTGTGTTACGTTACAGCAAATGTAAGGTCCTGTCGTGCTTAGGTTCTATAAATGTGGTTTTGTCTGATTTAGAATTAATTGTAGCGTTAGAAAATTACACTCTCACATTTAGCAATTACAGTATACTCCCGCTTAACCGGCCCCTGTTTAACCGAATCTTCGAATAAACCGACGGACGCTGTAAAAGATAAAAAAAATCTTTTTAATATCCTTAAAAGCATTTATAACTTTGTCATATTCTCAATCACTGTTCTCCATTTTTTTTTTAAATCTGAAAATTCAAATTGATCTTGAAAAAAAATCCTTATCCTCCATTCATTGATTGGATCCTCATTCATGTTATCTTCTTCAATTAATACTTATATGACCTTTGTAAATTAGGTTATGTGTTGTATTTGGGTTTTATCGAAATATAGAATATATAATAATAATAGTACCTAATATATATATAGGTTCGTTCCAAGCTCATTTTTCTAGCTGTTTTCTGGTAATTCGCTGATAGGTTAGTGCGCATCTCTGGTAAGATAACCATCAGAAATTTTAAGCTCACTTGGAACGCTATTCTTACGACTTTCTGATAGATAGGTTCTCCTCCATCGGGTAAGGTTATCTCTCCTACTAACCTAGTGGCTATACTATAGTCTTTTCAAGTATTTAAGTATTATTCCGGAATATTTGATTCGTCGATGTAAATTTAGATTGGGTGGGGAAAGATTTGTTCTAAGTTTATTGAATTCACTAGTAATTGGAATCATTTACTATCTTCATTGGGTTCATGATTTTTGACATTTATCATTTTATTGATTGACACATCATTTACTGCATCCACTATCTTAATTTTTAATCAAATAAAATGTTTTGATTTAGGGTTAGCCATTGTATCATGCAGTGATATTCAATAAACACAAAACTCTGGTAGTTGATTTTAGACACAATTCCCAACAAAAAGTTAATTTGATGCCTAATCCTGTTGTGATTGAAAAATATATAAAATCCATTATTGTGTTTTCTTAAGAGGGTTTAGGTTCTTATTGAATATTTAAGGGCTGTTTAAATTTTTGAAAGATTATTGAAGTTTTAGTCTAATGTCATAAAATAGACATAAAACAGATATTAATTGTACTCATTGTTAACCCTTTAACGGTCTCAGGCCTCTCTGGAGGCCTGAACTCAGAAATATTCAAACCGGGCGGGAAGGCCGCAGCAATAGTTCCTATGGGTTCCGTTAGACTTCAGGAGTTTCAGGATGAGATATCGAGGGTCTCCGGCCTCCGGGGGCCGAGAAATCCCGAAAAGTGTCTAATTCGGGCCTCCTGAGAGGCTTGTGAGCGTCCCAGGTACCTGTAATGGCGGTCGCCTTTCTAGAAGCGCTTGTGAATGTTTGTGTATCGTGTTCCTCAATCACTCTCTATAACATTATAAAGATATGTAATCGTTTACTTATATATTACTAAAGTTATTTAAATTGATTTTTATTCAGATCTTTTTGTCGCATGCATGTTATTGACTAATAAGTTTTAAAATTTGAGACGAAAAAAGTTTGATTTTTTTTTTCAATGGTTTTTCATTGATCTAAAATGGAACTAATTATACTTTGTATCAATACTCTATATTATTCCTAAAAACGAATTATTTTGTAGCTCTTTCCCCTTTATTTGCCGCCGAGATACTTGATCCGATACTAAATACCCCCATTACTGGCCGGAATTCTTACTATATCGAAACGCCACCGCCGCCTACTCTGATTCAGGATTCCGATAACCCAATGGACACGTGGACATCTGATAGCGACAATTTCGATTTATCTATACTTCGTTGGAAGAAAAAAGTTCATATACCAAGGAAATTAAGAAAATATAAATTTGATCTACCTCCAGCTGGTCCGTCAAATTTTGCCCACGTCGATATAAGCAGTCGCTTATACAGGCAAGGTGGACCACGCACAACCCGGAAAAGGACTTAGAGAACGTGTTGTTCAAGAAGCAATCGCGTCATACAAGAACTTATGCTTTATTTCGATAATTTCCTATCGAGTATAAAACTCGCGTGGAACTTACTGAAAAAAGGTTTTGTTGGTTTTACAACCAATTGCATATAAGTGTATTTTTACTTTTCGCCATATAATTGGTGAATAGGACAAGGGTTTCTTTTGGGAAGTGAGGATGGAAGAGGGCTCAACCGCCGCGGCCCTTTACACAGGGCGCGGTGCTGCATGGGTTTGCATACTCTGTGTGCGTGTAAGCCTCTAGAGAGGCAATCGCCCATAACTTCCGGCAAACATTTTTTTTTTTCAAAATGATTTCAAAACTGGTCATTTGAGGTCCCCTGGGAATTATATACAATACCAATTTGCTTCCAACTATTACAGCGAAATGTGCCCGTTCTGGAGATCTAATTAAGTTGAGATGGAATACAGATCCCATACTCTTAGTGAGACTTATTCTTATATAGCATTAAATTTCTGCAAAAAAAGTTGATATTTATTGAAGAATTTATTATATGATTGACTATTTGGCCAAAAATGCGAAATGAAGTTTTGTTACTCTAATTTTTTACATTATTTGGGATTCAGTTCATAATGTCCCAACTCTGAATTAATTGCATTTTTCAAATAAATAACTATTTATACCTAATTAACTAATTTATTCATAAAGATTATCCACCCCTTGATAAAATTCCTGGTACCATTTAATTATATGTCATATAGCTTATACTTAGGTGCATTAACTTTTAATTAGTAATATGCATTGATTCTAGTCGTGGAAGCACTGCTAATCTTAGGTCTCCATTTTAATAATGGAAACTAGAAACCTATTGAATGTTAAGATATATACATACCTGTGGATATATATATACATACTGTGGAAGAAGAGTGCCACAATTCACACAACTGAAATTTTACAGAAGTAAATGTTATGATCATTATTACTATATCACAACCCATGGAAGACTGGACAATCCAGCATAAAATATTGGATTTAAAAATTATTTTTTCTAGATAATATTATTTTATATCTCTTAAGCAAAGACAAAAATTTTTGTACAGTGGCAGTCTTCATCCAAAGGAGTGATATATTTGTAATATGAAGGGAGACCTTCTTTAATGAATAGAAAACACCTTTCATTTAATAAGCATTAAATTGCTGTATAGAATTGAATACAAAATACATGAGTACAACTTAAAATTAATAATTACTAAGCATTTGATCTAATTTTATAACAAAAAGATATATGGGTGATTCTAAAATTATGGTGGTATTTGTGTCACAACATGATTAGTTGACAATCGCCTAAAGGATTTTAAAATTTTTTTTCTATTTATTACCTCACTGGTTACGAACACTGCTAACTAATTTTCAAGCGCCTAAAGACAGGATGACATTCACTATAATCAACAACAAAACTCTTTTTGTCACTCCCTAGCCAGTCACAAAATAGCGGTCATGTACTTTGAAAAATAATTAAACCCTTTTCCGTCACAATAATTCTAAAAACTCAGGCACCAATCTTATCAGCAAACTTTCAGGATGCAAAAGAAAATTGAGCCAACACTCCAAAGGGTACAGGCAAAGTACAACAGCTTTTCTCTTTGTCACATAGTTGAGAGGTCACTCACTAGCTAGTTTTTTATAAACCCACCAATCCCTCAGAAAAAGAAATTTCGTGATGGGAACATTTGGCTATGAACCTGACTATAAGTCAAATCACATCATTTTTCCTAAATTTACTTCAGTTGCTTTCAGGACGTGGAGGAAGGTGTAAAGCTAAACAATATTTTTATAGTTAGTCACTCCCTATACCTTATCAACATGATTATAGTTAACTATATATATACTTAACTATAATCATGTTGATATATACAAACTATATATATATATATATATACTTTATTTGTTACAGTTTTATAGACCTTTCAAATCTCTTTGCAGCCAAATCCTCCTTTTAGTAAATTTTGTACCAGTTTTGCCGAAATTAATGATAAATGGCCAATTTGTCACTCCCTAGCCTGATAGTGATTTTGTTTTAGCTAGGGAGTGACCATGTTGGTCAGGGAGAGACTTGTGATTAAATTTGTAACTTTGTTATGTTGATTAATAATCATTGATCTAGTATGCATATCTTATAGCTAGCTCCCCCACCCCCCTCAAACCACCAAATAAACTTTTGTTTCAATAGTTAACTTTTAGTTCTTTAACTATTTTGATGGTAGGGATCAAACTGCAACCAGAAACATAAGAAAAGATGACTTTGAAATTCCAAAAAAATTAAGAGCCAAATACTACCAAAATTTTAGAATCATCCATATCACGCCTTAATAAATTCAATTATCTGTTCTGAATTTCATTGAGAAAAATATAATGCATAAAGTTTTGGCATCAATAAGAATACCATTTCAATATTTAAAAAAAAATGTCTTTAATATGTGAAAAGCAAGGAAATTGCTGTGAAAATAAATTAGTGAAGGTGTGCAGTGAAGAACAAGATCTCAAAATAAAACAAGCCTTTAGGAAAAAAATTATCTTTTATTAACAAACAACCAATTTCATGTTTACATAACTATGCATGTAAACTGTAAACAGACCTGAAAGAAAAACATATATGACATCATTTTGTTGCATTAAATGGAAATTGGTAAAAATACTTCCTAGAGATGACTCCAATTAATAAGTTAGTAGTATCGCTATGTTACTTCTGGGCGTAGCTTATATGGCACCATTATACAGTTGCCCTGATCTCTGCTCAAAAGGACTCCTTTGGGGGTTTATTTATCATTAAAAAGCAAGTGGGGGTCGAAAGCTGTGATCAATCAAAGTACTTGAAATAAAATACAAAATCCTGGTGTTTTCCTAGGTGAAATCTGTCTGTTGAGCTTTCCACAGTGGATATATATATATATATATATATATATATATATATATATATATATATATATATATATATAAAATATTTAAAAAAAACTTATATACAGGGTGTCCCACGAATGTTGTGTCAGGCTAATAAAATCCAGAGTCTTTGGAATTTCAAGGCGAAAATCAGGGATCTTATATTGCGTAATATTTGTTACCTTTTGAAGATATTCAACCCTTCCAGAATTTCTCCAGTATTGCTGGAATGGCTCCAGTACTGGAAATTTCACCATAAGTGACTGGTTTTTATGACGGATTCTGTGAAGTGAGTCGAATTCTAAAACTGTTTTGTATCTGTTACTTTTTCAATCAGATGCACCCTTACATCGATAACAGCCTAATACTCTTATTTGAAAGGAACCCTGGAACTACTGGTTTGTTAGATGACAAGTTAATTATGGATTCTGAAGGAAATTGAATTTTATTAATTAAGTAAATATTACATTATTTGAAAATGCAATTGGGTTAATAATATTATTGACAAATATTTGTTTATTTACATAAAAATACTATTTTATGTGTTCAAAGGGACGGCCTTCTTCATTTATGCATAACAAAAGTCTAGAACAGAAGTCTCGCTGAGCTTGCTGTATTTCTTCCGGTGGAAGAAATACTGAAATAGGTTTCAGGAGTATATTATATTTTGGGAAAAAACTAGAATCCTTACCAGAGCTATACCTAACTGTGTAAAAAAACTCGTGGATCTTCACCATGCTTGGAGGGAGTTGCAAAAAAAGTGCCATGAGAAGGACTTTAAGAACAATTTAGATAATTTATTTGATATAGCACACGCTGATGCTTTGAAACGGATAAAAATTTAAGAAGGTATAATATTTTTACATAAGGCGCCCAGGGTGTTTAGCGGGTGTAGACAAAATGTAAGCTGAAAAAGAAAAATGGGCAAGACATAGGAAATTGAATGAAGAGAAAAAAATATGTGAGCAAATGTGTATCGGAGGTTTATCGTCATCTGTTACTACACAAGATTCTATTCAAACGCAAGGTCATCACAATCAACTTACCAGCTCTGATGAAAGCCTTGAGGAACCCTTAGCATCCACCCCTCAAATGGTAAGTTCTCAAACTAGTAAAAAAATAGGAAGGAAAGACTTTATCACGCCTAAGTTAGTTGCAGCTTTAGATAGATGCCAATTAAGCACAAGGGATTCTGTCTATACATTTCAGGCTGTAGTAGAAGCACTAGATCTTAGCTTAGATGATTTTCCGATAAACAAAGCGTCTATTGAACGTATTCGCACACAGAGTCGAAAAGATCGGAATCTATAAAATCAGATTTTCAATTCAGAATAATTCAGAATAATATGCCTGAAATGGTGACCGTTCACTGGGAAGGAAAATTATTACCTGGACTTGACTGCAGAAGTTCTAAAGAAGAACGCCTGCCAATTCTAATTTCATTTGGAGAAAAGGAACAACTTCTGACTGTACCCAAACTGGAGTTGTTTCCTTCAGTTAAAAATTAATTTAAAGCAAATGGTTTGATAATAGTTATACCTTGAAGTAATTGTAAACAATGTTACATCAGCCTAAAATTTTATTTTTGTTTCTATTAGATGTGTTAGTTCGTTAATATTTGTAAAAGTTTAAAAGATATTTTAACGAACAATATGTGATTTTATTATTAATGTTTCACCATTATTTTGATATTTATGGCTTAAATATTATATTAACTTTTGTTTTCACAAATTTAAAATTACCTCTTTTAAAGAACATAACATGTTCATGAAACTGCTTACAAAAAAATATTTTCATGCCAATAATTTTATATTTATAGTAATACTATTTGAAGTAAATTGAAAAAATAATACATTCATATTTAAGAGTAATAAAGTGCAGCAAAACTGCTCTTTTTTTTTAATTACCTGAAATCTGAATTGCATGCACTAAAAAGTATCTGTGAAAAAAATCGACGACAGCCGCACAAATTAAGGAAAATAGAAAGACACTGAACTCGTAAATCGAGGGCTCGGCATCATGTCTGACAATTGGCAAATAGTTTATTATAAATTTTTATTTTTTAATATAATATAAGTTTTTCTATGCATCGACCCCATGAGAGAAAGGTCATCCGTGGTGGATATACCTAGACCTTCATTGATTTTAGGGAAAACATGGCGGTTGAGCGTGAAACGTATCTTCTGGTATAATCATTTTCAAGCGGAGGCTGTTGTTTTAAAGCCCCCAAAAAACTTTCATCAGACGAGGGTAAGGAAAATTTTTACGATGCTTTAAAATGTACATACAGGAGTTGGCAAGTGAGTCCCGAAAGTGGCATCTTGATGTTGGAAATTCATACGGCCACTGATCCGTTATCATATCCTCCATCCTTTTGTTCTCTCGTGTTCGCACATCAAGATGCCACTTTCGGGACTCACTGGGAGACTTCAATGCCTAAGTTGGCCAGGAAAATGCATATCTTTCTACAACAAGGTCATTCAATTTGCGCGAAAATGGAAATGTAAATGGTCAGAGTTTCATCGACTTTTCAGTTGCACATAGTCTGGTCGTCGGTATCAAATTATTTATGGTGAAAGAAATTAATTCATCCACCTGAAGATGACGGAATAGAACCCTCACTATCTAAATTGGCCACTATCTGAAAATCTCACGCAATTGATCCTAGCTATAGAACCTTTTTCGACTAAGAGCCTACTGGGGAGCTAACGTACATTCAGATCTAGGATCTGTTCAAGGACATCAACGAAAAGCAACGCAACATGACAAATCCCAAAGAAATACAATGTCTCAAATGTGAAAAACGTAAAGCAAAATGCAATTTACCGTCAACGATTGGAGGCTTAGCTGGTGGAAAAGTTGAGAGGCAGAGATCATTGGACGAACAATTAGCAGGAATAGCCGAAGATCTTAACATGCAGCCAAAGAACCACTTGGACGTCAAACATTGTATGCTATTGGCTTGACGACGAATGCTTGGCTTTCAAAACCAGGAATATTGAAGCTTATAGGAAGATAATCCAGCGCCACACGCGGAAGAAGAATATATTTATTATATTCAGACTTGAGACTTATTTCGAGAAGAATATAGACTCAGAAGAAAAGGAGAAATGAAAATCGATCGAAAGAAAAAAAGAACACAAGAGAGCAAAAAGATGGAGGATATGATAACGGATCGAGAGCCGTGTGAATTTCCAAAATCGCCTCTTCTGTCATAAGGTTAATGAAGGGAGGTCTGTCTTCAAACCTAGAGTCACTTCAGGCAAGGACTTAAATGAGAATCTACAAACGAATATATAAGACATCCTCAAGAGATGTAGGAATCATTTCGAAAACATCCTAGAACATAGAAGATTTAGAAGAGTGAGCCGGCCCAAGGGTGGAAGGTTTTTCAAGTTACTCGGAGCCACCGGAGGAAAACTTTGAGACGAACGTTGTGAAGTCAAATAAGAAGGCCTCGGGACTGGATGGCATACAGGCGGAGTTCTAGGATACGGAGGTGAGAGACTCACGAAGGAGTCACAGTGTGGGAGGAAGAAAAGACGCCAGAAGTTTTGAGAAGGGACACTCCATGGATTTGTCCACTCCATAAAAAAGGTGACCAGATAGAGTGCACAAATTACCCGCGCATTGTTCTTCTCTCAAGTGCCTACAAGATGCTATTTAACATCCTTTTTGAGATACTCGTCCCAAATGCAGAAAAGGAGTTAGGTAGAAACCAGACTGGGTCAGAAAGGGTAGGTCATCTATAGACAAGATCATTTCCTTAAGATACCGAAGAAAAAAATCAAAGGGATAAAAAATTGTAACTCATCAGTTTTCTCGACTTCAGGTTAGTGTACGACAGTGTGACTCGACCTGGCCTGTACCACGTAGGCGTTAGAAGAAATGAACGTGCCCAAAGTTGATTCTTCTTATGCAAATGACTATGTCACCTATCTCATGCAATAATTCTGTTTTAAATCTTGAAAATGGGAATGATAACCTTTTATAAATACCTCTCTTGGAAACGGCATTTCTCAAATTTCCCGTGATACCATCTCTACCCTGACAGGTTAACAGTACGACCGTTTAAAATATCTCCTTCCATTCAAAACTCACCAATTCCTGCTTTCCTCTCTTGTCTTTCCCCACTTAGACTATGGATGCATGATCTACGACGGACTGTCGAGAGTCCTTGAAGCAAAACTTAAACGCCTAATTAGTTTTTCATACACTTTGTATTTGGAATCTCAAGAGATAATACCCAGTATTACGCCAAATTGAATAGGCTCTACCCCTTCTTCCGCCATCGGTATCGTCTTGCTTTCTCCCTATACCATACCTTTAAAACAACGCGACCCTCCTA
The DNA here is from genome assembly GCA_911387785.2 of Aelia acuminata. NCBI lineage: Eukaryota > Metazoa > Arthropoda > Insecta > Hemiptera > Pentatomidae > Aelia > Aelia acuminata. Next base: position 5,525,111 of record OU426980.1, read on the forward strand.
TATTCTACAGAGCGTTAAGTAAAAGTTTTGAGATGTATGCAACCTTATCTGTTTTGTTACATTAGCTTTAGTCGAGCTTAACCTTCGCAGTAGAAGATGTTAGAGGATGGTATTTTAATAATAAATAAATCATGTAATCTAACCGGGTTTAAAATGTTACCAATCGTTTATGATGGAATATCGGAGGTAAGTGGAGCCCTGTTCTATACCAAAATATGAAGAAGCAAATACATTTGGAGCTTCAAAAGGGAAGTAAAAATAGAGTTTTAATCATATATTAACTGACAGTTAAAATGATGTTTCTCCTCTGATAAACACCTGCTTGTAAGTACTACGTCAACTAAAAAGGATCCGCGTGACTTTCTTATCTCTGAACAGATCGGAAGTCCGAAAGTCGTTATATAATTAATAACTGCTAACAATATATGAAATTAATATATAACAATATATATAATTAATAACTGCTATCACACATGACCAGACCTTAATTCACACCCAGTGCCGTGCAAGTGTGGGCAGACCTGAACTCCTCAATATGTAGGAAGTTGTCAATCACCCACATATCTGTATATGTGGTGACCCTACCCCTACCCTCTCCTACGGCAACCATTTCCCTCCTAAAGCTTGAAGCTTTTTTGGATTGACTGCAAGAACTACTGAATTCGTCATCTTCCCCATCCGTTATCTTACCCCACCTTCCCTACACTTTAACATATCTCATCCGGTTTTTTTTTTTTTTTTGTTTTTTTATTTTAAGAATTAATTGTATCAATATGCTACTAATAAAAATATTAATTTATAATGTTGTGATTTAATAGATGTGAGGGATCCTGGTATTAACTTAGTGGTTCAGAAGATCATAATTCGATCAGAATTTAATTTAACGCCCCTTATATTCATATAAATAACCTTCCTTAACCGTTAGTTACTCTCTAAAGTTTTAGAGCTTATGATTATTGATGTAATTTAACTGAAACAAAATGAAAGTTAAAATAAAAACTTCCATTTTTCCACTCCAATCTAGGCTTAATAACTTCCAAGAAAGTTTTGATGTTTTAATTTTAACCTCGCCTACCTCGTTGGATATAACCAGTTTAACAGTTTAACCTTTTTGAATTGAATATGATTTGAACTTGACATATAATTTGATTTTTATTTTAAGAATTACACATTCCAGATGACAATTAATTCCTTAATTAGTAACTTCTCGACCGAATTCTTGTCAAGATGGATAGGTCTGGTTTACCGGCGGAGTTTGATCGTTGCATTCAATGTAAATGGGTTTTCACCAAACTGAAAAATCCACCTTGTGGAGTTTATTTATGGAAAATAGCAAGCAATGTTACTATTGCTTGCATTGGACTGTTCAGCAAGTTCCTAATTAGTTAGTATTTTGTTAGTTTTACAGATTACTTGAATAGTTTGTGTTGCTAAAACAGGTATAGTTTTAATTTAATAAAGAAAATCAAATTAAGATGTGTGTAATATTCAGTTTTTTTTTCTTTACAAAAGGATGATTATTAGTCAGGAATCTCAGTGTAATTTTTTTTTTTTTTTGGAAAGCTGTTTCGATCCCTTCATGTGGATCTTCATTAGGGCTTCTGAGTCCAGAGGTCAAAAAGAGACTGAAACCTCAATCTCTGTATTACTCTGTACTCAGAAACCCTAATGGAGATTCACCTATAGGGATCGAAACGTTGACTTTCCAAAATATAAAAAAATTGAACTGAAATTCCTGACTTAATCATCCTATCGAAAATCAAATTAGTTTCCCATAGCTAACAGTCCTATTATTTTAACTCCTAATTGAAAAATTAAATTAAAACTCCTTGTAAATATTCTTTTGAGGCCTGTTTTTTATATTTTCTTTTACTTCATGAAAACTAATTTAGGTCATTGTTTATCAAAATTAAAAATGATGTTATTTCATAGAAATAAAGGTTATGATATACCTTTTTTTTTTTTTTTAATATTGCAAAATAGCCGATTTTCATTATAATAACTGTCAGCTTAATGATTTCGATTAGTTTCTGGTGCTACTATTTAAGTGTCACACCAATATGACAGGTAGGTTTGAACTTACTAATCTATTTAATTACATTAAGTACTTTATAAGGGATTATTAAAGTCAAGTTTCCATCATTTTTCATAATATGCATTTTTTTTTAAATTTAAGAATATTGCCTCCTCATTAAAATATTGAAGAATTTCTTTAATCTATGGAGATATTTACATCTCCTGCGGTTTGGTTGTTTCAACAATGTATGTGGGTTTATATTAAAACCATATTCCTCTCAAAGTATATCACCACTAGTATGATAGTCACTCTATGTTGTGATTAAATTATAAATTATTTGCATGTAAATTTTTTTTTTATAGTTATTACAGGCTAAGCTATTATTATTGATAAGAAAATGTATGACAGCATAATTATTAGGGAAAGAAATGGATAAGAAATAATTCTTCTAAGGATATATATTCCTTGTAGACATGTGAGAAGACCGCATCATTTTTTTGGAAATCGTAAATAATATCAAAATGCTGATTAAATTTTTTATATTTTTAAAAAGTTTTGCTATGATGAGTGTTACAGTGTAGGAACATTTCTCCCCTTTAAAAGCCATTTAATTTAATCTGAATTATATTTATAAGTGGGTTCATCATAATGCCCATCATAATGGAGTGACACTTCTATAATAGTGCAACTGCTTCTTATGATATGTTAAAATTAACGTGAGAATATTGCAATCAGAGCTGATAAACTAACCCTGCCCAAAGCCTTATATTTTATATGTTCATTATTTCTTACAGCTCTATTTTATTTTATTTATTTATTTTTTATTTTTTTTTTTTGTGTATTCCAAAATTATTCTTAACAGCTTTAAATAAATATCTTTAGTTGCTTTATAAATATATTCAGTGCTTGTCTCTTAGCTGCTCTTCAAATAACCCTGTTTTATTGGGCCTCTGCCAAGTTTTTTGAGGAAGTTAAAACCTTGGTAAAAGGTAAAAGCATTAGTAAATCTAAACAATTGCCATTTATATGGCTATGGCCAGCAATTTTAAATAGTTAAATAATCAATTTTTTTAAAGTTCTTACCGATAACCAATTATGGCATAATTCCTTCCTAATTCTACTTTACCCCAATAGTCATGGCAAGGCTTCTTCTAACCCCTTCATGGATTGGTGGGGAGCGGCTTATATATGCTGGCTTTGGCCAGCAGGTGCCAGAGCAGATCTCGCTCTCAGCTGCTACCTCTCATCTGAAAGTTCCTCTCACTCTCTCCCCTTACTACACATATGCCTACTTATTAATTATACTTATTTGCGCCTGACTTATTCTTTTCTATTCAGACCTTGATCTCCCAGTGAGTAACCAGGTACCTCATTTCATATTTGCAGTGGAGAGAATCTACCCTCATCCCCTGGTGAGCAACCAGGTACCAAGTACCTCCCGGTTAGTAACTGGGATCCTCACTTCCTACCTGCAGTGTAGAGTATCTATTGTCCTGGGGAGCAACTAGCGACCCCAGAGAGTATCTGTGGTAGGTTCCTTTACCTACCTGCTGTTGAACAACTGGTTTCCTTATCGAACCCCGGAGAGCACCTGGAGTGGGGACATTTTCTCGTCTCAGCAAACAAAAGAATATCCTTCTGCTTAATTTCCTTTTTGCACTCTGTGCCACGTACGTAGGAGTCAGATAAACAAACACCTCATAAGGGTAAACAAAAAAATCTGGTGCGTGTGCGCAACACACAACTTTCACTTACCAACTTAGATTAGAAATTGATGTGTTTTGTTAATTGCCACTTCTCAAAGTTATACATTTTTCCACATTCATTTCTTATTTTTGTTTTCATTTGCTCAAAAAAAAAAAACACTAATTTCTTTTATTATTAAATAAAAGTTTTTACTTGTGATAATTCGGCAATGCAAGCCTAATACTCCAAGTCGTCTGATTTTATAATTCTCTATGTACTTGTTGAATATTTCATTTAGTTCCCATGAAACAAATAATTCTCATTAAATGAACAGAACATCTTTTATTATAACGCATTGGTTTGTCATTAAAGGCGTACAGCGCATGCGTGAGCTCAAGGTATTTTACGAGTATGAGTTGACGGAATATTTTTCTTTTTTTCTCCTGTATTTGTTTACTTGATTTTTTTCATATATCATATTTAGCCATTTCCTATTTTTAGGCGTGATGAGAGACAGTTAATTTCTCAATATAAACTAAAACAAAGGTACTTTATAGGAAAACAAAAAAGGCCCCTTCCCCATTTAAGCCCCCTCCGAAAATTTTAATAATGATAAAACTTACCTGATATTATTGAACACCTAATTTTCATTAAACATGACAAATTTGATCAAAATCATTAAAGCCGTTTTTGAGATAATCGAAAAAAAGGGGAAAATTGGAAAAAAAGTTATGAAATAAAGTGCCCCCTCCGTTTGACCAATTTTGATGAAATGTTGGCTGTCACATCTTTGGCATATACATATGTCAAATACCCAGTTTGATCAAAATCTTTAAAGCCGTTTTTGAGTAAATAAAAAAAAAACATGAAAATAATACAAAATTTATTAAGTAAAGTCCCCTTTCCGGTTGATCAATTTTGATGAAATTTTTATAGTCATATCTCGGGCATAATAATACATCAAATACTCAGTTTAATCAAAATCGTTAGAGCCTTTTTTGAGAAAATCGAAAAAACGTAAAAATTTATTAAATAAAGTACCCCCACCCTTTGACCAATATTGATGAAATTTTTGCTGTCACATCGCGGGCATATACATACACTAAATACCCAATATCAGGTTCGCACGGTTAATAGTTTTTGAGCTAGTCTGTTCACACACACACACACACACACACACACACACACAGACCATTTCGCAGGACTTGGTTATTTCGACTCAGGGGACCCCAAAATGTGTATTTCCGTTTAAAACCGGAAGTCGAAAATTTTCACGATCGTAATACTTCCACTTACTATATATTTCATATATAGGTAAGTGAAAGTAAAAAGGCACAGCATCAAAGGGGTCACATCAATCTGGGATATGCCCTTAATCTACTTGTCAATTCGAAGGCTGCATTATCAATGCTCCCTGGGATCTGACCTCACCTTACTGTATGCATAACAGATATTTGTTGGTGCTGGGGTTGAATTCAATCCCAGATATAAAATGAAACATCTGCAAAAAGCGAAGTAAGCTTTGAGTAAAGAAGATGAGAAGAGCTCAGTAATTATTTTATACAATTAGTCAAATTTTATTTTTCGAATACGCAGTAGTGAATCCAGAAATGTTTCATTCCATGAGTCATGAAGGACCTAATTTCAAATATGAATATGGAGCAATATTATAAATCATAAGTGGATGTGTAAATACAAAGGGTACTACAAAAGTTTTGCAATACAGCTTTATTTATTTAATTTTCTCAAAGTAATTTCCACCACATTTAATAAACTTCTCCATACATCGAAACTAGTCATTAAACCAGCTCTGCCAAGTTTCATCTGGGATTGAGGCACATTCGTTGTTCCAAGCCCTCAGAAGGTCCTCGTCGCTTGAAAAAACGTTTTCCTTTCAGCTTCATTTTCACATATGGGCACAGCGCAAAGTCACAGGGAGCAAGGTCTGGACTGCAAGGAGGGTGCTCAAGAAGTTTCAGCCCACTAGTGGGCAAATACTCGGTGCAGGCTCTGGCACGGTGTGTTGTCATGGTGGAGGTACCAGCTGTCCATTCTTGACTTTGGTCTCAGGTTTTTCATAGACTTTATTACTTCAGGCACACTGGTAGACTGAGCAGTGACTGTCTTCTGTGTCTCCAAAACAACACGCTCTACAATTCCACTTGATCTGAAAAATACAGCGATCATTTTTTTTTACAGATCGAGATTTCTGACAGTTACAGGTGTATCCTCATCATCAAATACCCAAACTTTGTTTTGAGCCTTGGTCGGCACATCATAATAGTATAGCCAAGTTTCGTCACCAGTCACGATGCTGTTCACATACACTTACTAACAAAAGTCTCTGCACACCCTCAAGCTTTTTTTTTATTTTACCCAAAGATACCTTATGAGCCAGATATGGGCAACGAAACTCACATATTTTTTACATAATTTAATCTATTTTAATGACCAACAATTATATTTAATATAATTTATTTATCTTATAAATTATGAGGAAAATTACATAAAATGTCAAAATATTGATGCGCCAAAAGTCTCTGCACGCAGTGGAATTAGCCAAGATACTGATATGTATAAAGTATGCACATTATCCCATTGATCCTCCGGCTAATCCTAACTTGCCAGTGTTAATTTGGGCCCAAACAGTTAAGACTGTGATAAAAAATGGAGGTTCCAACACCGATTCCCGACCAAATTGTAAATTTGAGGAATCTCATACAACTCATACAGGTAAATAGGACAAATCGTCAACAGGGGCTATAATACGGTAAGTTATGTCCTAAAACGGTATGAAAAACTGGGTACAATGGAAAGTAGATACCGCTCTGGCCGCCCCCCGTACTCCAAGCCCACCACAAGAGGGCTATCATAAGGACTTTGGCCGAAGAACCCCACACAAGTGCTCTAAATTTAGCAGTTATGGTGTAAGAAAATTACAAGATTGGGGTATCTGCAGAAACGATTAGAAGGACCCTAAAGAAAGCTGGCTATAATGTGCGTAAGCCTAGGTGTAAGCCATTCATTAGTAAACGAACCGGATATTGAAACTGCAGTTCGCAAAGGAACATGTAAACAAGCCCTTATAGTTCTGGGAACGTGTTTTATTTATTGACGAGAGTAAATTTAACATTCATGGATCAGATGGAAGGGGGAAAGTTTTGAGAAAACCTAACAAAGAGCCCCTGGAAGAAAACATAGTTGGTACTGTGAAACATGGTGGAGGGAGTGTTTTGGTTTGGGGGTGTATGTGTGCTGCTGGAGTTGGTAATTTGAAATTTATCGACGGAATAATGGACCAACACGTTTATATAAATATTTTGAGTAGTAATTTACCGGAAAGTTTAATGAAGTTTGATCTCCAGGAGGAATTCATTTTTCAACAAGATAACGACAGCGCGGAAAGTTCAAGAATAGTTGCTCTACAATGCTCCACAGCAACTTAAAACACCTCCCCAATCTCCTAATCTTAATCCAATACAACATCTGTGGGATCAACTAGGCCGTCAGAAAGTAAAAATTAAAATAAAGAACAAAGACCACTTAAAAAGAGTACTAAAGGAATTGTGGGGTAAAATTACTCCAGAAACTACCAAAAACTAGTTCACACCATGCCAAATAGATTATGAGAAGTGATAAGACATGAGGTAGGAACGACTACCTATTAAAGTTGATTTGGTATCAATAATTAAGCTTCAAGTTGAAGAAAAATTATGTGTGCAGGGACTTTTGGCGCATCAATATTCTGACATTTTATGTAATTTTCCTCATAAATTATAAGTTAAATAAATTTTACTAAATTTGTTTATTGTTAATTAAAATAGATTAAATTATTTAAAAAATGTGTAAGTTTCATTGCCAATATCTGGCTCATAACCTATCTATAGGTAAAATAAAAAAAAAGCTGGAGGGTGTGCAGAGACTTTTGTTAGTAAGTGTATGTAGAATGTCCCTTATCAAATAGTTTCAGCATCTTTCGGCACCAAGTCACACGATGAGTCATTTGCTCTTCCGTTAGACTATGGAGCACCCAACGACAACAAAAATTTTTTCCTTTAAATGGTCTCTCAGAATTGAATGAATTGCTGGTGCATGAAGGCATAATGTCTCCTCTATCTGTTGATATGTCACTCGACGATCCTCATCAAGCATTTTCCTCACAGCAGAAATGTTTTCCTCTGTTACAGACGTTCGCGGCCTTCCTTCTCTCTCAGCGTCCTCCAGAGTGAAATTGCTTCTTTTGAATTCTCTGTACCATCTAAATATAGTCTTATGATGTAGACACTCATTATTCAATGGAATCTTAATTTCTTCTAAGCATTGATCTATGCTTGAACCACTCACAAAATTATATTGCAAAACTGCCCCTACTTCACTGCGTGACCACGATGCCATAATACGCACTTTAATCTGTCACTGCTAATGAACAACTGAGCCCAGAACATGATACTGGCGGCGAGTATGCAGGCATGGATAGTTCTGAATACGCAGTAACTTGCAGCCTCCTGGGTCTTTCTGTTAAGTTACATTGCAAAACTTTTGTAGTACCCTTTGTACAATCTATTTTCGATTCAAGGTGCTTTTTATATGGAAATATTAATAGCTTCTTTGTTCTCTCACCTCTCATGGGTTAAGGCCAGCCCTCCCCTAGATCCACTATTGCCAATACTTTAGTTCTTACGTTCAGAAATTCCTATGTGTTATTAATCTTAACGTTTTTTTAAATAGGTTATAATATAATATAAATTTTATGTAATTGTTTTTTAATAAAGTTTTTAATTTTTGGTCCAAAGTACTTTATGATCCTAAGTAATGTCCATAAGAATATTTTTTCACAACTTATCTAAAATAGATATAATGTCTCATAATTAAAAGTTCTCTTATTATCTACTTTTTCTTTTACCCAGTACAATACTTTTTTTATATATTTGGGATTTAATCTGAACCCACCTTACCTTACCATCTATTTTAAGCAAATTCACCTTGCTGTTAGAGGCTTAATATTTTACTTATAAATGAAATTTCCCCCACCCTAAAAATTATCAAATTCTTTTAGAAAAGTTGAGGATGAAATTTTTGGAAAGAGAGCAATATGAGTAAGAAAGAACTTCATGGTGTGATTCCTTAATTTTGTTCAAATTTTTATTCTAAACACAAAATCTTGTGGTAGATATTATATTTTATTAGTTTGTTGGACTTCTATGATTTATAAGCATACATGAGCAGTAAAAGCTATTTTTACTCCAATTGTTAATATACTATTATTGTTGTTAATTGTTAATATACTATTGCCAATCATCATACTCAATCAACTTCTCATCGCAAGTCACTATTATTTTGAGGAGGCTCAGTATTTCTTTTAGCAAAGAATGAAACTTATTTTTAAAGGAACTTTAGCTGTTGCTGATCTTGTTTTCTTTCAGTCCTTCTTTTTTTCTTTTGCTCCCTATTTTCTTCAGGTTCATTGCAATTTTGAGATGTAATGAGCCTTAAACAGTTTGGGGAGAGTTTAAATATCAACAAATGATGCATCTACCCAAGTGTTGGTTTCAGATTCTAAGAACTTCTCAAATCAACTGAAACCTGTTCATTCACACCCTCCGCCCAAATGCTGTATTAGTATTTTTTGTATTGCTAGTTGGCAAGTTTCTTTTAAATTTATAAAAGAATATAAAGCATATAAATCACATCTATTCATGAGGTGTACTGAATCATTAGTATTGAACCAGGTAAAATGCAGAAATTAAGACAGCATTTATAACTGTCCATTATAGCTATTAGGCCTATATAGTCATACTTTTTTTATAAATTTTCTGTAAAGATGTTTTTAATTTATTTTTCATATGTATATGCAAATGCAATGAATTTTAAAATAGCCTATTAAAGTTATTTGTACAATTTGATTTATTAATATTCTCAATTTTAGATTGCATGAATAAAAATGTTTGTTATAACCAGCATAATTTGTTGAAAGTACTTAAGAAAAGAGAAAAGGGTGTACCCTTAATAACTGTTTCCAATCATCTGTCTTGTTTTGATGATCCTGGTATTTGGGGTAAGTAATATTTACTTATCAGGCTCATTATAGTTTTAAAATTATCCTATTGATTTTATTTTTGTGAAGCAAGATAAATAAACAGATAATAATAATAGTCTTTTATTAAGTACAATTAAAGAATAAATAAAAATGAACATTTATCTTCTTTGTACATAGGCCTTCCCCATATCATTAGTTATGATAATTAAGAATTATAATATGGTCTTTATTATTTGGGGGAGTAATGGTCTATGCTGTCCCAGGAGACCAACCAATTGGGGAGTGCCATCCTTTTGCTAACTTCTTTTCCTCGTTTATCCGAGAAGGTGATTAGTTGGCCCAGGTATATATAATTATTCATATAGATACAATACATATTCAAGTTGATGACCATCTATTTTCACAGCTGTCTTATCTGCATTTTTGACATTACTTTCGTCTTTCCATAGTTCGGAGATAGTCCAATTTGACAGTTCTTTGCAAACTACTAATAAGTTTGTCAGCATTTTTATAATGTTTTCTGTAGAATGCGCCAACAGAACAATATCGTCTGCAAACCGGAGACAGTTTAGCCATTTTCCATCAATCTAATGCCTATCTCCTCCCTGCCTAAGATCCAAAAATCATTTCCAGTACCATGATGAAGAGAATTGGTGAGAGGGGATCCCCCTGCCTGACGCCTCCTTGTACCTTGAAGCTCTTGCCCTGTTTTTCCATCCTTATGAATGCTTCCATTTCAGTATAAAGCTAATGCTTATACGGATATATATTCCTTCGATTCCAGCTCTTATGGCTTTATATATACTCGGATGGATTATACTGTTGAAAGCTTTTTTGAAATCTATAAAACACAGATAAAGTTGAAAATCATACTCCCTAGCCTTCTCGATGAACTGAAAAACCACTCCTAAATCCTGCTTGTTCTTCCCCTATAAAGTTCATAATTCTCATCTTTAAAATTCTTTTATAAAGCTTAAAAAAAGTTTTGCTATGGACAGAGTGAGATAGGCCTTTAATTATCAATATTTTCCTTGTTGCCTTTTTAATGTAATAATATTATATTAGTCCTTCTCCATTGTTTTGGCATCTTCTTGATTTCCTCTGCCAGTTGTCTACCTCCTGCTTTTAAAACTTCATTTTTAATTTTATCCGGACCCGGGGCTTTTTTATTTTTGAGGTTTTTAATAGTCATTTATAATAACATTATCTCTGTTATATCATTTTCCTCTAACCCTCCTTTTAATGCAAGAGTTGAACATTTCCCCCCATATTTTTAAACCTTACTTAAGTATTTAGTAGCTGTTTTTATTATGCCTTTCCTGTCCGTTATTTTTTTGCCCTCCTGCGGTTCAATAGCTGTTATCCAGTTTCTGCCATTACTTGCTTCCCTCCTTATTTGTTTAACAGAGCTTTTCTTTTGTATGGTGGCTTCAACAGTCTTTTCTTTGAATAATTTTAGATCATCCCTTATTGCTGTTCTGATTTCCTTATTCAATGTCATTATCCATGATTCTTCTTCTTTTGTTAGGGCTTGGACTACATTACTCCTCTAACTTTCAATAATTGGACTCTTCTTTCCAACAATTTGTTTTTTCTATTTGAACAAGCTGACCTGTTACTTTCATAAGTGAAATTTTCTATTATCTTTTTCAGGTGGTCATATTTCTCTTGTAACAGGACATGTCCATCTTCCATAACCAGTTTCTCTGCGAGGTATTTCTGAAACCCAAGGGAATCCTCTTCACCTTCCAGTGTTAGATAGGTTTTCTTTGCTTTGAAATGTCTCTGCTTCTTAAACAGGTCTAAACTTAATCAGCCCTAAGCATGCTATGATCTGAGTTGAAATAGAAACCAGGTACTACTTCAACATCTTTTAATAGGTTTACCTTATTTGTTAATTTTTAGTCTATTTCATAGACTTGGCTCTTAGGGGAATGCCAGGTCTATTTAAGTAAATATCTCTTTTTAAAGTATGAATTACCAATCCGTAGGCACTAGGAACAGGCAAAATCTATTAGACCTCTTTCTCCCTCGTTTCTTTTACCAGAACTGGTGGGGCCCGCAGCAGGATATTCACCATCTATTCTAGTGCCAATCCTCCCATTAAAATCACTCATGAGTAGTAGGATGAACCTGCTATGATATGCTATGAAACTCTATTAACAAATATCTCCAAATCTCTATAAAACAGATCTTTTCCTTCTTCTACGGCCTCTGAAGTAGGGGCATATACTTGAACTAGAACTATTTTTTTTGTTTTTCCCAATGTCATGAGATAAGGCTGCCATTCTACAGTTAATATGTTGGAACTCTAGGATATCTTTCTTGTATTTACCTGCTACATAGAAGCGAGCCCCATAATGACCATTTATAATAACCAGATTATAATATTATTTAAATTTCCCTGTATTGGGATACAAGGATTACCAATGTGTTAATCTGCTGAAAATATGTTAAAGGATATGTTTTAAAATCTTCAGATATCAATATAATTTTGTTAATATTTAAATATAATAAAAATATATCATAATTAAATGTAAATAAGAAGTGGTTAAGAGTAAGTTTTTAATAGTTTGAAGTTTTTAAATGATAATTTATTGGTACTTTATTTTTCTTATATTTTTTTCTTGTTTAAGGATGTCTCAATGTAAATCATTTTACATATAAGAATATGAGATGGTCACTTGCTGCTGATAATATATGTTTCACAAACATGTTTTATTCTTATTTTTTCATGCTTGGAAAATGTGTACCTGTTGTTAGGGGGGCAGGAGTTTATCAGGTAAAAATATATTATAATTAAATATTTCTTGTTTATAAAACTTCACATTATTTTTTATTATAAAAATTACTGTTCTTACCTGTATAGATATTTATAATCATTTTTCTTAAAATAGGATTATTGTTCCAAAAAAAAATTAACTTTATATTGGCATTAGTTAATTTTTTTTACTTAACAGAGTTCCTCATTAGGACAACTTTTAATTCTGAAATGCATCCTCGTCTTTTAAATTTTAATGAATAATGATTATGAGTATATCATATTCATAATTGATGATTGGTGAATATTTCTTATTCATGATTGATGAATATTAGGTATTCATGATTGATGAATGTTATATTAATCCTAGCTCATGAGTATATTTTATTTATGAATAATGACTAACTGAATTTATAAGTATTCATTAATCATGCTGCATACCAATTATTCATTATTAATTTCAAATGAATACCATAAACACTCAATAATCATTAAAAATACTCCGCACTGATTATGAATAATGGTTATTCATTATTCCTCCTTACACAATCCTTGGCTTAGAAACAGTACTTCCTTTCAAAGTAATGAACCTACGGCCATTGTTAGATTGTAATAGTACAAACTTATGTTTCTTTTTATTCCCTCAAATTACTTTAATTCCAACTATGGCTAAACATGCCATAACACAAAACCACGAATTTGAATTTGATGATGTAAAAATAATAGATAGAGAACAAAATAATAAAATAAGAAAGTTAAAAGAAACAATCCACATAACTAAAAACTTAATAAACACAGTAAATTATAAAAGCGATATAGGGGGAATAGGAACCCATTATGCAGAAATTATTAATAAAATTAAAATATAAAAGAGTGGGGTTAAAGATAAGGGTTTGGATGAGGAGGGGAGGGAGGAAAAAAGTGGGGACTGGTCAACAATAAAGAGATGAGCGGCTGAATAGTGAGGAGATACTCGCAGTTTTTAAAAATAATGACGAGACATTTCAAAGTGTTAATAGAGTAGGAATTTAAGGTATGTCCATTTTATAACTCTTATTCGTGATATTGGCTAATTATTTATAAAATATTTTTAGAATTATTTTAACACTTTTTTATTTTTAACACTGAATGAATGTTTTTAAAAGTTAAATTTAAATAATAAAAAGTTCTGTATGTGATAAAATTGTTTTAGAATGTAATATAATGTTTATGTACTGAGTTTTAATGGAATGAAAAATGTTTTTAGATATGTACTAGAGAATGGACAAAGAAGTCCGAAACGTTGTACAAATGTAAGAAAAATAAAGACGACAATTAGAATGAAAATGTGTTGGATGTATAAAAATTTTCCTGGAAAAATACACATAATAGAAAAAATTAATTCCAACTTTTAATTATCCCCAAGTTAATCATTTTTATTAATGAACAGCATGTCTAGCAAGTTCTATTTATTGATTTATAAAAATTTCTGATATGTTCACGTAGGGAATTCTTTTTATGTTTTAACCAAATATAATTTAACTTGGTAACATTAGAATGGATGTTCACAGCAATTTGTCTTGTAATTTAATTAATATCCAACCAGAGTCTGATTATAAGCATATTTTTATATAAAAAAAGTATGAATGTTATTTAAAGTTATGTTTAATTTTTAAATAAATAAACAAAATTCTGCTTTATATGTATATATAGTCAATGAAATTTGTTTGAGTTTTTTTTTTTTGTGTGTGTTAAATAAAATTTGACAGTATGCTTTCTTCAGTTATTGTATACATTTTATTATTATTTTTTGAATTGATGCCTAATGAGTCTTTGTTTCACTTGATTCTTTAACTCTCTGTCTGTCGTACTACTACTATTAAATACTATTTCAGAAGGTAACTTCTAGGTGAGATTAAAACTTAAATTTCTGCTTTGACTTAGTAGAAAAATGATCCAACTGAACTTTTTGCTTAAATATTTTATATTTGTGTTTCAAAATAACAGTTATACATAATCATACTAATAATCGGCATAAAAAGTGCAATTTAAAATAATATATTAAAATTTATCAAAATTAATAAATAAAGTGAAAAAGTTATTTATGATTATACTTAAAAGGAAAATTTGTGGATGCCTATTATTTAAAAAAATTATTGTAACCCATATCTCTCACCATGTGTGAGTGTTTTACTAAATACTTCTGTTGCATATTTCCCGCATTGTTTTTCTTTATGTTTTAACATTTTAAATATATCTTTCTCTGTCCATCTTAAAACAAAGGATATCCTGTTGTTGTGGACTAGTTTGAATATTTTAAACTTGTCAGATTGAGTCACTTTATTTTTTTCCTTTATTCTTTAAAGCTTTAATTATTTATTATTACCTCATTGAGTTTTTTTGTGATAGTTCAGTACTTTATTATATAATTCCTATAAATAACATAATAGTTCCATCCCTCATTTTTTGCCTATTATTTAATTAACATGTTACTTTTGTTTTTATTAAGTCTAAAATAAATTGTTTTTCTTTCAGGATGCTGTAAATTTCTGTATAGAGAAGCTTACTAATGGAGAATGGTTACATATTTTTCCAGAGGGGAGAGTTAATATGGAAAAGGAATTTATACGTTTTAAATGGGGAATAGGAAGAATAATATATGAGCTACCTGTGACTCCTATTGTTATTCCTATATGGCATATTGGTATGGAGGATATTTTACCAAATACACGTCCTTATTACTTTCGGATTAGGAAAGTGGTTACTCTTAATTTTGGATCTCCTATTGAGGTGTCTGACCTTGTAAAGCAGTTAAAGAACGACAAGGTGAATCCTGAAAAAGCTAGGCTTATATTAACCAATCATATTCAAGAAAACCTGATGTTATTAAAAGCACAAACAGAAAAACTTATTTCGAAAGTATGATTGTTAATAGTTATTTAGAAGTTATATTTATTTTGTAAGAATTATTTGTTTTTTAAGTGTTAATAAATTTTTATTTAATTTATTAATCATGTATTTCTCATTTCTTCCAGTAATTTCAAATTCAATGACCTATAAATCCAGCATGTATATATTACCTTACTACACTGATGGTCAAAACAACCTTGATTTTTTGCGAATATCTTATTGTTAAACCTAACAAAATTTTCCATTTTTTTTCCCCTAAACTATACATTTTTTTATACTACATTCTCCTAAGAAAAAAAAGGAAAATAAAGAAAAATGAGATATCAGTATAAAGAAAATTAATGATAACAAATTTCTATAAAAATTAAATTTTACTTCTTTCGATTTTTTAACTTTAATCAAACTAAAAAATTGTCCTTCATTTCTGAGTATGTTCTTCTGTGGCTCTGATGATTGGATCAATCCTCAATGAGGAATGAAAAATCATCAGTTAATCAAAATAAGCCAGGAATAAAAAAATTTAAAAAAACAGTTAACACATTGTAGTCGGGACACATAAAATTACGTTTTTTGCCAACTATGCATAGAGGGTGAATCCCGTAGTAATAGGTCTGCGAAAAACGTCTATGCAAAGTTAGTGAAAAATGGAATTTTAGGTGTCCCGACTACAATGTGTTAATAGCCAGAAGTTGAAATCATAACTAGAATTCATACAATTCATCGGGGATCAAAGGTTAATTAAACTGGTGACCACTCATTTAAAATTCCTGTTAGAAGCATTAAATCAAATTTAAATTTTTCAAATTAAAAACTTTACTACCTACCTCTTGACCGAAGCAATTCGATGATAATCTATCTAGACATCATAAAACTGAACTTTATCTCCGATGTAAAATGCTTTCTTTGAGACAAGCTTGATGAAGAAATAAATGAAAACAAGGCAATTACAAGTACTAAATTAACAGTTGTAAATATCAGGATGTACGTATGATAAATTATAGTTATAATTGCTTATTTTAAGCCATAAAACGAGTAAAACCTTCTAATAAATATGATCCATTTTTTCTTTCAGCAAATTAATGTTTTCTTTGAATGAGAAATTCCATTGATTAATAAAATTAAAATCCACTATAAATCTAACTCTGGAATAAACTTATTTCATTTTGCTGAAAATCGGAGAACATAAGTGAACTTGTGAATGTCCAGTATCCAGTATCAATTTGATAAAATTCTATGCTTTCTATTCACCCAAAAGCATGCCCAAATATATTTTCCTTTATAAGCTTTTGCAAAAATTGATCATTCCTTGGATTTTACTTTCATTGGTTCATCTTATTGTATAATTTTTAAATTAAAAAAAAAATATTATTTTTTTTTAATATAATGTAAGGATAAATATAAGGAGAATCTTTAACTACTTAATCTGGGCTGTCTAAAAGGGTTGTAAACATGCTTCTGAAGAAAAGAATTCCTTTTCGTCTAACAATGTTATAAATGGTAAAAGGTTGTTCGAAGAGCACGTTTGTGTTTTTATAAAATATAATTATAAATTGTTCATGGTTGGAATAATAGGCTATTAATCTTTGAAATATCTGGAATTATATCATTTATGAGTGCTCAATAATCTGGCAGAGGTCTGAAGGTGTTTAAGTCTCACCCACTTTCTGCTAATGAGGTGCATTTTCCAAGGACCCACTTCAAATACTTTCAAAACTGATTAGTGATTTTAAAGAACAGGCATTGCTCTATATTTTTCATTTCGAGGCATTTTTCATCATCTCAGACAGTTTAATCACAAATCCACTTGGAATTTTGACTATTTAGTGATTTACTTTAAAAAATTTACTTTTAAGATATTTTTTGTAAGCTAAACCAATTATTTTTGTATTTTTATTTATATTTGTGATAATTTCACTATTCAGCTTTAACATAAGACCAATGATGGCGAGATTAAGCCAAATGCTGAGTGTCAATGCCCAAAAAACCAACGAAAGTCAAATTCCTCATTTTGCGACATCCCTGGGTGTGCAGTTACTGTCAGTCATTGAATAGTTTTGGATTATATAAAATTTTAATTTATGGGGATCGTAGCTTTACAATTCCAGTTATATGAAAAAGCGGCTGGCTCTTGATCTATAAGTGCAGATACTCCTAAAGAGTAAAGATCCCCTGACTAACTTATAAAGTAATTTTTTAACTTTAAATTATAACGATAAGCAATATTTAGTTATTATCAAAGGAGAAAAAAGTTTCTAAATTTTATAAAATAAAAGTGAAATTCTTTTTGAAATAGGCATAGAATATTATTTTGAAACAAGCTCTGCCCTCTGTTTTTACCTGCATGAATAGTAACACTTTACTTCTATGCATATGATGTGAGCATGATCAAGTGCATCCGATCAATTCAATAACACCCGAAGATAAATAGATTAACTATTGCTAAAAAAAAATAAAAAACTCTTTTTTGACATTCTTCTCTCAGCATTTTTTAAAGCAATCCCCATAAATACATGTGTTGAGCTATTCCTGATTCAGATTAAAATAAATGAATTTAAAACATTGATTAAATTCAGTTCGCTCATTACTACTACTAATCAGCGTTACGACCCATTTGTTGAGTCAAAGCCTGCTCTAACAGTTCTCTCTATTCTCTACAGCCAGTTATCTCTATTCTCTGCTGCTGCCTTCTAATTTCTGACACCAAGCAGAGCTCTTGCATCAGCAGCCATGCAATCCTACCAGTGAAGCCTTGGTCGTCCAACCCGTCTCGTGCCGTATACCCGTTCCAATAGAATCTTAGAATGTATTTCGTTCGGGTCCATTCTCGTAACATGGCCAGCCCAGCGAAGTCTTGATCTCCTTACAAAATTTAATACATCCACGTCTTTGTATTCTTCACTCAGCTCAGCATTAGTCCTTCTTCTCCATGTGCCTTGCTCACATATACAACCGTATATTCGACGAAGTAGTTTTCTTTCAAATCTGAGGAGGGCTAGTTCTTGTGCCTTCGTCGTAGTCCAACATTCTGAACCGTAAGTAAAACAGGTTGGATGATTCTCTTATATATTCTAACTTTTGAGGCCTTGGATAGTCAGGTACACAGCTTCTTACATGTTTTTTTGCAGAGATAAATGTGTATGATTCGCTGATAGAATTCATCTTTGGATTTCTTCTTCTACATTGTTCTCTTGGTTGAGCTGGGATCCTAAGTATATGAAGGACTTCACCTTTTGGAATCTATACTGTCCTATTAAAACATGAGTTTCATCATCTCCATGGGTAGGTATGGTACACGTGTACTTCGTTTTTTCAGCATTTATGATAAGGCCCAAGCTTGCTGCGTTCAGAGTCCCTCCTGCGATGTCCAAATCATCAGCGAAGCCTAAAATCTGGACTGTTCTGTTAAGAAGCGTTTCCGTTTCCTGGATTCCTGCCTTTTTAATTGCTTTTTCAAGGGCAAAATTAAACACCAGACAGGCCAGCCTATCATCCTTCCTCAAACCTGTTCCCATTGTAAATCCTCTTGACATCCTTCCATTAACCTTAGCAAAGCAAATATTGTCCTCCATAGTCATTATTATCAGACATATTAGTTCGGGCATTATATATTCTTATTTCTTGGCCTGTCAGTTTTCTTTTGGATTAAATGTTTTACTTGGAGTGGTATTTTCGAATTAGAGTTAATTAGAATTCTGTATCAAACTAAAAGTAAAAAAAAAAAAAAAAACAGGGGACCCCAAAACGTGTATTTTCATTGAAAACCGGAAGTCGAAATTTTTCACGATCGCAATACTTTCCCTTACTATATATTTCATATATAGGTAAGTGAAAGTAAAAAAAAAAAAACTGTTACTGTTCCATTCCTATTGGTCGAAGCCCTAGTTTATTAAGGTTAATTGAGGATACTTTCTATCTAGTGTTAAAGGAATATTTGAAATTAGATAGGAAGCAACAAATCAACATATTTAGCAGCTTTAAATAATAGTATGATAATAATAATAATGCTTTATTATTATAAAAAAGAAAATACAAAATTTTATCCAAAGCATTGACGGCTTGGGACGTACCCGTCAGCCGGAGTGGTGTTGACATAGAAAGAGAAAAATAAAATAAAATAAAAATAGAACCTTAATTGCAAAATTAATTTCACTACTTATAAATAATAATAGTATATAGTATTTACAACAGAAAAAATGCCTACACAAAAAAAAAATTAATATCTTCTTTTAAATATTACAGAAAATAATGTATAAAAGAAAAAATAAGTGTAATAGTAAAAGATGGTATGAAGTTGAAAAGAAATAATAAAAAAAAAAAAAATATATATGAGATAGAAAAGAAGGTAGGTATACAATGACTAAATAGAATTTGTCAATAATTAAACATAATAAAGAAATACTTGTTATGAAAATAATGCATACCTTCAGTAATTAAACTCCTGCACTAAGTTAAACCTATAGAGCCATGCAGAACGAGCCATTGATATCAGGTCTCTACAAGTATTGGAGTTCAGCAAATTACAGAGAGATTGCTCAGTCAGGGAACGTTCTCCCAGGTAGCGAAAACGAAACTCAGAGAGAGTCGGACTCACGGCCAAAAAGTGAACAATGTCCTCCCTAACATTTAAATTACACAAGGAACATCTTTCTGCGTCTCTAACCCTTTCCATCTATGGCGTGAAATTCAAATATAACAATCCACCCCTCATCTTGAAAAGTCAGCGCATGTCTTTCAAACCTAAAGGGGAAGGGCTCTGACCAAATGAAAATAGTTTTAAACTTGTGTCCAACTTTTTATAAAGCAACAACCGATTGGAAGCTCCAAGACTACTCATGGACTCTTCCCGGTGCGCCTGAATGATTCTATCCAACAACACCGTCAACTGGGTCCTCCAAAGAGATTTGTCATCCTCATTAAAGTCACAAGAGTATTTAGTTGCTAAATTAATCCAGTTTTGAAACCAATACGTTTTTTCTCAAATAGTTTTAATGGCAGTTAACTTCGAAAGCCTGTGAGACGGAAGATCCAAAACTTTTAAACAGTAGTTAAAATGCAGTCTCAAAGTAAAAACAAGAAGTAAGTCTACATTTGACTCGATGTAGAGCATATAGTCTGGGGTAGGTGAAGGGAGAGAGTATAACTTCTTAATAAAGAAACGCAATAATTTTTCCAATCACTCATACCGCTAAAAACCACAGACCTGAGCAGCATAACAGGCAATCGACTGACATACTGCATTGAATAGCTGATACTTGCGGGATGGAGGAATCTTGTCCTCAGTAACGAAACCCGACCAGACAGTATTTAGGGCCAGTTAAGCTGAGGACACCTTTTCCTTCACGTGAGCAACGAAAGAAAGTTGGGGGGTCAAAGTAACTCCTAAGTACTTGTACTTGTACGCCGATCAAAGTGCCATCTTTCCCCCGACGCCAATCTGCCACCTCTTTTAAAAACCATCACCTTAGATTTACATCCAATCCCCACTAATCACAATAATTTTTCAAAATATTGATATTTCTTTGGAGCTGGACCGGATGTTCACATATTAGAACCACATCATCGGCGTACATTAAAATTTTAACTGTAATATTCTGTTACAATCCTGTTATCAATCTGCCACCTCTTTTAAAAACCATCACCTTAGATTTACCGAGATTTACATCTAATCCCCACTGATCACAATAATTCTTCAAAATATTGATATTTCTTTGGAGCTGGACCGGATGTTCACATATTAGAACCACATCATCGGCGTACATTAAAATTTTAACTGTAATATCCGATATGCGAACACCACCCTCCAAATAATCCGGCAAGTCGTCCAGAAAAACGGAGAAGAGAATGGGACTAAGCAGGCAACCCTGTCTAACTCCGCTACTTATACAGAAAAAGTTCGAGATACCATCTCTCCCTCTAACCGCTGCATTCGTTTCACAGTAGAGAGAAAATAATAGTATGATCCAGATATATTAATCAAGGACAAAGGAAGACATTAATGATTAAGGAAAAAAATAGATGATAATCATATATTATAAAAATTATAATTTTCACCTTTCTGAACAAAACAAAATCTACAGTTACTAAAAGTTTTATTTTTATTATTCCTATACATTTTACATACATTTCATGGCAAATGAGTGATTTAATTTAACTTTTGGGCTGTTAAATATTATCATGTCATTATGTATGATATATGTTTATGCTTGTATTCACAATTCACATAATTGATGCTTACTGTATTATAAATATATATATTTACTCAATTATTAACTTTTGCTATTAAATTATGCAAATATTACAAAATATATATTTGAATCTTCAGATTTCATAATGTTTATCAATTACTTAATATAGATAAATGATTTCCAGATCTCAGTTATTTGTATTTAAATTATAAATCAATCTAATGTGCCTAAAAACAATGCTACGTCTTTGTCTAGTTGTGATTGTTCATCTATTTTAGAAATATTCTGCTAATTTTTTTTTTCTATTTTGATTAACTAACTACTTTGAAGTTAATCAATATTGAAACCGGGGTTTAAATTTAGAAAGAAATTCTGCAAACAAAAAAAACAATGTATTTCATGTCAAAGATTAATCACAATTCAAAAAAATTATGGTTTCATATCTTCTTTACTTTATAATACTACATTATCTTCTTTCTCTTCAAGCCATTATTGGGATGTATAGGCCGCTTTATCAAGCTACAAATATATTACTTATAAAAATTCTTATCTCTGTCAGTACAACTTTCATACAAACAAATTACTGGAAATAACTGATATTATTAATTACCATTTGTTTAATTATCATAATATGCTTATATGTGGTTCATAAATAATTTAAAATTTAAAAAGGATTGAAGACAATTGTATGTAGGGACAATTTATTTTAACCACTTATTAATTATATCGAGTGTCATATATTCAACCTGATTTTTGACGAATGGAATATTCCTATTCCATAAATCTCAATGATCATTTTTATTTTGATCTTATTTTCATATGCTTATGCTCATAGGAAGGTGAAGTAGGTTAAGTGTGTCATATGGAGTGCAATACCATTTATCATTATTATAAATTTTATTAAAGTTTTTAAGGTTATTAAAGTTATTCCATACTGAAGAAATCACAATGATTCATAGAAGTGTCAAAACCAACATCAGACTCTCTGAGAACACCTCCACAGTATTTCCACTCCCAATAGCTATCAAGGATTAATATTGATGAATAATATATATATATATATATATATATATATATATATATAGAGAGAGAGAGAGAGAGAGAGAGAGAGAGAGAGGAAAGTATTTACTATATAAATACTTTTGGGGTATGAATAGACTAATGCCCTGAAACTGAACATCAACTATGCACATTGTGAAAGAAACCTAGTAAAATAATTTACTTGGTTTAAGTCTTGGTAAAAACTAGTTTTATCTTTCTTTAAAATAAGTTTTATTAATAATTGCCATTTTTAGATGTATTCTATTAAAATACAAATCTTTTTATAAATGCACTTTTATGAGACCCATTAGTTGAATTATCTAATTAGAATTTTATGCTTAATTTTTTCTTTGATTTTATGTTATCAAGATTCTAATTACTAAAATATAGTCTTGTAAACTTACAAAATTGTAAAAGATTTTGAAATGCTTCATATAACAAATATCAATACAGTCTGTTTATTTTATCGTTGCTTGAAGGTACTTAGTATCATAGTAACAAACAAAAAAATAATTTAATAACATTATTATCTTAACATTGAAGAAGCACAAATAAATTGAAAAACTGTCTTATTATATAATTGGCACATTTTAAGTCTGGTATGAACCAGGCATTGCATAAGGGAATTTGTCTAATTCACTTTTAATGGCTTTTATAAGAGGAACAGCAGGATCTGTTGACTTCAAAGCTGCATCAGATAATATCCAGGCTGGTTCAAGTGTTGGAGTGTGGAAGGGGCCAGCACTGAGAGGTCTTAATGGTGCTGATCTTGGGGGTGAAGAAGGTGGTGTAGCTCCCCATGCTCCTCGTGGCATCCGAGATACACCTGCTGTTGATGGGCGACAAGCATCAGTTGTTTTGGGTCGTAAAATTTTATCTGTTGTTAAAGGATCAACTGGCCTGAAATTTAAAAAACTATTCAAATGAATGATATTAAATTTTATTTTCATATTATTACATCAGTCATTAGTGGATAAATGAATTATTCAGTAATTGACTTGAACAAAATATTTATCTTTTTTTACAATAATAGTGGATTTCGCTATTGCTCTAACTTGTAGTATAAATTTTATTGGATACCATCAACCATTTTTTATTAATACTAATGACTATATATATATATATATATATATATATATATATATATATATATATATTACATTATATTACATCAGTCATTAGTGGATAAATGAATTATTCAGTAATTGACTTGAACAAAATATTTATCTTTTTTTACAATAATAGTGGATTTCGCTATTGCTCTAACTTGTAGTATAAATTTTATTGGATACCATCAACCATTTTTTATTAATACTAATGACTATATATATATATATATATATATATATATATATATATATATATATATATATGTAGCATTTTCAAGTCAAATTCAACCTTATCTAAGTCAAATTCAACCTTTTCCAAGTCAAATTCAACCACTTCTTCATATTCCCTCGGTCTACCGGTCTGCCCCCATACCTAAGCATATTATATAATGACAGGTATCCATTAACATTAATATTTATTTTTAAGTTCGAGTGAGGTGGGGGGCTCTATTATATTGAAAATGAAAACATTTTTGGATTTCTTTCAAACGGGGGTACATTACATTACTATGTTAATGGTGACGTTTTTGAAAAAAATATTCATTTTGTATATTAGCGGCGGGTTGGGGGGGCGCACTATAAAAAAATTAGAATTTCCTATTTCTTTCACACGAGGGTCCAATTTGATGTTATCGGGGACTTTGTTTTTGAAAAAATATTCATTTTGTATTTAAGGGGTGGGGGGCGCACTATAATCACTAAATGTATTTCATGTTAAAAATGAAAAATAATTCCTGAATAAGCCCTGGTAATATTTTAATCACATTATGCTCATGTGATTTATGTTCATATCTAAAATCATACTTTTTACACTTCTTTTTTTATGGGTTTTTACTTTTTATTGTGGGATCATATCTGTTTGTTAACATAATGTGATTAAAATATTACCAGGGCTTATTTAGGAATTATTTTTCATTTTCCATTTTTAACATTAAATTGTTACCCCCCTCCCCACCACTAAAATTCATTTAGTGATTATAGTGCGCCCCACCCACCTCATCGCTAAAATACAAAATGAGTATTTTTTAAAAAAAAGCGTTCCAAATAACATAAAATTGGACCCCCGTGTGAAAGAAATCTGAAATTCTAACTTTTTTATAGTGCGCGCACCCCTGCAACTAAAGTACAAAATGAATATTTTTTTTTAACGTCGAGCATGTTTAGTACTTGGATGGGTGACCGCTCCATTCGGGTGACCACCAGCCAATGAACGCCACGCAGTCCAAGCCTACCCCCACCCCCCGGGTATGTGAGGCCCGTGAGCCTACTGGAGGCGACTCACACCAACCAGGCGTAGGAGTGATGTACCTTCCGCGTGTATCCCATCGAGAATCGTGGTGTGGTTTTTACCATAATCCTTGGACCTAGACCAGGTTGTCACTGTCCTTGAACCCGGGAGTGCTGACGCCATCGGTGGGAAGGACACTGCCAAATTGGCCCCAATGGGATTGGGATTGAGGTTTGGGCTACCCCCTCCAGGCTGTCTGTGCTCCCGCAAGCAACACAAATGTCTGTAAGAAGACCACAATGCGCGGCCAAAGGTCTCATTAGCCCTAATGCGCCAACCAACAAAACAAAAAAAAAAAAAAAAAAAAAAGGATAAATGGTCATGATATAATATGCTTATGTAAAGGGGTAGAACGGGCGAACATGAAGAAGTGGTTGAATTAGACTTGGAAAAGGTTGAAATTGAAATGGAAAAGGTTGAATTTGACATGTAATTTATATATATATATTTTTTTTTTTTAATTTTATTTCGGACTTTTACAACCTTAGGTCATATGCCGAGACCCAAAACATTTTGTTTCCTATATTCTCTATCTTCCCAATCTCCCTCTGCCAAGCCTCTTGCTGCCATCACCTCTTCAACTCCTTGCAGCCATGTTTACCTTGGGCGGCCTCTTTTCCTTCTCTCTTCCGTTACATAATCCAACATCATTTTTGGCCATCTCTCAGGGCCCATTCTTCTTACATGACCATACCACTGTAGCTGCTTGGTCCCAATTTTGTGGATTATCGTTTCCGCTTTAACGATATCTCTTATAGCCGAGTTTTTCACTTGCTCAATTCTTGAGATGCGACAGCTTCTTCTCCAAAAGTCCATTTCTAGAGCCTGTAACCTTTTTGCCTCTCTTGCTCCAACTACCCACATCTCCGAACCATAAAGGGTTACACCTTCAAGAAACGAGTGAAAAATCCTCTTTTTGGTTTCCAGTGAAACACTTGGGCTCCACAGTACGGAGTTCATCATGCCGATAACCTTTTTTCCTTTTATAATCTTTTCCTTTATATCGGTCTCAAGCGCTCCATTGCTATCTATGTGTACTCCCAAATACTTGAAGCGAAGACGTCGAAGCGTTGAAGGCCATGTATTCCGTCTTTTCTTTGCTGATTTCTAGACCCCATTTAGAGTATTCCTCTTCTAGCTTCCTAAGCATATAACTGAGATCATCTTCCTCAGAGGCTATCACCACTTGATCGTCAGCAAAGTTCAGACTATATAACGTTTCCTCCCCTATTTTTACACCCATACCCTGACATTTTCTTTTCCACTCTTTCAAAGCTTCCTCTAGAAACAAGTTGAAAAGGGTGGGAGATAAACTACATCCTTGTCTTAGGCCTTTGGTGATGAGGAAGCTTTCTGTCAAACGGTTTCCTATTTTGACCTTGGCTTCCGCTCCGCAATATAAGCTTTTAATGGCGTCAATTAGATTACTGCTGACTCCCTTATTTTCAAGTGCTGTCCATAGAAGTTTCAATGGAACGGTGTCCTATGCTTTTTTAAAAACATATATATATATATATATATATATATATATATATATATATATATATATATATATATAAGCAAGATTCATATTCGTACTTTAGGTTTCAACT
Organism: Aelia acuminata; assembly: GCA_911387785.2. NCBI lineage: Eukaryota > Metazoa > Arthropoda > Insecta > Hemiptera > Pentatomidae > Aelia > Aelia acuminata. The sequence goes on from OU426980.1 coordinate 5,551,716, forward strand.
AAACATGAAACTCTTATGATTCCATAAAAAGAAGTCATGTTTGTATGAATTATGTCACTGCCTACGATTTTTGAACCCTAAGATTAAAAGTTAAGAGTGATAAAAGAGAAAAATAGAAGTGTAGAGTAGTGTAGACAAAGGAGCTGGATATGAAAAAAAAGCCTTGTAAGTTCTCAGTCATAGTCACAATAAAGTTGGAATTTCACATATTTACCCCTCCGCATTGCATTTTATTATATTAATGATTGTATTTTTAATCGAGAAAATCCAAAGCTTTTTTAATATAATCATTAATTTGAAAAGTTAACAGAGGCTGTCCCACTCTTTAAAAAAAATACTCTCATTCTGCAATAATACTCATTTCTCAGTTAAGTTGTTTTACAAAAGTTGATTTCCGTAGTTATGTACAATAAAGTTATCCAACAGTTTTCACCTAAATACTGATCAGTTGGCATTTTAGACTTAGGCGTTTCAGAGGTTGTAGAATAAATGTGATAAAGAAATGTGAAATGTTAAGGGATGAAACAAAATGTAATTCCAAATCAATTATTTTAGTAAAAGCTGGCTCAAACTAAACAATAAGGTAAGAACCTCTAATAGACATCACCCACAGAAAAAAACTTTGTCGAGATGGTCAGTTGTGAATATTCCCTAGTAAATAGGTCCTCAAAAAATGTTTTAAAGCAATCAATGGAGCAGAAAAAACGGGAGCTCATTTTGGATGAGTGTGTTATCAATAATAGTACCCTATCACAAAGCTAATGAGAGAGAAAGAAGTTAGAGGGATTAGCAATTAATCGCTAATTTTTTCAGCCTTGGTTCCAGATTTCCCCAACATTGATATCTAAAATTTAGGAAAAGATGAAGAGGAATGTGTCTCGCTCCATCTGCCATACTTACAAAACAACAGCAGATTTCGCTCTGCCATAGTTTGTTGTATTACTGGTTTCTCCTTCATCAGGTGAGGCGCTTCCGCTTCCAAAAAGGCTAAAGGCATCATCTAGTAGCTCATGAAACCTCCTTCTCATTCTTCCTACGCTTAAATCAGCATTTGGACTCTCTTCGTTATCTCCTAGAAAAGTGTTTTTTTTAATACATAGTTTTAAAATATATGTGTATGTATAGTTAAATTCTATTTTAAATTCTACCTCATCACTAGTACTCGGAACGGGCCTTCTTAGAAATAGTGGTAGCAGTATGGTCTTATGAATTAACCAAGTAAAGAACAAATATGTTGTTGCCATTCCTCAAAGACCACTATCATCTACTGTTACATTTGAAGAATAACGGTTTGAAAGCGTAAGCAATTTTGAGCATCTAGGGTCCCAAGTTTGTACAGATAATATGCCTAGCCAAGAGATATAGACAAATAACGACACCGAAAAGGTATTATTTTGGCCTCGTTAATATACTAACCCCCAGAATGGTTTTATGCATCATTAATATTAATACTTTTTTCAGCAAATTATAATGAGATATTTTATATATATATTTAATTGTTATATAAGGTTTTAAATTATTTTTTAATATATAAGATATTTTAATTTTTTTTAAATATGTTTTTTGTGAACTTGAAAATTCCAAATATGCATGCTTCAGAAAAGTAAAATTTGCCCTACATTATTAGTGTTTAAAGAATATTATGAAAAATAGATTCTTAGCAATTTTTAAAATGTTTTGTATCTCTTATCTTGGTTAAGGGAATCTAATCATAATTATTTTTAAAAAAAGTTGGGGCTGATTTATTTTTTCACTTTTGAACCCTAAATTAACCACAGGTGTGTTTCCGAAAAAAAAAAAAAAGGTTCCCAAATGGCAATAATTTTTATATGTGCCAATCATATATTTTTGACTTATATTAACATAGAAACAGAAAGAAAAAAACTGAGATACCTAATTACTACCTGCTTCATAAAATTAGTTGAATCTACATTATTTAATTTTAATTAAAATTTAACAAAATTAAAGGAAGGTATTGCTATATGACTGCCGACTAGTCTCCATTTCTTGATTCTATAAAAATTAAAAAGCATTTAAGATAGATGAATTTTGGCCTATTAGTTAAGCAAGTTAGAGATTTATATAATTACAATAATGTTGATTAACACAGATGTTTATATTACTTAGTCTTTCTTCTCCAAAAGCTTATATATATATATATATATATATATATATATATATATATATATATATATATATATTTGTTCTATTCTAAACTTAGTTTTATGTTCTGCTTTTAATTTATATTATGTCAGCCTTACCTTTTTTATTTAACCTATGACAATGTAGATCCCAGACCAGTGGCCCAACAACTCCAGGGTCTGCTGATTCGCTACTGTGTCTTGATAAGGCACCACTTCTGGAAACAGTGCTTTCGAGGACATCTTCTAATGGCCCTGGTTTGGCAGCACCTCTTTAAATAATTTAATTTTAAAATCTAATAGCATGTTTATATTCATATTTTTTGTAGGCTTATCAGTAATAACATCAATATTCAATTATGAAAAAGGATAAATAAAAAGTTGTATTCATTATATTTCCATGGGTATATGGTCTACTTGGAATAACATAAGTCCATATGCTTTATTTCAATTTTTAGCCTACATTCCAAGTATATTCCTTTTATCTATCAATTACAAATAATTGTTGCATGTGATGCATACCTATTTGCTGAAGCAGAATGCTGTTTACATTAGATTAGATATAAAGTAGGAAAAGAAATAAATGGTATTTAAACGGTGACACTACTCCTCTAAACTTCCTTTAAATGCATTTTGTTTCCTACCTATTTCATGGATAAAAGGGGTGAATTAAGATTCAAAAAGGAAGAAGGACGCTGAATGAAGGACAACATTTGCTCATTGGTTCCAGTATTTAAAGAGTGAAATAAGGAAAGCTTGACTAATATTTTTTTTTTTGCAGTTTGACAACTGTTTAAAAATTTCTATGAGTATGATATTGAACTTCTTATAATTTTTATTGACAACCAACAAGCGTTTGGTACTGTTCTAAGATTTGTGATCATCTACAATGGCGATTCCAAGTACAAGTTTAAAAATGTCGAATCTCTGAGTCCAAGATAACATGGTGGAATTCAAAGAATAGAATGTCATTTACCTGAAACCAAAGATTTCCGGGACTTTAGCAGTAAGTACAGTTATAAATTAAATGTAGGTCATGTCGATCATTTTCCCTGTTTGGAGCCACACTTTTGAGCTTAGAGGATCAACAATCTCGCTTTAAATCTAAAATCCTTATAAGCTACAAACAATATCATCGGTATAGATCTCATTGTTCCACATGTCGCCCATTTTTCAACATCCAATTATATATCTTTACAAATAGTTTTATACTCATCCAAACCCGATTGTTTCCAACCTTGCTTCCTCGTATATCCGTAGTAATCCTCTAAGGCATCTGAAAAGGAGATGGCCCCTTGACTTTTTAATTTAGTAAAAGTTGAATGCCACAAATGGGTAGCCTGTTCTTGTAGGCTCTAAATAAAAACAAGGATGAGCTGTATCAATAGAGGTTGATACAATTGTAAAATTCAATGAATTCAATTCGTAAAAAAAGGCAACGAATATATAATTATATATATATATATATATATATATATATATATATATATATATATATATATATAAAACTAAATTGTTAGACTAGAATATTTTTTACTCCGCCTTAAGGTCTGGTCACACATAACCGCACCGCAGCACGGGCGTGTATCGGATCTGATTCATTTACGAAAGATAGATAGTAACCGGGCATACATGCCCGACACCGGGTCAACCGAACCGTTACTATCTATCCTTCGAATTTGAATCAGATCCGATACACGCTCGTGCTACGATGCGGTTATGTGTGACCAGACCTTTATACATTCCTACAAATTTGGTTTTTCGCCCCCTATCGACTATTTCTGGAATTCATTGTGTGATCTTGTGCCCACCGAATTTTTTGGTCCGCTTTCTCAACTTCCAAACTGTTCCTCTATTAATTTTTGGAACATACAATGTTGGTTGAGTAAGCCTCCCCTTCATATTACAATCTTTGAAAGATTCTAAAGTAAATCGGTTAAGATGTCTTACCGTGGGAATGCTTTGACAGAAGGCATAGAAAGATATGAGTTGGGTGTGGAAGGCTTGTAACTCCTAGGTCTTGGTCTTGGAGATGGGACCGGTTGCCTACCAGGTGAAGCAACTGCTTTTCTAGTTGATTCTTCTTCCATTGTACCACTGTTAGTATCCTCCTCCTGATTAGAAAATAATGAACTTTCAATAAGCTTTAGGGGTTTGAAAATTTTTGTTAATAAAACATTTTTTTACAAATTAAATATTGAGGTAGATGATTTTTCATACATTTTTATCAACTAGATATTAGTTAGATAAGAAGATGTTTTCGAAATAAATACGGATCAGACAAGAATAGATAGTTAATAGCAGTCTGAAATATAGATAAAGTGGAAAATATGTTGGATTACTTAGAGATTACATTTGTGGTCTTCACTTGCTAAACGAAAGGAAAATTGTATTAAAACAATTCAAAGGCAAAAGCGGGTAATGTTTGTTACTTCGCTTGTGAAAGGTTACATAGTTCTTTCTACTAAATTGTAGAATCTGGAATCTGTAACCCAAAGTCCACAAAGAAGCTACAGTTACAACTGACAATGACATTAGTCCAAAGCCATAAAAAGTGTTAAAAATAAGCTAATCATGTACAATAAGTAAAAGACATTTATATTTTTCACATATAACAATTTTATATAAGGACAAATTGTGTTTGAACTAATATATTAAATAGATAACCCCAGAAGATGGCCCGAAACGCTGGGAAAATTAAATATAAAATAACCCATGGAAGAGATTCCTTCATTAAAGAAAATCCATAATCTATTATTTTATTCCTAATAGTACAATATTAACGGCATACCTTGGTAGAATCGACATCGTCTCGGAAGCCCATGTTTTCCCTACCAGTGGTTTTTTCTTTCTGTAAAAAGCTGGTCCTACTCCTTGTTCCACTCCTTTTTCGTTTCTTTTTTCCAATAAATAACAAAAGAACTATTATCAGAACCAAAATGAGAATAACCGCCGTTGCACTCGCACCAATGATGAGCCAAATATCCCTCTGTACTGGCGCGGCTTCAGTCTGTTTTAGAAAAGCTAAAAATAATAACAAAAATAAATAAATGTAAATGTCAGGAAACAAAAATGGGGGCCATTTCAATCATTCTGATCTACATTTTTTTCCCTCCAGGTTAGCTCTATTTGTTTTTTTCCTTTTATTGGCTCTAAGATTTTAACAAAATACAAGTTAGCCAAAATTGTACGTGTTTTAACTTGAATTAGGTGAGAAATCTATGTTGGATTAAAATTTCGATTTCCTCATAAATTTTCTTTGTTGGTAATATCCTTCGCGATTTTGCTCTAGATTTCAATTGATTTTCAATTTTAGTTGACTTTCATCAATTCAAAATAAATTATTAGCTCTGAAACTTAAAATGATGCCTTCTCAACATATTTTATAAGAATATAAAGGGATTTACTTAAAGATTTTTCATTTTGCAATTTTTTCACTAGTGATCAATATTTCATACTTCCAAATAGCGCTTAAATATATTTGTTTTCTTTAATTTTAACAGGAATAATTATTCATATACATATGTGCAATTTTGACACTAATGTCTGCTTAACTTGATGAAACAAGATTTTGTTTTTTAGATCATCTATATGCCATACTAGAGAAGAAAAAGATATTGTGCTCGGAATTTGTTTAAAGAATCGATCTGAATAGTCTACTCCTTATTTTAAGCAAGCAATGTTAGTAATAAGACTCAGTGCTTCTTTCAATCCAAATGAAAGTAAGAACGTAACTGGAAATATTTAACATTAAGCACATAAAGCTAACACAGAGTTGTACATTTCATATTAATCTGGATTACTGCCTTTACATAAAAGGTAGGACCAAGAACAAAAAAAAAAGTTTGATTTCTAATATAAATAATTTTTTAACGATTACAATATTATATCTTTAAAGAAGAGTGAAACATACAAATTCATTGATTGAAAATTGAATATTAATGAATGGTATACCTGTGGCGATGTCCTTTTGGTGTTATGACATGAGCTATGTATACTAAGATGTTCTTGGATACAAGCAAATACTTTTCCTTGACAACAGTTTTGTCAATAGCATAGCAACAGCCGCTAACCTCAAAATCAGCTAATGTAATGTAAACTTACAGGTTTAATAATTATATATACCCTGCACACTGTCAAGAGTAAAATTTTGAATAAAAGAAACCAAACTAGGCTCATGAAATTTAAATAAGACAACTAAACATAAAATTATAGAAAAAAGTTTTCTTTATTAAACATCCGTCCTTAATTTTCAAGACCCTTTTGGCCACTTGTAGCCTTATTCTAATGGTTTCGCCTAACTCCTCAAATCGCTTATCATCCCGAAAACTTTTCAGTAGCTCCTTCTTAAGGATTTTTTGTGAAGTTGTTGCGTGATATCTGGCCTTTTTATCAATCTCCCCCCAAAAGCAGCTCTATCATATTGAGTTCTGGATATTGAGCTGGGGCCACTTTTTTATTTAAAAATGTGCTCAATATGAATCTTTGTTTTCTTGTAGCAACATAAATTATTTTTGATGATGGCGTGAACTTCAGTTAGTATCTAAAGAAGCAGTAAGCTTTCATACCTTTTGTAATAATGTGCTGTCCCTTGTGGGTAGATGTTATTCTAAGTCTTAACGTTCAAGCTTTTTATGATGAGTCTACATTTTGCTACTTTTTGTTGTGCAACATTCTGGAGCTCCTATAGTTTGTTACTATAATTTATAGTGTGAAAGTTTGATAACTTTTTAAGAATTATTCATCAAAAACGTGACCATCCGACATTAAATTAAGGATGATTTATTTACTTATGTTTGGATTATTAAAAAAAAGAACAAATAATTAGATTCGGTTATCTACTCCTGAAATAAAACTTAAGCTACAAAAAGGTGTCAATGCTATGAGTAATATTCGCTGACACCTGAAACAGAATAAATCAGGTAGTTCACGACACGCAATCTGATCTGTCTAGTTTCTTACTGACCCACGCCACTATTAAAAGTCACCAAAGAATTAATTAAACTAACGCTTTGTAACGCATCAAAAATTTTTAAGGGAGAGCAGCTTGATCTTGTATATTTTAACTAAGGAACTTATATTCCCAAAGGAAACTTTGGTGATAAGTATTCAATGAATATTTTTTTTAAATTTCCATCTTATTCAATCGTCATAACCTCTGGAGGGATTAGTTCACCCTCAGCTTAGTAACTTCTTTGTGAATAATCTTCTCTTTAATCCTCTACAATCCAAATTCTTTTTCAGTGACGGATCCAAGGAAGGAGCGCGGTGGGCGTTCCATAATAAATTTCTGAATGCAGTATAAAGTGATTTTAGAGGAACAGTAATCGTTCTCGGTTTCCTGAAAGGCATAAGAGACAAACTTTACTAAGGGACGTAAATACACCTTCTATCGATTTAACTGCGCGATAAAAAAAAAAAAAAAAAAAGAATAAAAAAAAAAAAAAAAAAAAAAAGCAACCCACAAAGAAAAAGAAGAAACAAGCAGTAAAAATAAAAAATCGAATGTTGATGAAATTAGGTCCCTTAAAAAAGATTCATTATAATGAATCGAAAAGTACTGAGAAATTTTGCAATTAAAGTACTCTATAACATATGGAGATATACAAATATAAGCATTCAAATGTGTGAAGTTGAGGAATGACGTTTACCTATTATCGAAACACGTCGATTTCTAATCTAAGTAAGTTCGTAAGTGAAAGTTGTGCGTTGCGCGCATCGCACCAGATTTTTTTTTCCTCCCATTTCGATTACGGTTGCTTGGTAAGCGAAGAGCCCTCCGCTAGGCAAGAGAAGAGATTAAAGATTGTTTCATAATATTCATTTTCGGGTTTGTCAGTCTCCATATCTAGACGGGTTCTAGGTCTAGAGGCCAAAAACCCTTGCTATATGCTACTTTACGTTTTACTATTCACAGTCTTAATACTTGATCCTACCCTGCATATTTATCGATCCACTGTTACAAAGCTAATTCCATCTGTAATGCTTTACCCTTCTCAATTCCGTCTATACTCAACCCTACTTCGCTTCTAATCCTATGCATCAATTTACACCATAATCAAACAATCGAATTAGCATAAGTATGATTAATTTAAAGTAACCACCTTCACTACCAAAATGTATATATAATATGTGTGTGAAATTTGAAATAGCCAGAGAAATGTACATAATATCAAAACATTATAATTATTCTGGGAGGGTATACTTTCAAGAATTTTTTTTTATCTTTTTATTTCATATCTATATATTATTAGCTGGTTTTTGTGACATTGTGGTCCATTCGCAAATTTGTTTGTTTATAACATACCCCCTTCTTTTATTGTTAGAAAAACATGATGTTTCCCGTGTTTTATGTCTCTATAGGAGCTGATTATTTGATTGAGAGGTCTAACCAAGCAATAGGAGCTATAAATGAATGGGAGGATTTATCTATCTCTTATAACCCAGTATTAAGCACTTGACTCGTATTGAGCAGTACCTACCTACTGTAAACAGGAACATTATTGTTCCTACATGCACAATTTCTATAGCCAATACATCATCGTTCATCATTCATTTTACTCCAAAACATGGACTACAGTTTTTAACCTTAAATTTTATTATTCCTAAGCATATCTGCATTATATTATTTGTAAAATAATTGTCACACTTAAAAACTGAAATGGCCTCTGTACTTTTGTTTGACTCACGCTCTGCTTTGGTGAGAACGTTAAATCCTAGAAGCGAGCTAACTTCGTGGTCGGCCAGGAGTTCCATATCCTGCGCAGCTACATTGGCGTCGACAGGCTTCCCAGCTACCCTTACTGTATAAACAAGAATAAGTCCGCCCTTGGAGTTCTTCCTGACTCTCAAAACTCGTACTGACACAGTCTCCCGCCTCTCCCGGGAAACTGTTTTCTTTTCCCTTTCATTGTTTGAATTAAGCTTCAGATGCTTCTCTTGTTGCCTGCCAATAAGAAAATTCCATTGAAAAAACTGAAATGAAAAAAAAAATAATATAATCAGTATTACTTGTGCTAATGGAAGAGATATGGTAAAAAGGGGTTTCATCTTTTTTTTTTTTTTATCTATTCAAATTCCGATTAGAATTTTAAGAAATAAATCAAACGGATTTTTTTTACGATATGAAGTTTTGATTTTATCGGATTAAGATAGAATACAGCCCTGATAGAGAGCAAGTACTGAATGAATCTTTGTTGTTCGCTCTCGGACACAGGAGTGGTAGAAATCTGAAGAAGAATATGAACGGTACCTAATGCATTTCTCCTCCCTCCTCCCCCCCTCCACACAAAATATTTTTGGTTGAACAGATTTTATAAAAGATTTCCGTTCAAGGTTTAAGGATCTTTAAGGCTTGCAATACTAGCAAATTACACTAGTATCATTTTTCATTTATAAAATTAATTGAATACGTTTCTTTCAACATTTTAGCTATTTGCTAAAAATAATATTAGCATCCCGTGAAGACTTGGAAGAGATTTACTGGGCTCAGAATTTCAAGAATGAAATCGTATCCTTCCATTGGTAATGATTAGACAAATGATTTCGTAATCCCTGTTTTGCAGGGAAACAAATTCTACTAGAATGGAGACATTTAATTAAATAATTATTAATGCTGTAAATTATTTAGTTTCGTTATAATATATCTATTTCGTAATCGGTACCTGTGAAAGGCCGTCCTGTAGAGTCTAGCCAACCTTTGCTCGAAAACGGAAGGTGAGAGGTCGACGGCGGTGTTATTGGCCTCTATGACGGTGACCAACCAGTAACGCTGGTCAGGAACGTCCGGGTGGACCGGAGGGGGCGGGAGGGTTACTGATGGCCCGGGGACGAATATTGTCGGCGTTGGGTTGATGTGGCACTCGTCCCCTGGGCAAGGACCTGGGAGGACAGGTGTCGGGTAGATGGTCGTCAAGACGGTGGTCGTGCGGTAGATCGTCGTTGTCGCCCACGTTGCTTCCGTGTCCCCGGAGCCGTCCCCGTCTCCTGAACCACTCCAGAGGAAGTCCTCCAGTCGATAATGTCTTCGCGGCTCATCCTCCACGTAAACACCTTAAAAGGATAATTTTATGATTATTGCATGAAATTTAAACAAAGCACTAGACATGCTTATCAAAGATAATTTAACTAGATAAAAATGAATTCAAAATATATTGAAATAAAATATTTTTTTAAATAATATATATCTTGGCTTGTTTTTTTTTTTTTTTTTTACTACATTAAAAAAACATAGACTTTCACCAGATTAATTCGTTTCAGATTCCCAAATCCCACCAGATCACCCTACATAAAAGAGCATTGGTCTAACATATAGCATGTATGTTCGGAGATTATCGGAAAGATAATACTATACAATCGGAAAGATTGTACTATCAATATGTCCTTTATAATTCTTTTGTCTATAATTCCTGTCCTGTCCGGTGTGCCTCAGGGCTCCCATCTTGGTCCTTTCCTCTTCCTCATTTTCATCAATGATATCCATCTTGCTCTATCTGATTCTGAATTTCTTTTGTTTGCTGATGACCTGAAAATTTACTCAAAAATTGAATCTACCCCCGACTGTAATCGCTTACAAGCCACTCTTAATAATCTTTCTGATTGGTGTCAATCCAACAAATTATACCTAAACAAATCAAAATGTTACTGTTTATCTTTCTCTCATAAAAAATCCCCACTAGATCATTCATATACCATAGACCACAGTCCTGTAACTAGAGTCTTTAGTATCAGAGATCTAGGAGTGATCTTCAATTCCAATCTTACTTTTAAACTACACGTTGAACATATTAAAAATAGCTCATATAAAATGCTTGGTTTCGTCATCCGTAATTGCAGTCAATTTAATAATCCGTTATGTTTTCTTCATTTGTATAAATCGTTGGTAAGACCCATCCTGGAATACGCCTCAGTGATTTGGGATCCCTAATATTCTGTCGACATAAAATTTCTACAATCTGTTCAAAATAAATTTTTAAAAATTATCTCCTTCAAACTAGGTACTTACAACTCTCTTTCAGATTCTACTCTCACCTCTTTTAATCTTCCCGAACTTATTGATAGACGAAATTACTATGATTTAATATTTGTTTTTAAATTAGCCAATAACTTCTTTGACTGCTCTGAACTTCTCTCTTATCTTCAGTTTAATGTTCCTTCCAGCCATCTCAGACATCCTAAATTATTCTTCATTGAATTTAAGAGAACAAATTTTGCCATACACTCTCCTCTGCATCGTATGATGCTAAAATGGAACAAATTACCTATTAACATAGACATTTTCCACTCTTCTTTACCTGCATTAAAACATATTCTTAATCTCCGGACATAATTGATAATTTTTCTAAAGGTGCTATTTTTTAAAGTGTTTTTTCTTTTTTTTTTTCTTCTCTTCTTCTTTCCTATTAATTTATTCTATTTTATATTATTTTTCCATATTTTATATAAATTTTATATATTTTTTTTCCTATAAATGTATTTTTTATAAATGTTATATTTTTTTCCTATAAATGTATTTTTCTATAAATGTTATATTTTCATAAGTTTTCCTTTATATTATTAGTTTATCTTATCTTTTATCTTAGTTTTATTAGCCTTATTAGTATATATTATATTTTTTTCTCCTATCAATGTATACTATTTTCTACTTAATTAAATAATTAAACGACTAATGTACATTATATATATGTTAGTGCTAACTTACTTGTTTTATGTACTGTACTGTTCATGTGTATTCTTTTAAAAATTGGGTTTTGACCCGTATATATTGTATAAATAAATAAAATAAAAAAAATAAATTATGACTAAGTCTGACCGTTATTTGAAAACATCCATCCAATTAGAGCTGTGGTTCCCGAACGGGAGAAGTAGTACAAAAAAGTTTTTATAGCCCTGACTTAGAGCCTCACGTCCTACACACTTCGCCACTAACATATCTCTACTTCTTTTAAATCAATGATCTGGTTAATCGGTAGATCAATATCACTGAAACCTCAATTTTAGTCATACTTAGCCTTATGTTCATATAATTCCTGTCAGCAATGATCATCAGTTATAACCAAGGAATATGCATCCTGCAGACTCAAAGCTGACTCCGTATTCCTACAGTACATAAACCCCGGCAACTAGAACCGATTGTTCTCAGTCTGTTAGATTTAGTTCTGTTATTCAGTGTATTGTAATCCTTTTCAATAAATCTTCTTTTTAAAAAGATTTTTAGTCCATCAGACTATCTAACTATATACAGTCGCGGTGGTTTGGTCTTCTATACGTAAGTGAATACAGTGAAACCTCTAAATAGGGGACAGCGATGGTGACTCAATTATTGTCCGTTAATGAGAGGTGTCCTTAAAGTAGAGGTTTATTAAATTTTGTTTATGTAAATGTATACATAAAACATAAAACGTATACATTAAAGTAAGCACCCACATAGTCGTGTATATAGATTTAATAGTGGTACATTGGTTCAAATAAAAATACATACAATGCTTTTATTGCAAACAATAACTGAATTTACATACTGCAAAAATTTACGAAAGAAATTTCACTCACAAAAGTTGATAGATTGGATTTGAAGATTATTACAATGTAGTTTTACCATAACTAAATTGGGTCTCAATAAGAAAATTACATAATAAGAGAGCAAACTGAAGAAATGTCTAAGTACCAGCGGGTTTAAAAAAACTTTCCAAAGTTAATTGCCTTACATTTTTTTGATGATTAGACTCTAAAAGGATCTGTGCATGTGTGAAACCTTCATGGATAACCCGATCTAGGAAGTATTGTTTAATTTTTTGCATAGAAGTCACAGCTTCAGCATGTTACTTCTTCTTTTTGCAGTTTATCTGGTATGTTTACTGCTCGAGCACGACTCAACCATTCGATTAAATATAAATCGATTTCACTCACCTGTAAAAAGCTGATAACTTTGGAATGAATTTTCTTATTTTCCTGCCACAGTTTCTGGATTTCCACACGGTTCTTCAAAACACTTGACACTACCGATTTACTCACATTCAATTTTTTGGCTAATACCCTTACACTTGGCCGGCCACTTTTTTCATATTCATCAATGATTTCCTTTTTTTCTTTTAATGAAAGCCTTTTACGTGTTGGAGACATGTTGTTAGTTCCAAGATTTGCAATAAACTGGTTCAAAATGAAAATAAAAGTTCACCCTACGCATTGTTCTGTAGAAAAGGTGGAATGACAGGAAGTGGCTCTGTTTACTGAGTATTAGTTCAATTGGACAAAAGACTAAAGCATTCTCGAAAAATGTTTGAAACAAATTTTATACTGTCCTTTAACTAGAGGTCTAAAAACTCATTTTCAGGCAATTTTCCCTGTCCGTGTCCTCTATCTAGAGTGTCCCTTAAAGAGAGGTTTCAAAAGCATGGTTTCCGTATATCCAGCGCCAGTGCAATTGAAAGTAACCCCCACCCATAAACAGAGGTGTCCTTTAAATGGAGTGGTCCTTAACGAGAGGTTTCACTGTATTACTAATTCACAAACATAGGCCATTTTAATTCGGCGACATTCTTTATTTTAGAAAAAATACTTTATTCTCGAACTAGGTAGAAAGTAAAGCTTATTAGTTTTAAAAGATTTTTCTAAAGAAACAGGAACTGGCCTCCATCTGGGCTCAAGGCTTCTATTAAATCCTTAGCAGTACCGATATGATTTTAAAGTTTATTAATTAAAAAGGAAGTAATCCTTGACTGACTAATCTCTTTAGCCGAAGGTCTAAGCTTTACGGAAAATGAATATAAAATGGATTTAATATAAAATTCTCCACCCTTCAAATTTCTTATATCTTGTGTCGTAGAGCCTAATGAGCAATTGAAGCAGTACCTATATACTTTTTATGTGTGAAGCAATCTTGTAGCAGTCCAACTTTTCCTGTAATTAGATAAAATCCATTCATTATTATAATATTTAATAAAAATATAAGTTCTTAACAATACCCTACAGTCAAGTTTTTTTTAATAGGGATTAATTCGTGTGTTTTTTAAATTTTATTTGGGAGATAATAGTAAAATTCTTTCGTATAATTCGTAATAAAATATCGTCCTTTTTGCCCCCAAACTAACTAAACTAAAGTAAACCCAAACCATTCCTGACATAATAGGTTTTCTCCATTTCGAACCTTTTGTTTCTTCTAATGAAGATCAAAAGGGATGGCCAATAGATGGAGGGAACTTTCGATTCAGGGATTCTCCCCTAAGACGGGTGGGGAGATACCTATGAGATTTCATAAAAGTAATATTTTTATTTATTATGTTACATACATTTAAGCTAAAAGCTTATTGTAGGGAGTTCGGTATTTACCTTACAATAAAAGCAAATAAATAATGGTAAGAAAATGAGGGTTACAGAAAAAAAATAAACAAAAATTTAAGAAAGAGAAAACATTACTTGGAATTGTAATAATACACAATGAAAAAGAAATTATGAACTTTCAATGCTTTTCTTTTTTTTCAAATTTAGACTATTAACAATTTCAGTTTTTCTACATTGCTAATATCAAGTATATTAATGACATTAGTAATGTCATCTGCATTGTGTGTAATATAACTGTTCAAATATTTAATTCTCAATTTAGAATAGAGTGTACATTTTAATAGAAAATGAGAAACATTATTTTTACGCCTAAATCACATTCACAACATGATACACTACTAAACAAAAACTTTTCTTTCTTAAAAATTAATCTGAAATAGTGTTTAGAGGCAAGTCTTATTTGAGATAAGATTCTAATCTTATTAATATGGACACCAAACAGAATATATGACCTTTTAAAATCAAAATTACATAAACTTCTATAATATAAACTACAAGTAGAATTTAACACAATGTTTATATATTTACTTATTAGATTGTTTCTGAAAGAGGCGACCATATCCTTAAACCTAAATTGCACCACTTCAGCATTCTGGGAATTCCAAACATCACTCGCTCCAATTTGACAAAAATAATTACGCAATTGATAAGGCCAGCTATATGATAAGTTGCAAACATCCAGAAGTTTTACCTACCTGTCATAGCATATCCTTGGTATACTATCTGTGGACATTTTCAAAAGACATATCCACCACCTAAACATTCTTTTAAAAATGGTCAACTGTACATGGACTCGGTCAGTCTCCAGTCTAACGTAAGCGTCCGGGGTGGTCGATGGTAATTGTAGCAATCTTTTAAAAAGTTGTAACTGCCCTCTTTCCACAATATTAGAATAACTAGGACCCCAAATTTCACTCATGTACAAAAGAGTACTTTTGGATATAGACTCAAAAAGGTGACACTTAGACTGCCACGAATCAGAATTGGCACCAAAGAGTATGCTCATTACTGTGGAATTAGCTGCAAAACTTTTACGGAGAAAATAACTCGCAGACTGGGAGAAAGTACCAGAACTATGAAATGGAACACCTAGATAATTAAAACTATTCACAATTTTTATTTCGGAATCGTTAAATTTAAATGTCTTGAGTTTTGCAACTCGACCAGCTATGTGAAATTGTAAAATAAATGTTTTAGAGGTATTAACGGTTAAACGGTTACACACGCAATATTCACTTAGTAGGTTCAAATAGTATTGGGTTTCTATAGGAGAGGAACGTAAAATGATATATATAAAATATACATATAAAAGCATTAAAAGACCTTTATTATTATTTATATTAATTCCGCGTGCACCCTTCGAAGTAAAAAAATCAAAAATATCAGATATAAATAAAAGAAAGAGTAAAGGACTTAGAACTTCTCCTTGAAGTACTCCCTCTGTTATAATTATCTCGCTGGATGTTTGCTCCTTTTCACTAATAATAAAACTAGCCATTTCATACAAATTTCTAAGAATTCTAATTATCTTGACAGACAGACAGACAGACAAATGTGTTTATTTATATACAGAAACAGAAAAAAAAATTAAAATACAATGAAAATCTCACCAAAACACCACTGCAGTGGGTAACACCCGTTCGCAGGAGTTCTGATTTAATAGTAACTTCAAGTAAAATATTAATAATCGCCTCTTAATAAAAACAAATAAAATAAGTAAATAAATATAATGGTGGTACAGAAAAAAATAAATAAAAATAATAATAATAGCCTCCAATTGCCATAAATAACAAAAGAATTAGCAATTTCAGAAAGAACTTCATTGTTCAAGACTGCAAATGATAGATACATAATAAACTATATTTCCAACAGAACATATTTGATTATCTTCATTGTTAACTTTAGTATATGGAGAACGTATGGTTGTTACTGAAAGGGATATTTAAAGGTAAAAAGTGGAATATTATTATTATAGGTAGTCGTGGTATGAGGATTCTGAGGATGATGAGGAGAATGAGGATTTATTATATTATGTGGGATTTTAGTTAATAATTTACGAAAATCGTTTGCGGTATCTTATGGGAAGTTGAACTGCTCTGTTAAAAAAAGCCGATAGGAAAATGCCTCTCTAACATATCCGCTGAGCAAAGCCCAATCTTTACCATTCAAATACGAGATTACCTCCTTGTCCGTTAGAGTGTAAGCATTAAACCACTTAGCCCTATAGTCCCTTAAGATAGTGCAACTCCCAATAAAATGGCTAATTGTTTCTAATTGGTTGGCATTGCATAGGCTGCAGTTATGATTACGCTTGCTGTCCCATGGCGCATAGTTAAGCTTCAGTAACTCCCCCCTGGCTTTGATTATATTGATAATGAAGGAAAGTTTGTACTCATCTTTCATATACGGGTTGTTCAGTAAATCAATGTCTAGCTCTTTGTAAGAAAGATGAAATTTAGAGTTACAGCGGGCTTCCAGAGATTGACCTCTAAACAGCTCTTTTTCTTTTTCAATGAATACTTTCAAATTAGTTGATAAGTAGTCAACTGTGAAATTTCTTTGGCCCAAATTAAATTTATTTCTGATATATCTGACACAAAATACATTTCTTTTTATTAAAATATTTGCAAGCTGAGAGGGTAATCTGTGGTGCGGGTATTGCATGGTTTTAATAATATAAATTAAGTGCAGTTGAAGTGTGTGAATATAAATCTGGTCGATGCCTGTCTCCAAGTGTAAGATGTAATTTGGGGTGTTCCTGGGCAACCGAAAGAGTTTTTTCAGAAAAAAAGTCCCTAACCGTTCTATTGTGCCATATCTTTGATACCCCCAGACTTGGGCTCCGTAGGATATTATGGACCGTGACGCTGAGCGGTAAATTTCGAATTTTTTGCTCAAGGGAATATCATTGTTTGAGATAAGGGAATTCCAAGTAAAGTTGATTCCCTGTTTTGCCTTGGCCAGGACATTATTGAAGTGTTGGGACAGGGACAAACCGGGTGTGATCCCAATCCCCAGGTAATTATAAAAATTCACCACTTCTATGGATTCACTTCCAAGCTTCCATTTTTCGATTCTTGCCCTCCTGAAACCATTCTTAAAAATCATTATTTTTGATTTTTCCAGATTAATGAGCAAGTTCCATTGAGCACAATAAGTTTCTAAACGGTTGATCATTAACTGGAGGGAAATAGGATCTTCCGCCAGAAGGACAATATCGTCAGCGTACATTAGACACGGGATCTTAAGGCCATCTATAACTATTCCACCCCCAACAAATTCAACTAAATCGTTTATAAATAATGAAAAGAGAAGAGGGGAGAGTAGACAGCCCTGTTTGAGTCCCACGGAAGTCCTTATAGATTCCGTTAAACGGCCCAGACACAGCACTGATGCCTCACTATTTCTATATAAGGCCTTCAAAACCGTAATAAATTTTGTGGAAATCCCTAGATTGTGGAGTTTATAGAACAACATGTCTCGATCCGGGGTGTCGAACGCTCCCTTGAAGTCGACGAAGAAGGCATAAACCTTTCCCCGCTTTTTAGAGGTTAACAAACTAACCACAGAGAAAAGACAGAAGATGTTGTCGGCCGTGCTATACCCCTTCCTGAAGCCTCCCTGATGTTCCACCAAAACATTATTGTCGGCAACCCACTTTTCCAGCCTCGCAAGTTTAAGTCCTGTGAAAAGCTTTGACACTGAATCATTTAGCGATATCCCTCTATAGTTTTTTGCTTCGTTTTTGTCACCTTTTTTAAAGAGGGGGATTATTATGGACTTGTTCCAGTTGGTTGGAACTTTGCCCGTTTCCCAGACAAAATTAAAGAGATCCAAAAGCCTCAACAAAAAATCGGTGGAGCAGTTCTTGAAGAATTTAAAGGGCACGCGATCCTGACCCGGAGCCTTGCCGTCCCTGCATTTACTCAGTACTGCCTGGAGCTCCCACAGTTCAAATTTTCTATCTAATTGTTCGTTTATGATAAATGGGTTAGCGAAGTGGAAGGGTGCAGAAGTAAGTTCAGGGTTGAGAAGTTTTTCAAAGTGCCTCATCCACTCATCCAACTTCACCTGGCCCGCCGTGTTTCTTTTAAATCGCTTAAAACAGTTAACTAACTCCCAAAACTCCTTCGAGTCCCTACATTGCTTAAATTTATCATTTATTCCCAAATAAAACTCCCTTTTTTTTTTTTTTATTAGATTCTTATAAAAGTTGTTGGCCCTCAGGTAGAGTGATCTTACGTAAGAGTTATTTAGTTTTCTAAAAAGCCTCAGTAGCGCAAAACAACGTTTTCTAGCTTTATTGCAAAAAATTATCTTAACACTTATTCCCAGATTATATAACTAAAACCACAATAAGTTATGATTCAGAGAGTCAAATACTCTCTTTAGATCAATAAAAGTACCAAATACTTTTCTTCTTTTCAGTTTAAATTGAATGTTTATAGCGGATATCAACGAGAAAACACTATTGCTACATCCCATACCTGCTCGAAAGCCAAACTTTTCGTCAGGTAAAATTTTATTAAATACAATAAAATTGCTTAGTCTATTATAAATTATAGTGGTAAAAATTTTAGTTATTGTGTTGAATAAGGAAATCCCTCTGTAATTGTAAAAATCAGTCCCATCACCTTTCTAAAATAACATTTTTAATTTATTTTAAATAATTTATTTTTGAAGAGAAAAGATTTGGCTCCGCCGGGAATCGAACCCGGGTCTTCCGCGTGGCATGCGCGGTATGCTATCCATTACACCACGGAGTTGCTTCCAAACGGTGCCACATCCTTCCTCTTAACTGACACCTCTCCCAAGATCTCGCAAGTTTTTCGAGTATTTACGGGAGATGGACAATTTTTGTCCAATTTTGGGCATCTCTTGACGTTCGTCAATTTCTTGACGTTCTTCTTGACCTTCAATACCGCGCATGTCACGCGGAAGACACGGGTTCGATTCCCGGCGGAGCCAAATCTTTTCTCTTCAAAAATAAATTATTTAAAATAATTTAAAAAATAGGTGGTTGCCCACAATGATGGTTAAATTAATATAAAAACATTTTTAATTTAATTTTTGCCCAAGAAGAAGGAGCACATCCTCTTTCCCAAATAACATTAAACATATTGAGCGTATAATGTACTCAAGGATCTGGAAGACATTTCAAGCATTCATAGGGAATTAAGTCAAGCCCAGTAGCTTTATTATTTTTATATTTACATACTGAGAGCTGAAGCTCCTCCAATGTAATAATACCATCCAAGTTGGGATTGAAATTACCAAAAAAAGTATAAGATTCATTGGAAATATCAGTGTAAATGGACGATAAGAACTGCTCCCACTCCTCTACAGTAATAGGTGATGATTTAATAGGGGATTTTCTAAGCTTGTTCCCTGTGGACCATAATTCAGTAGGATTTTTAACATTTCTAAAAGAATCCCTAATTCTATTGTAATACTCGGTCTTACAAGAACTTATTAATTGCCTATACTTTATTTTGTTACGCTGATATTCCCTAAGAGAATCCGATGAAAAATTATTTTTACGACATTCGGCTAAAGTACTCCTAACCAATCTCTTTAATACATAACAATCTCTACTGAACCAGGGTTTATTTTTATACTTTTTATAGTTGAAGTTTTAATCATGTCAGCATATTTCATAGAATCGAGAACGGCAGTTTCGAAATTAATATACAAGTCATGAACATTATTAGTGTTGAAATAAATTTTACTACTTCTATTTAATGAATCTAGAAAATTATATAAACAAAGTGGTAGTTCCTTGAAAATTATCATTATTTTTAAAAAGGGTTTCTTTATTTTGGCTATAATGAATTTGAAGGTGGCAGGCAAAATGATCCGATAAATCCGAAATATTAAGGACTTTTAAATTATATATAAAAGGAAGGCATTCAAAAGAAGCACAAATAAAATTCACAACACTACATCCGTGACCTACATATGTGTAAGAAGCAGGGCAATCTCCAAACGTAAGCCCATTCAACACAAACAAACCTAATTGTTCATAATTATAATGTTTAAAAAAATTAGGCAAACAAATATTCTCCACTGTATGCCAGGTTTCATATATACTAATTAGATCAAAATAACTTAATCGATTTATTTCATCACTAGATAAATTCAACAAAGTCGAAAAACCATTAACGTTCCAGAAGCAAAATTCACATGCATCAAGCAAATTTTCATCACAGTTTATAGAGTCAGTCGTCAGTGCTTGATTTTATTTCCTGCATGCTATTTGTCTTTTTTAATTTTTGAGTATAGCTAGTGATTTTCCCTTGTTCTGATTTAGTAATTTTAATTTCTTTTGTTTTAGAGGTCATTTGTGGGGATTGTAAAGGTCTTTTCTTCTTTTCGGTTTTTCTTTTCATTGCTAATTCCACCCTTATTTCTTTTGTTAAATCGTTATTTATAAATATTTTTTGACCTGATAGGTTTTTTAATTTCAGTTTTTCTTTTAATATTTTATTTTTTAACTTTGTTGAGCAAAATTTCACTAATACTGGTTTTGACTTGTGTTTTCCAAGCCTATATAGCAGCCGTCTATGTCTCTATCTTTCACATCAACTTCTAGTATTTCAGAGAAAAATTTTATTACTTTTTCCTCTAAATCTTCCTGTGAGGTGGATTCCAAATCATGAATAATCACATTTTTCTTTTTTAATTGCATCTCTAAGTTAAGAATTTTTTTCTTTGAGAAACTAATTCCTCTTTTAACTTATTATTCTCAGTTAATAACTGTGCTTCTACAGATTTTAATCTGTCATCCATTTGTTTAATTGTTATAATCAAAGTGTCTAACTTTTGCTCCATTTTAATTGTAGCCACTGAATATAACAGATATAAAATTTAATATATAAATATTTACTGATAACAGCTGACTTGATAGGATACTTGCTATTAACCTTCAGCGAAGTGGTGGGGGTCTGCCTGCACTAGCCAGCAATCTTGATAAGCGGACTTGCCCTGATTTCCACCTAAAGTTTCTTTATTAACTGTGAAATAACTGTTGGCACTATTGTCACTAAACTTCATACAACGACCAATTTTCACTTTAACTATGTCTGTACCAAAAATCTTTTACAAAGGTAACGGTTTTCCAAATCTAGATCTAAGATACGCAGAGACGATGTTACTTCAACCACCGAACTCTCGTAAAAGTAATAGAATGTTGTTAATTTTCTTGGGCCGGGATGGCCGAGAGTGTTAGAGCGAACCCGCTTAAGCATTTTAGAACCTGGTGGTGGTTCTAATCTGCCTTCGGTCCAAAATCCGATTCCGAAAAATTTCCGGATTGAGAAACAATTATAGGTATAGCAAGTATCATTTTACTTTCATTTACCTGTATATGAAATATATAGTGAGGGAAAATATTGCGATCGTGAAATATTTCGACTTCCGGTTTTCATCGGAAATACACGTTTTGGGGTCCCCTGAGTCCAAATAACCAAGTCCCGCAAAATGGTGAGTGTGTGTTTAAACAGACTACCTCACAAACTAGAAACCGTACACACCTGAAATTGAGTATTTGGTGCATGTATATGCTCGCGATGTGACAGCGAAAATTTCATCAAAATTGGTCAAACGGAGGGGGTACTTTATTTCATAACTTTTTACGTTTTTTCGTGTTTTGTTTTCGATTTTCTCAAAAAAATCTTTAAACGATTTTGATTAAACTCGTCACGTTTAATGAGAATCAATTATTCTTTAATATCAGGTAAGCTTTATCATTATTAAAATATTCTGAGGGGACTTAAATGGGGGAGGGGCCTTTTTTTTTCCTATAAAGTACCTTTGTTTTTGTATATATGGAGAAATTATCTGTCCCTTGGTTCGCCTAAAAATAAGAAATGGCTAAATATGAAATATTTAAAAAAATCAACGAATACTGGAGAAAAAAAGAAAAATATTCCGTCAACTCATAAAACTTTGAGCCCACGCCTATGCAGTACGCCTTTAATAACAGAGGATTGTTTATAATTAAAGATGCCCTGCTCATTTAATGGAAATTATTTGTTTCATGGTAATTATATGAAGTTTTCAACAGCTATATAGAGAATCATAAAATCAGACGACTTGGAGTATTATGCTTGCATTGCCGAATTATCACAAGTAAAACTTTTATTAATAATAAAAAAAAATTAGTGTTCTTTAAAGAGCAAATACAAATAAAGATAAGTAAATGAATGTGGAAAAATGAGGGACTTCGAGAAATAGCATTAAACAAAACATGTCCATTTCTAATCAATGCACCAGATTTTTTAAATTTAATTTAAAGTGAAGTGGCATTTATGATTAGTCCATGCTAAGTAAAATGTGATTATTAGGAAAAATGGTCCTCCAAAATATCAGTGACGAACTCAAAATATCAGTAACTTTAGAATGAATTACTCGAAAAAAAAGGGGAAAATTTTGGCCACAGATCGTAATCGATGGATCATGAGTTCAGGATACTACTTATTTAGACATAAAAGGGTCTTACATGTAGAAGCCCACATTAATCATGTCGTCCTAGTATTGCTGGAATTCATTGTAATACTTGCTTTCCAGTTTGTTTGTTTTATGGAAAAATGATTGAGTTTGAATATTCCATCAGGTAGCACATCACAGCAAACACGCACATTGAACAACTCAATAGAAACTTGACCATTTTTTTCGAAGCATTCGTTGCTATTACTTTTAAAAGCTATTGTACATGTAATTTAGGTATACACATTGAATTCAAACAGTCCTAACCTGAACATTAAAAAAAAAATTAATGCCCATAAATTTGAATATAGGGTCCATTTAAAATATTTTATATGCTGGTAGAAGAAACTACATTAATGGTCGTTGCGTTTATCTTTAACGAAATATGTCACCGACAATTAAGTTAAAATAATTTATGTTGATAATCTTGCAAAGAACACTTTCATTGTTGGGCCACTTTCGTGTCCATCATCGTTAGAACGGATATCTTTTTGTTCACTGTGGCTTCGATCATCGACTACGCTACGCTATTAAACGCTTGGTCGCCCAGCGGAACCACAAGGCACAACTTGATGTCCATTGAGAAATCTCATGATATTAAAGTTTCACAATTATAATCAGAAATCACGTATGGTCCAGTAGAATAGAACAAAGTTTTAACTGTACAAAGAGTGTTTTTTTATTCGATATATGATAGTTGACCGGAAATAGAATAAGGATGAAAATAGTCCTTGTAGGCGGTCAATAAACTACAAAATATTATAAAACTATTTTATTGTAGCCGACGTTTCGACCCAACTATGCATGTCTTCGTCAGGGCTAAATAAACAAGACACAGACAGAAATATGAGAAATAGGACAAAGAATATGAACTGGCTAGATAAAATATAAAAAATATGAAAAAAACAAAGAATATGGACTGACTAGATAACATATAAATGACTGTAACTTAAGGTTAAACATATAATTTTTAACAAGGTGTAATATGGCTATTGACATTACACCTTTTGTATATAAATTATATGTTTAACCTTATGTTTACAGTCATTTATATTTTATCTAGTCAGTCCATATTCTTTGTTTTTTTCATATTTTTTATATTTTATCTAGCCTGTTCATATTCTTTGTCCTATTTACTCAAATTTCTGTCTGTGCCTTGTTTATTTAGCCCTGACAAAGACCTGCATACTTGGGTCGAAACGTTGGCTACAATAAAAGAGTGTTTTCGTTTGTTACCCGTTTACATACGCCCTGGACTTGCATGTCCCCCCAGTCTCATAGTCACGTGGCTGACAGTACAGGTTTTTAATGAGATTTTTACCATGTACAAATACAATTTGTATTAAGAAGGACTGTGATCTAAAAAACCTAAAGGGTTATTTTTAGGGTATAGTAACATCCTCATTGCATTATCGCTTAAAAATACGAAAAAATTGAAAAGCCGAAATATTTGAGGGGGGGGGCGGGTCATGACCCCTGTGGCCCCCCTTTGGAACCGCCCTTGCATAGTTAACTGTTCGAAATGACAATTAGTCTCTCTAAGTCCTGTAGTGTTACATTTAAACAGCAATAAATACAATCTAAAATAAATTACTGATCTTAAATTTTGTTATTACAACTTTAAACTACTATTAATTTATCCAAGCAATAGATTCCTGAGCATAGAAAGAGCTATCGTCATTGATAACTGCCCTAACTTAATCGAAAATGATGCATAACTTCTTCATCTTATCACTTTTAAAAAACTAATATGAATGAATGAATGAATATACTTTATTTGTTTTCGGGGAATACCCTATACAAATAGAGATGGCTCATCTAGATATAACATATTATTTCTACCAACGATAATATTTAAGTGATAATAAACTACAATATAATGATATGGCAACATCTTCTCCACATAGCTATTTAAAAAACATACATAACACATATTATTATAACAAATAATTTAAAAGAACACCATTAAATATATATAAACCTGATATAAGGAATTGGTAACCAGATAAATAATATAGACATCCCTAAAAATCCATAAACTAAATATTATTCAATCTATCTATAATTCAATTAATCACCCATCTCAAATCTAAATATGATTCATGAGTATATAAATTTAAATATGATAATAATGATGATTACTATGATAATATACCATATAAGCAAATACATATAAAATACAATATAAATAAATAATTAATAAATAATAACATATAAAGTTTAAAAATAAATGGTTACTGTTGGCATTCAGCGGTTCCTACAACCCACCCTTTTTAACCCCAGTAAACAATTATATTTCCCGATTAGCCCTTGTGGCATAAAGCGGACGATAAAAAAACAATTATATTTTCTAGGCGGAGAACGGTCAGCTGTTTCCATGATACTTGATAATCGTCAAATTTCAGTCAATTTTTTATAGACTTGAGAATGGCCGTCCGGCCGAAACATTGTCCATAGTGGAAAACTAAATAAATGATAAATGTCCTTTATAAGGCTCTCAAATCCTTATATTATTTTTGTAATTTAGCGATTAAATAAACTTAATGTATTAATTGTTAATGCAGTTTTAAATTTTAATAAATAAATAAAAAAATATTTTATCGGAAAGTCGTTCTAAAAAGGTTTTAAAAATAAGTTATATTCTCCCATACCCTTGCTACACTTACTATACCCTTGTTTGGTTTTTTTCGCAAGTCCTGCATTTTGCAATTGCTTTACTGAGAAAATGAACCTAAATATCGTTTTTGCTGATTAAGAATATTATATTTAATAAAAATTTACGAAAAGGAGAATATAACTTTGTCCAAATGCATGCTCTAACTTGGCCAAGTTGTCCATGACCAAGATATTGAATTTATCACTGCAATGCATTCTAGCGGTATATGAAAGAAGTTCAATTTATGGATTGATTCATAATTTTCAAAGAAATCAAAATAAATACTAGCCAAACATGAATTTAAGAGTCATTCATAACAAAAATGACATTTGAAAAGTCATTATGTATAAATAATTTTTTTAAATTATTTCAGCGAATAGTCAGTTACCGAGTTTTTAAGAGTTATAAAATAGTTTTATATATTCAACGAATTTTATGAATAAAAATGTATTCATAAACCATTAAAAAGCATTAAATTATTTCTTTTCTACTAAGTATTTTACTAGCAAAATTAAAATCATTTAATGCTTAGGGTAATGCAAGCATTATGTAATATCAAATATTTAACAAACTGGATCTTATGTGACGAATATCTTTTTTTTTTACTCTAAAAAGGAAGACGGACTTATTTTACACGTGTTTAGGACAATCTTTTGCACAAGGATGTATAATAATAGCATTTGAACATCTATGGTGAGTTTTTCATGGATTATTAGTTAACAAGAATTGAATTTTTTCAGCAATAAATGAAGTAACACTTTTTCGCATTAAAGTGATAATATGTTACTTCTAGCAATTACTATCTTTACATTGGTGTGCAACTCTAACCAAAATGCTGATTAAAAATTTCGAACTCGAATCAGGGCGTGTTTAGCGCCAAATGGGCGTGGCCGTTTACTACCTCCTTTGGCATGATGAACTCCTGATACTAATACTTCGGCTACCGAGTCCCCAATCAATTTGAACGTACAGTAAGTAGGGTAGGGTTCCGATTAACCGAGGTCCAAGTCAACTGAGGTCTCGATTAACCGAGGTGCCAAATCTGAGGGGGGGGGGGGGGGGGTATGTCGATAAGGAAATATATAAACTACACCCCCAACTTATTTTGTCCTAATCCCCTTTCGCTCGCAATCTGATTCTATTAGCTTGACGAAGTGCGGTTGAAAAGCAAAATGTGTAAAGCAGGTACAGTAGGGCTCCGATTAACCGAGGTCATGATTAACCGAGGTGCCAAATCTGAGGGGGGGGGGGGGGGTATGTGTATGTATATGAGTTCATTTAAACAAACTACAATAAAAGATTTTTTTTTTTTAAACTTTCATAATTTCTGTTATTATTATTGTTATTATGCATTATTATTATGAAATATTTATTTGGTTTTTAAGCATATATATAGTTTTATTTAAAATAACCTACATTTCAGTTGGTATGGTTCCGATTAACCGAGGTAA
The DNA here is from genome assembly GCA_911387785.2 of Aelia acuminata. Classification (NCBI taxonomy): domain Eukaryota; kingdom Metazoa; phylum Arthropoda; class Insecta; order Hemiptera; family Pentatomidae; genus Aelia; species Aelia acuminata. The sequence continues at coordinate 5,578,787 of OU426980.1, forward strand.
CCTTGGTCCCCATCGACTCGGTTAATCGGAACCCTACTTACATGATAAAAAAAAATCTTCGATTCGAATTAACTTTGAAACGTGAGCCATAAAAATTCTCCTAAACATTTCGTTACTTTACAAATCTCTATTTTATAATGGATTAGTCTCGGAAATATTTGTTAAATTTTTCACTGCAGACTAATGAAGGATTTTCACACGAAAAAATGGTGTTTGTAATAAATTTGTTTTGAAAGTTATATTGTTTATAAACATTAATTTTAAGTAAAAATATAATCTACTGGTCTAAACATTGGAGGTATGTGAACCTCTATCGAATTTAGATATTTAGATGGACAATTTTTTATTATTCTTTTTGTTTTGTGTTTCAATTTTACTTTTAAATTTGCATACACTAAAATTTAAAGATATTATAACATATTCTTAATGCAGTAATGTTATGTGCATTATTTTATCGCCACTCTAAAACCCAAACCACTCAGAATTCAGAGTGTTCTATCTCCTTTAAAAATCTTCGAAATAAGATCTTCCTTTAAGAATCTTCGAAATTCGAAAACCATTTTAAAGTTCAAACCTGTACGTCAAATCAAAGAAATTGGAAAATTTGAATTTGAAGAAGTTGCTATTATTCTCTGTTCTTGCTTTTTTCTCTGCAGGTTGGGAATATTAAATTTGTAGATAGTATTATGAATAGTGGAGCATATCTGACTATTGGGAGACAATACAATTCGCGGGTGCAATCGACTATAGGGTGCGCTAGTAGTTTTGCAAAATGTCGGAAGGAACGGGGATAGACATAGTTGATGTGATAGAGATAATTGGTAATTTTAAAAGACCATTAATTGAAGGGCAGGCTATCCTTGATGCAAACCACATAATTACATGTGTAATAATATCTAGAAATAAAAAAACAGTTATTTTACAAGCCTTTTGCCTTCAAACAAGCGATCTTAAAGGACTGCCCCATCAAATAAAAGTGGAAATCAAATTTATTAATAATAATAAGCAATTTTCGTGTAAAGCTGGTAGTTCTGGTAAATGCAAACACATCATTGTAACTTTACGTTTTTCGGTTAGTAATAACATTAATTACCTATTCATACAATCATCGTTATGGCAGCTGTAATTTTCATGACAGCTTAGTTTCTTTGTCATATTATTTATTTATTTGTCAAAACTTTCAGGCATCGCATTGAAAACTTGGAACAATTAAGCACAACGGATGTAATACAAAAATGGGGAAAATTAAAAAAAAAAACAAATCTATGACACCATGGTCCCAATGTTATTTGCATAAAACTAGCATTTTGGAATAATAAAATGTCAAATACTAATATTTACCTGGAAAATATAGTCACATTCTTTAAAATGAAGATTACATATCGTCATATGTTTCGAAACAGGCTTATCTATTCTTAATTTTACCTCAACCACTCTTTAAGAAGCTTTTTATTTTTTGGAAATAAATTGAATGACACGTCTTTTGATTTTCTAATCGAACACTGAGAGACTGAGCAATACCTATTACATTACATTTTTCAAATAATTTTTTGCTCAATCGGGTTTCAATTATGGAAAAATAAATTAAAAACGCAAAAAAACCCTATGAATCCCAGGTAATGGCCCGGCATCTATCCCCGTTTCTCTAGTTCCTGTAAAGAAGCAGCACCGTCGCTTGCGCCCGCCTATGTAAAATATTAAAGAATCAGTGAAAAACTTGAAAAAAGAGAAGACATTTGTATGCCCTAATTTAAATTATTTTAATATACCCGGCAAAGCCGAACATAAATGTTAAAAGAGTTAATAACGTTGTTTACGAATCTTTTTGCACCCCCCCCAATAAGTAAAACTCGAAACCTCCCCCCCTGGAAAAATATTCGAATGATTTATAGCAGTTTCCCTTGGAGTTAGTTTCTTAATCGTTAAGTTTTAATGTAACTTAATGTTTTAATGTAAGTTTAAATGTTTTGTGTAACCAGTTGCATATTCTTTGCAGCATCATAGCTGACATTGGCGCGAGTACACACTTGTTGCACAAACTTCCGTCGCTTTCATACTTACGGCTAAGTTTATTGGACATACTTTCGTCAGATCGCCTTATCATTTTTTATTTTATATTTTTTATTTTTTTTTTTTTACTGACAGTTTTTCTTAACTAGTTTTTAACGAGAATAACAAGATAATTATTAAATATAAAAATCTTCTGGTGCAGTAAGCGCATCAGAAAACTTCTACTTACAATAAAAATCAACTTAGTGTACTCAAAAGAATTACAAATAAAAATATAGAGTACATATATAGAGGTGCGCCAATAAATCTTTCAAATCAAAATATTCTTTCATCTCCAGTCATATAATGACACCGCAGTAACACACACACACACAGTAAACACAGTTTTGCGAGACTGATTATTTGCATTCCGTTAGAAACACGAGTATAGTCTCTCACAGTTTGTTCTTTTATAAATAAGACTACTAATTTAATTCTTAAATATAAAATCATTATATCTGTGTTTGCTGTGTAAAGGGTGTTAGGTCAAAAATATTTTTTTTTACAAAAGCCCAACTACTTACTTTTGTAACGTTTTTTTTCATAACGAAGATGTTGCTGTTAAAACCCCTAACGCACAAAAAAAACAAAAAACAGATATCCGCACTTAATATCCGATTTTCCGATTTTAAAAATTTTAGACTGACTCTGGTAGTTACCGTGGATGATTAACGGTATCCAGTTCTCCACTCAACCCTCACCGCCATTAGTCATGGACGAGTCGTTTGGTGCGTAAATAGCTCAAATGTGTTCTGGATCTTAGGGTATATAAAATAGGGTTCCCGAAAAGCAATAATTTTTAAATTTATCAAAAATAATTAATATGATATGATATGATAACATACAGTAACATAGACGTCGAAAGAAACAGCGAAAATTCACATTATTTCTACCCTTGGGGCGAAAGGAGTTAAAAGAAGTACTAAGCGAGAGAAACGGTTGCCAGATTCAATTCCTACAATCCACCAATTGACCAGTGCTAACGCTACACGCTATATACAATACGGTAATATAGGCAGGCCCCGTCACCAAGAAAACCAATTTTCCAATTCAAGTTGCATTTTTTCGTGTTTGCGATTTCAAATTAATAAGAGAATATCCATTTCATTCAAAAGGCTTACAAAAAGTGCTCTGTAAAAATCATATAGATTTTTTATATAAGATTATACCTAAATGCCTAGCTGATTTTAATTGGATTTAATCAATACATATAATTGACGATATGAATTTCTTTATCCTATCCTGAAGGACCTAATTTAAAATATTAGTGCGTATTTACGTAGTAATTCATATAAAATGTTTAAATACAATCCATACTTCATTTAATGAGTTAGAAAAAGTACTTCAGAGCGCCCCTCCCCTGGATCTCCTACTGTTTGGGAATATTTTTTAAGTTAAAGGTTTAAAGGCTTCATTTGATGATTAGAGAATGTGCCGCCACAAAATGCTTGGTTGGGTGATTTGTCCCATGTATAGTGAGTAAAAAAAGGAAATTTGAAAAAAAGATAAAAGAAAACAACGAGTTGTTCTATTAACATTTAGTTACGCCAAGCTGACGAAACCTTCACTACAAGATGGTAATGCTACAGTTGTTAATAACCCTATTTACTGGATAATTAGGCATCAAAACATTTCAAACCGTTAATTGGGTTGATTATAATTAACCTGGTGTATACCCTAGGCCTGTCATTTAATTAATGTTACATTTAGATTACAAGATTAGAGCAATTTGTGAATAACATGATGCATAACATAAAATTGTTTTTGAATTATTTATTAATAACATAATGTCCACATCCCACTTAGCATAATCTTAGCATGATAATCGTGACTAGGGCTCGTATCATTGTCTGCACTTTTTCAAATAGGATTGATTAGGAAAACGTAATCAGCTTAACAAAGCAGAATACCGAAGCGATTATCGAAAATAATGTATATTTTCCACTTCACCAAGGTCAAATGTCAACCGCTCAATTATGTCCTGTACTAACGCTGGGTGTAGCTCCGCAGAATAATTTGTGATTATTATATTATTTTATTTTTTTGCTTAAGGAAGACTACTTATACAGGGATATATTACATCAAAATCACATCACTATAACAGTATCAACATAATTTTCACAATAAATAAGATATTTATACATTAGGATTAACATTTTCACAAAAAACAGATAGAGGAAAGGAGGACATTATGACATTTAAGGAGGACTATTTTTCTAAAACGCACCTGTGGGACTTTAACGGGTCAAAAGTGAAAAAATGAATGAGCTAAAACCTGAACACACTTTGAAAGTTGTTGAAAATTTATGTTTCATGATATTCATTCAATGTGAATTTTCAAATTTAATAATTGAATTTTCAAGTTTACAAAGTTTACAGCTTCGAGTACCAGAGAAACGTGGATTATTAATAGGAAAGATTTGAGAGAAGGATACTACGGAATATCCAGGGACCAGTATGTGAAGATGGAATCTTGAAAAAATTCGGGAGCTGTGTAATGTGCACAAGGACCTGAACATCTCAGCAAGCACCTAAGCCTAAAGACTAAAAATTGTTGGTCATCTAATGAGGGAGGAGAACGAGAGAATGCCAAGGAGACTCTCTGAGAAGAAGTAGAAGGAGACCCAAGAGCCACTGCAGAGATAGTGCACTCTTAAGACATGAACACGTGAAAATAAACGGCTTGTATGTAAGAGACAGAGAAGAGGAAGGCAGAGCTGCTATATGCACCTGTTGAGCTAGCAGAATAAAAAGAAGTTTACAAAATAGATAGTTTAACAAATTTGAGCTATCTTAGACAGTTTCAAAAATAATTTAGAAGAAAAACAGATCTTATTTGTTACACAGTACCAGTCAAAAGTTTAGACTCACTTGTATTTAATTCACAATCTTCAAGTTTAAAAAAATAATTGTAACTCAAGACATAACATTACAAAAATTATATGATTGCTTCGATTACTATCTATATAAATAAAGATGGAATTCTTTTTGTTTGTTCTGTATAGAAATCCATACCGTTTGTCCTAAATCCTCCAAATTTCGCTCAGTGGTTTTTTCATACCTGGTGAGAACTCCTGTACATATTAAAATTTCATAACTTTAGCCAATCTCTGGGTATATTCTTTATTGTTATAAAAATCATTATGATCTCGCTTTACATTAGATTTTTACGAAATCAGTCGAAAAAAATCTCATTTATGCCTTAACTAACTTTTCTTGACCCAAGGCTTTTCTCATTGTTTTCCAAATTCCCTGGGTGAAACCGGGATATACTCGTACAGCTAGTTACAAATAAATTTAAAATAAAATTATAGTTGTTATTTTGTCCAATAAATAAAATGTTGTTATTTATTTATTTTACAAAATCTAAGGGTGAGTCTAAACTTTTGACTGATACCGTATCTTCTCGTATTTAAGAAAAAGAGGAGCTAAGCATGAGAAACAGTTGGCCGATTCCAATTAGTTCAAAGTAATGTCAATGTAAGTAAAGTGAATATGATGGATGGTCCGATTCCATATTTATCTTGACCAGTGTCTTTAATAAAAGAATGACTAAACTAATGACAGCAATGCGAACATTGGAACATTGTTGCAATACAATTTTAAATATATACATATACATTTTTATGTTAGGTATTTTTGTAAATTTAAATATGTGATTTTTATTTTTTTTAAATAGGCTACAGTAGGCAGTAATGGTCATTGTATAATGGCGTGACGAAGTAGACTGTGCGTAGATAGAGGAGCGTTGGGAGTGCGGCTGACATATCGAGTGATTTACATGCCCTCAATGAGACCTGCCTGCTTTTTGCTTTTGTCCATTCTCCAGTTTCCGCTTCTATTCTCTCTTTGCCACCGCTGGAAATTATCAGTTACCGCTATCATGCTTTGGAAAGTCCAACAACCGTTATTTCCAAGATTTTTTATTTTGAGCATTCTGATGTAAAATACGCTAAAAAAAAAAATAAAAAAATTCCAAACATCTTTGAAAACATTAATGAACCACAGCTGCATCAAGTGAATTTTTAAAAACATTTTCCTACCGATGATACTCTTATCCTAATCTTGAACCGCAGCTATTCAAGTCTGTTATATGAAAATGTGACTTTCGGAAGGATTCCCGGGCCTTAGAAATAGATAGGTGAAATGTTAAAAAAAACCTTCTCAAAAAAGCCTTGTTTAGCAAAAAGCAGGCCAAACTGTGGCGAAATAATGAAAAAATTCAAATTTGAACAATTAAATAAAAATCATTTGTATCAAAACTGTTACAAAGTGACACTGAATCCGAGATATTAGCTCCCATTGTTTGCAAAAAGAATTGAAAACAACCAATCCTCGCTATTTCGTATTCTTCTTCAGAGAATACATGTTTCGTTTAAAATGGATGCTCTTGAAAGTATGTCGTCCTTGGTCCTCAAGAAGTTGCTGACGAGCGAGCATCATTGCTGCTGCCGGAAATCGGGTCGAACAAACAATAAAGGAAAAATTAACAAATCATTCATAAAACCATGGTTACAACCTCGCATTATTGCGTTTATAAATCCGGTCCAAGCGAAATATTGCAATTTGACGATTTCATCAGGGCTTCAAAAATGACTGCGCGCAATTGTATATCTTCATTCCATAATTACATTCATTCATGATTTCTGAAAAAATTGACTAATTTTTAATTTAGAAAAAAACGGTAAAATCTTCCTGGAAAAATCAGTTCAGACCAAGGAAAATTAAACCAATCAAATTTCATCAAAGCGTGATATACAGAAATTCACTTGTACTAGAAAGAAATCATACCTTTTTTTTTTTTAAGTTGTTCATATAATTGAAAATTGATTATCAAAAGAGCTTCCATTTTAAATGAAACATGTATTCTCTGAAGAAGAATACGAAATAGCGAGGATTGGTTGTTTTCAATTCTTTTTGCAAACAATAGGAGCTAATATCTCGGATTCAATGTCACTTTGTAACATAGTTTTGATACAAATTAATTTTATTTAATTGTTCAAATTTGAACTTTTTCATTATTTCGCCACAGTTTGGCCTATTGTGCGGCCTGCTTTTTGCTAAAAAAGGCTTTTTTGGGAAGATTTTTTTTTTTTAATTCACAAATACTTACAAAGAATATATCGTATAAAATTAATTTCATCAATTCCTTTCCCATATATCGAAGCCGTCGATATGTTACTTCAATCTTGAAAAAAGTTTGAACTCAAGCTTAAGTTGACTATAATGCTGTTCAAAAACTTCTTTAATCGGAACAGTTGGTACCCGAGCCTTTGAATTTAGGTCTCATTTGACGTATAAGTTGTTTTAACATGTTCACGCCTGCGTGTACCGCCGGTGGCTCACACTAGACTGCTGCAACGGACAATTTATTCAATCACAAAACTTTCCACGACGATTTATAACGGGGTATGATCGTATTGTTTATTTTATTAATGTTGGATTGTCAATACTGCATAATGCCCTTGAATGACTCCCGTCCGATAGACCGAAAATAATTAAGGTAAGCCGCCAATGGGCGAGGAGCATGAATTACAGCCCCGGCGTAAACGTGTTAAACAGGCGTGATTGTGCTATAATTGCGTTTTTATTTAAATTGCAAATTCATTGAACGTTAACAGGATGAGATGACCAAGGGATGAACAATGGTTCTTCTTTAAAAATCACAAATCACTTTTGATTTGGGTCCTCAAAAACATAACTTCAGCGAAAAAGCGATTGTGACTCGAACGCTTCCAGACCTCTGCCGCATCATTAATAACCAATATATTGTATATACCAATATTCAATTATAATTATAACCTTTTCCTTCTCTCTTTGTGTTTCTGAACATCGAAACGGCGATATAGAAGGATTTTATGGCTATGGTGCGTTTTCTTAGACCCATTTAAAATATTAGACCCACTTTTTAAAACTGGTTGGCGATTTTTGCAGAAGAATAATTGCTCCAGATTTTTATTTGGAATGTGTTTTCGCTATTGTTGGCCGTTTAATCACGAATTCACTTAAAATTCATGTAAGTGACTTGAATTAACAATTTTCTTTTTCATCTAGGTCAATTAGTTATTTAGTTTTCTTTTATAAAATATACTGATTCTATGAACCTATAGCATGTATATAAAAGGCCAATTCTAGCGAAATCAAGGCAAATGCTGATTGTCAGCGACCAAAAACTTCAAGTCAAATTAAGAAAGTAATGTAACATAATGTAAAAATTACCCTTCTCTAAAACTCTCTAACTTTTGACTGATTAAAGATAAATTAGCAAAAGTATACTTAAACTGAGGTAAATTCCTATTTCGGAGACGATGTAACATAGAAATAAAAATGGATTTTTTTTTTTTGTTCGGTACCCCTTCTTGGCTATGTGTGGCATACGGGGGGTTACTCTAGAGGTGTAACCAACCTATTCTAACCATGGTGGGTAAGTCGAGATTTATTCCGTGGGGCCTCCACGAAGTAAAAGTCAACCATCCCAGGGCGGATTCGAACCGCCACCGTTCGGTATCGAGGGTGCTAAAACGGGTCGCGCTCAAACACGCTCGGCAATCCCGGCCCAAATAAATGTGGATGTAATATTTTCTCTGTCATGCAACGTTTTCGTGTGCATGACCCCAAACTTGAGAAAAATTACCTGTGGAACCCCTCCCCCCCCCCCCCCCACCTCAAACAGTCTCCCCCGCGACCACTGAATTCGAGGGAATTTGTGTTGTTTAGGGAGTCAACACATCCCGAAAAAAATTGGAACACAATAGTTTAATGCAAGATTCGCTGCCATGTTGAGCTAATGTGACTGAGCTAAGAAATACAAGCATATTTGGGTGGTACCTGAATAATAACACTGGAACATATTCAATTTTTTCTGTTAACTCATAATTTATGGCCAAGCTTAAGTAAAAGTTGAAAGTAAAGGTATGAAGAAATATCTCTTGTTTTTTCTCTCATTTTTAGGTCTCGCCCTATCTATTGGTGGACAATGACAACCTTTCAATATAGTATTGAACCTTTTAATTAAAGTTTAGAGCAATCTAATGTCTTCTTCTTCGTTCTTCCCTTAAATGGTCAAGTCGGGGAATTGGAATAAAGAATTGGGTGATCCTCCTGAGGTCCTCCAGGCTGCCGTAGAGCTTTCTTTGCATTTCAGTCGGGGTGGGCCAGATCTGACTCCTTAGTTTGGAAAAGAGCCTGCACGTTTGTAGGATGTGGTCAGCATTTTGTTCACCCTCTCCACAATCGCAGAAGGGACTGGAGCCAATGTGAAACTTTTTAAACAGGTAGGCTCTGAGCCTATTGTGTCCCGTACGTAATAATCTAATGTCTCAATCTGGACTTATCTTAGAATACTGAAGTGAGATGTGCTATTTCTGGAGAAATATATAAAGTGTTATTTCTGGTCTTCGTCAATGCGATTACATGATTAATAACCAAAATGAGTCTGCTTAGTCGTTTACTGCTATTGAAACGAATGAGAGGTTTATGTTATTAGTGGAGCAATAATGAAGAACTTATGTTTAACAATCTCTACTTATAAACATATATGATTCTATCAAGTTTCATGTCAAACAAGATATCTATAAAAATTATTTTAGTTATAAAAGTAAACCATATGGGTTCATGATCTGAGGGTTATGACGAAACAAACAAGATCATTATTATATTACAAAGTGAGAAAATTTATTTGTTATCCAACTTAGCATTGAAATTTAGAAAAGAAATTTAGTATTGGTTGCTCTCATATTTATACATACATTCATATAGGTAGCAATAAATCAAGTAGTAAGTTTCCGATATAGGAGTATGTTCCAGTTTTAAGGTGAGTGGCAGCATGTAGGCTTTATCTCCATCATCAAAACTCGTTTCCCGATATGATGGAACGCATGAAAACTCGTTTTCCCTAGTAAACGGGTCAATCGATGAGCGAGGGAGGTTCATGATCCTACGTGTCAGGCACTCCTTCCCTCCCCGCCCTGGTAACTGTTGTTGCTTGTTGTTGTTGTTATCATTCCACATCCAGGCTCAAATGTTCCTTTCAACCGCACGACGGTCTTCATCTGACTTATAGCCATGTCCGTTCCATTGAATCGCATTTCAGGAAAATGCTGTCTATGAATCAAGCTTGCAGAACTGAATTTATGTAACGCGATAGTCGCCAAACAAATGGGACAAGAGTTCTTTTTTTAGAAAGAATATTATGACTTCCCATTTTATATCCTTGACACTAAAAGGTGTTCATATCGCCTTTCAACTTTTAATATATGCAAAATATATAATTTCGCATATTCAAAATCATACGATAAACGATGCTGTGACTTATTACCGAATTAATTAACACTGATTAAAAGTAAACTAGATTAAAGATTTTTCAATTATAAAACATTTAGTTCTTGAGACTATATTGTTCAACAGGATACCAAGAAGGTGACCAAATTAGTCTCAACAATACATTTTTTTATTTATAAGACGTTTCGGCTCTTATGAGCCATCTTCAGTTCAGCAAAACAGGCAGACAAATCATTGGGTGTCTTGGGGTTGGGGCACATTAGTTGAGATTAGTATCTGCCTATGTGACTTCAAAAGATTTGTCTGCCTGTTTTGCTAAACTGAATATGGCCCATAAGAGCCGAAACGTCTTATTAAAAAAAAAATGTATTGTTGAGACTAATTTGGTCCCCTTCTTGATATCAGATTAAAGAAGATAGAATACCAGTATTTTATTGCATCACATTAATCAAATAATCGAATAAAATAGCAATATTACCATACAGTTATTCAGATTATCCACTTCTTTGTCTTATTTTGTAGCACTCCATCTTGAAAACTAGTTGAAAAATACGTTTCTGTTATTTAAAATATCTTTTTTTCTGATTACGTTTAAACATAAATCAAATCCTCTGGCCGTTAATTTGAACTCAATGGTCTTCTTGTGTTTTGTTCAATTCTCTTTGTATTCCAATCAATTCTTGCATGCGGTACATTTACGATTACGTGAGAAGTGGCAAGTTGTGGCTGGATCTTAAGGGCCTATTCACACTATCGGTTTCGCGCCCGCTCCACTCTCGCTCCACTCCCGGTCCGCTCTCGCTCTACCCCATTCACACTAGCGCTCCGCTCCCGCTCCACTCCCGGTCCGCTCTCCTAATGTCTTACCATATTCACACTATATAATTTTACACCGTTCAATTTTGAAAGGTTTAAGCTACAAAAGCCATTAATACTCGAAGTTGTCTGTATTCGGATTTTAATTAATGATTAACTTTCAGTTATTTAAGGATTCATTTATTCTTCAATTTTACGGCCAAAAAAAAAAAAATAATTTTTCGTTTGTAGAAATAGCTGGTAAGTGTACTTTTCTTGATGAAGAAGATAATATTATCAAAAAATATAATAAGAAGAATATATTGCAACACAATGATAATTATTAATAACAATTATAAATTAATTTAATTAATGGTGAAGAAATAATTTAAATTTTTTTCGGAATGTATTCAAATACGCTTGAAAATTTCAAGTTGAAATCGGTAAATGCTACAAATTTACCGATTGTATTCTCTTCTTTTCCTGATTAATATTTTAATTATTTTTTGCTTTAATATATTTTTTTGTTAATTATCTGACATTTTTCATAATATACTGCATTTTTATTCGTTTCAAATTAAACGTTATTTTATAATAGCAATGAGTGTGTAGTCAATAAATAAATCGGTGACCATTTTTTACGAGTACATTAATTCATAGCAAAATATATCTCAAACATAACATGAATTTTTCACGTCGAAAAACCGCGCGTATTGTTGGTGATTTTTTTTTTTTTTTTTTTTTTTTTTTATCATTTCAATCGTATTCGAATACATTCGGGAAAAAAAAATTAAATTATTTCTTCACCATTAATTAAATTAATTTATAATTATATATATATTTATATATATATTTTAAAGTTGAACTTTTTTGGCCGTAAAATTGATGAATAAATAAATACTTTAATAACTGAAAGTTAATTATTAATTAAAATCCAAATACAGACGGTTTCGATTATTAATGGCTTCAATCGTGAACGGTGTAAAATTATATAATGTGAATATGAAAAGACTTTAGGAGAGTGGAGCGGGAGCGGAGCGAGAGTGGAGCGAGAGTGGAGCGGGAGTGGAGCGAGAGTGGAGTGAGAGTGGAGCGGGAGTGGAGCGAGAGTGGAGCAGGAGTGGAGCGGGGCCGGACCTGGGCCAATATTGTGATTAACCTCTCTCTATTCCTCTTTAGAATATTTTGCCAGTGAGACCGGACCTGGAGCGGAGCGGGAGCGGAGCGCTAGTGTGAATGGGGTAGAGCGAGAGCGGACCGGGAGTGGAGCGAGACCGGAGCGGTACCGATAGTGGAATTCTCTGTCTATTTCTCTTCAGAATATTTGAGCGGACCGGGAGTGGAGCGGGAGCGGAGCGATAGTGTGAATCCGCCCTAAAACTGCTTTTAAATGTTCAAACTAGTATCTAAATTGTAGCTTTATTAGATGCATGAAATGGAATAAGATAGCTCATTACTGTTAGATTATTCGTTACAATGCTCTCTAACGATTTTTTTTTTTTATACACACTTGTTGCTCAGTATCACATAATTCGATGTGATATTTATGAAAATAGTTGTAAGGTGTTATCAAAAGCTAACGGCACTTACTCATAACTCGAACTGAAAAAATAAATAAATAGTATTGCGGAGGTTCCTTAACCAACTCCTTTCTTGCGTGTGTCCTGGCATATATATCCTGGCCACGTTCTGTCTAAGTTCTGTGATATGTCCTTGTTTGTTATGACATTTTTTATACGACACCCAAATGTGGTCTTCTCCTGCTCTATTCTAAACCCTGCGTCTTGGACACTTTTCTCCCAGGAAATGCGCGGTCTTCCTCTAAGTCCCCATTCCTCCACAAGCGTCTTCGAGGTCTTCCTGGCTTTTCTTCCCATCCTAACCAGGTCTCCAAATTACCTTAACTTTTACTCCTCTAAAATGATCTCGGCCGGTTTAACTTCAAGACTAATCCCTATGTTCCGGGTTCTTTCTAGACAGATCTTTCCTTCCACTTCACGAATGTATGTCTTCCCCATCGCTTAGATTTGACTGTTGTGTTTCGAGGCAACGGTCCTCGATTCGGAAGATTTCTTAACTGATTAATTGACAAAATTTTCATAAAATTATTATGTATTTTTCCAAATAATTTTTTTGTTAATATGATAGATTTTTCATTGCAACTCATAGTTGTATGATCTATCTGTATTTTTAACCAAAATAAACTACTTTAGAAATAATCATGAAAGTCGGTCATTCGTGCAGGCTATCATAAATTAATTTAGTCGTTATGCTTACCCAAGCTATAGATCTGGGTCAACTTCGCCAACATTGAAAAGTCAATCTAGAGATGATGTCGAGATCGATGGATTTATCACGGAACCCAGAATACTGTAAGAAGCTCACAACCTTTACTCATCATTATTATCGCTAAGATTCAACTGTTTTTTTTAAATTTAATTGATCTGAAATCATTAATAATATACACTAATAATACCTCCAATAAACTCCTGAAAGATTAGATATGGATTGAAAAGCGGCCATAAACTCCTGGTCATCTCGTACATTTTTATCCCAATGATGAACCTCTTTTACATGACTCTTTGATTGAATACATTGAAAACTCACTATTTTGTAAACGGTGCTGCGTATCGGGGTGGTTCAGTATCATGGAAAAAAAGGATTTTTAGTACAAAGCATGTTGAAGAATACTGATGGCACTCTTTCTTAGGAGAATCGGCTAAATAAATATTTTCAAATCGCGACGAAAGTCTTATAAAAATCGTCTTCCTTTTTTCTTTTGGCTTGCAGGCCTTCAAGATTTTGTCCTGAAATACTTTAAAACATGATACTCGGTTATTTACTTATCCAATTACAAAACAACCATTTTTTTAATATTAATTTAATTTAATGTATTAGGTAATGAGGTCTACCCGAATTGTGCCAAATCGGAAATGGAACCGCATTGGCATTTAAAAAGCCTAAATGGATATGGGGAGAAGAAAAAATCTGGTGCGGGCGCGCATCACACAACTTACACTTACCTTGATCACACAACTTACTTAGATTTGAAATTGATGTGTTTTGTTTTGTTAATTGCCTCTTCTCAAAGTCACACATTTTTCCACATTCATTCCATATTTTTTTTATTATTTGCTCTATAAAAAACACAAAGAGAAGTACAGGAGTTTTGAAATAATGTACACCGACGCTTCCGAAATAGAAGATAGAAATAGAAGACGTAGGCTGCGCGGTTTACAAATACCGAAATAGAATTTTATATAGGTTACCTGCAACATACACTTTAGTAGGATTCATTTAGGCTAATCATAACTTATTTACTTTATTTCTTTATAAAAATTGACCATTAAGCTTGTGCTTATGAATATGTAGAGACGGAGGTTTTAACAGGTATTTCGTCATTATTACAGATGAATATGGCGCAAAGGCGCAGAAAGCTCCTATTGTTGATATGTAAAGTCTGGAAAAATATTTATATGGACTGTTTTGGAATTTATTATTTTAATTAAATAAAAACATTGTACAGTCTAACTATTGCTAAATATTGCTGAAATTTTGACTGTCATATCTCGGGCATATTAATACATCAAATACTCAGTTTTATCAAAATCGTTAGAGCCGTTTGAGGATTCTTTGAGGATCCATCATTGCCTTAAATTTGAAATACCCGCTGAAAATGTTTGTCACTTGGGCCTCGGCAGGCAAGGAATTATTATCAAGAGCTCATCATGCCAGAGGAGGTAAGAAAGGACACGCCCCTATACGAATTTGAAATTTGAATTAGTAGATCAGCTAGTAGTTAATAGCATTAGAAAGGGAATGACGTATGGTTTACCTAAATTTCTATACATAACAATATCTACTACCCATTACATAATATAGAGAAAAAAATATGGATCCGATCAATAAATTGTCGTTCTCTTCGGTACCACGAGAATGCATCACGGTGTCAAATTCTATACCGAGATTTCATGTTGAAGCTAGCATTAGAAAATTGTCCTACGCGGAATGATATCCAGATATCTGTAAATATTTAACATATAATATGTAGATAAAAACGTGTTGTTTGAGTTTGATGTTGAATTTGAGCCTGGGGTAACGTTTTTCGAGATAACCACACAATATTAATAAAAAAGGTCCCTAAATCATATAATAATATTATTTTTACTTTTACAGGATCTAAGCTAGTAATAATGTAATGTAGATGCAATATACCATTTGCGGATCCAGGGGAGGGGAGCGGGGGAGCCCCCCCCCCCCCTGAGAGTTGAGGACACTCATAAAGTATTACTATTTCTATATAAAATGAGCTACATTTTGTCATTTTTCAGGTCTACTAATTGAAAATGAATTGTATTTAAACATTTACAGTAATTTTCAACGTTCAAGAGTCTACAATAGTTTATGATACTGTGTTACGCGCTCTGATCCACCAGCAGCAATTCGTTGACACGGTCAGACCCAATGTGTCAAGAGGACTGAGGACCTCAACACGCAAACGTACAACACCGATTTTTTGGAAGAAACTGTGGTTCGATTGGCCCCTAAATCCGCCCATGCCCATGAGACTTCGATTTCATTGTTAGAAAGTTTCATTGTGTTACAGTGTTGTTTAAAAAAGTACCCATTTGCTTTCTTTTACCTTACTGAATTTTCAAACGAATTTTGTTATTCTTTTGACAAGAATACCTTTGTCACAAGATATTTAGGTTTAAAAATAATAATAAAAAATGCAACCTTTCTTTTGTTGGTGAATAAAAATAACGGCAGAATACAAGATCGCCGGTTTTGATGACTCCCGGTGTAGTTAAAATAATTATTTTATTTAATATTGACAAATCAAAGTTCGATCATTAGAGCTTTTCGGCTATCGAACAACTAATTCTAATATTATGAGGGACCCGGCCCATTTCTTTAAGTGCTATAACCTCCAACTTAATTTAAAACGGGCCTGTAATAAGCTTTACTTATATTAACCTCTCCAATCTATTATTCCGGAAATCTTTTCGTTCTTACATTTTGGCTATAATAATAATAATAAAGTGTTTATTTACATAACCAAATAAAAATACATAATTTTACAACATACATTTTAACCACACTATGCATGGACTTAAGTCCTTCTGCAGAGTAGTGAGTGCTTCAAAAACTTAATATTTATCGCTTACTTATCAATAACAAAAAAAAAAAAACATTTTTTTTTAATAAAACAATCATTTATAATTATTTTACATAAATAAGAATATTATTTATATCTTTTTATTGATTATTAAATTCTGCAATAAGGAGATACCTGTAATTCCATGCTCTAATATGATAGTTGTACAATGCTTGCCAATCTTGACCATTCAAATATTCAATGAATTCCTCTGTAGATAATACTGCCTTGCCTAACCATCTTACCCTCAATTCCATCAACACTGGACATACACCAACATAATGGTACATATCCTCTATGTCTCTATTATTACATAATGTACAATAATGTGATTCTATCTATCGCCCGGCTTACATTAAGGTAAATTAAGGTACAGAAGTTGCCCCCTTATCTTAATTATTGATTTAATGAGACTCAGGCCCCATCTATCAGAGATATATCTTTTCTCACCTAAATCATAAGTTAATTCCTTATAGAGCTTGTGATAGGTAGAATTATTTACTTCAAGCAATAAATTATTTTTAAAATCCGTTTTTATTTTCTCTATTAATCCATTAAAGCATTGCTTATGTCCATTAATTAAATAATCACTATCAGCCCAATCATATCTCCGACAGAGAGACCGGAACTGACCATGCCAATATATATTTCTTTTAATTATCTCCTCTGCTAAGATCTTGGTTAGTCTATGGCTAGGCAATCTCAATACTTTTTGAATATAGTCAATATGTTTCTGTAGAGTATACAGAAACAATATAATAACCTTGAATAATGCTGTAAACACTGGAAAATCAAAATTCCATCGAATCCCATCCAATCACGTTGACTCTCCGTCATAAAATAAGGACTTCCTGTCATATAGTATCCCTTAATAATTATCCTATTTTGCCTGGAGACGAATTCCGCTACTTAGTATTCCACCGAGACTATAGTCTTACTTCGAATCCTCAAACAAACCATAACAGGAAGGAAATGCTTTGAGATACCGGCTGCTTCAGCACTTGGAAAACAAACTATATAAGACATAGTTGGGCTTAAAGGGTCAAGATTTGGGCCTAGAGAAAATCATCAAATTCTTCCGTATCCAATGCTTACAATCTAAAATCATTCATTCTCCCAATTTTCTCCTAAACATTGTTAGCCAGAAAGACCTTAATGTTTATGTCGCCCAATTGAGACCCATTCTAACCCTTTTTTCCAGCCTTGCTTCCTCCTATTCCTGGTAAACCTTATAGACTTCAGAAAAGAAGATGGCCTCGGGACTTTGTTTAAAACTTTTAAACAAACATCTAAGAGTTTAAGATTATTTAAGTGCTACTAAAGTAGATTCTCTGGTAGCCTGGAAACCACCATATCATGTTATTATACTTATTTTTTAATTTAATATTTTTTTATGCAATTGTAAACTTGATGTAAAAAAAAAAAATAATAAAAACCGTATTGGAAAATTCTCAAGAAATTAATATTAATTTTAAAAAAGCTGTGCATTTTTACGGACAATAAAACATTATTGATTCAATTGTTGTCGGTTTAAGCTCTAGGTTCATTTATAACAGCTTTCGTGTAGTTGAAATACACTATTTTGCAATAGTTAAAGCGGATATCCAACAGCCCTTGGTTATTACGAGAATGAGCAAAACAGTTTAGTGATAATGAGTCATTGAAAAGTTTCAAGGAAAAATAATTCATGGAAAAGGGGTGAACGAAAAGTCTAACGTTGCTGAAATGATTAATCGCTCTTTTAGCCAGCACGAATGGTTTAACTCTGAGCTCGCCTTCCAAGTTATAAGTCAGCCAGAAGTAAATTATATCATGCTTGTATTATTCAGTTTCTATTATGAGTGTGATTTATAAAACACACACACTTTTAATATGTATGAATGAACAGTGCACATTAACTATGCCTATTGCTAAACTATTATGACCTATATATTTAATGAGCGCATTCACAATCAAGTATACATGTCATAATGCTACAAACTTACGCTATTTCAATATTTATATTATCAATATCAACAATACGCTATTTAATTGATTAAGTTACTTCATTGTAACCTTAGACCTTAATACGGCCAACAAAGTAAAACTCGTCAGAAATCGCACTGGTTATCAAATTGCATTTAAATTGAAAAATGAGTATTAAATACATTTAAACTTCAAATTTTCACATTGAGACAAAACTTTCTTAATATATTCTTAAAACTCAAGGAAATACGGGTGTTCAGGGAACCCATTTTTAATTTTAAATTATTCCTCAGTTTATTTTTTGTTTAATTCATTATTTTTAAATAAATTTTAAATTTAATTAATTATTATTGGAAATGTATTAATTATGTATCAAGTTTATTAAAATTGAATATCATACCAATCGATATCAAGTAGCCAATTAACATTTATTTAGTGTTATGTGCGTGGGCGTTTGTGATTGGTCGAAGACGCTTGGAGCCAAAGCTCTGAGAAAAACAAAGACGCTTCACCGAGTCACTTTTATTATTTATACCTTTTTATTACATTAACCAACAAAACTATTATATTAAATTAGCTATTAACTATTATTATTAGGTATTATTATTAAAACTAGGTATTATTATTAAAAAAAAAAAAAAAAAAAAAAATTTGATTTTAAATAATAACGAAGGCTTCTAATAACTCCTGGACTTAAAGGGAGATTCCAAACTGGTTATCCGCGGAGCTTAGGAAGGGATTCATCTCCCGTTTCGTTGTTAGATTAATTTTATTATGGTTGAGGGTTTTTCTGGTGCTACAACTGACATTTTATTTTAACTTTTAAATATCCTGTAACTCTTTCAGAGAATCGTGCGTATCCTATAGATATCTGAAAAAGCGGAAATTATATCTGCATATATATAGGGTAACTGTACCATAAGTTGACAGTGCTCCGATAGTTGACATTTTGTACAAAAAGTGTGAATAATAATATTCAGGGTTGATTATTTTGGTTCAAAATTTGGCGGTAATTTGCCAAGTTATACTAGTTAGCTGTGCTGCCATCGACATTAGTTTGATGAAAACTCAAGCTTATTTGTGAGAGGTTATAATAGCGAATTTTCTGGAGGCCTGAAAACTTGGTTTCTGCTACCCTGTTTCATTAGGGTAGAAGTCAAGTCAAATAAGCATTTTAGTTGGTTTATTTGAGTTAAATTATGTTTTAATTACTTTTATGGTATTCATTAAGTTCATGAGAATCATTTGATATCCCTTTTTAATATATTTATACAATGTTTTAGGGCTTAAATGTAGGTGTCAACTTAACAATAAATTAGAACAGAAATTAATCCATAATTTCAATAGTTGACATCGATGTCTACTACCGCCAAAATTAGCGAGTAGTGCTCCATCTGGGGGTGGTTTATGATTAATTCTGAGTCTGGCTGGATGACAGGTGTCTTATTTGATGAATTTATAGCTAGTGTGCTCTATCCATGGATTATTGAGAGCGAAATTGCATTGCCAATAATTCTATTCTTGAAGGGACACGCGTCTCATCTGACTCTCCTCACTTCCCAATTCTGCAAAGAACATGTGATAATTGCTATTGGTCCCACTCTGTCAAAATGCTACACATTTCATCCAACCAATGAATGTGGCCATATTTAATTATCTAAAAGAGCACTGGAAGAGTGAAGTTCACAAACCCAACATTAAAAAAAACAAAACTTCTGGCCATTACTAAAATATATTTATCATACTTAACTGGATAATCTCATTTTTCGTTGTAATATATTTGTTTGTTTTTTGTCTCATTTAAGTTTTTTTGTGTATAAAATAATTAAGTTGTAAAAATTTTATTTTGTTTCTATTGTGAATTTACTAGTTTATAAATAAAAAAAATATTAACTTTTAATGCAGTTCTTATTAACTATTAAAAATCATAGGAAATAAAAAAATGAATGCATATGTCAACTTTCCAAACCTTTGAATTTTGATGTGTCAACTATTAGTTCATTTTAGAAGTGTCTAAGAAATCATTTTTTATAAAAACTGTAAATGTAGACCATAGGATATTGTATTCCTAGTTTTCTGGAGGGATTGGCCTAACTAAATTCGTAACAAAGATTATTCTGACATCAATATATTGGCAAACAGTGTCAATAATATAGTTTTTTTTCTTAAACTTTCAACTATTGGTACAGTTACCCTATATATTGGCCTTCCTTTCCTCTATTTGAACTTTCAGTCTCCATTTATGGTTTAAAGTCCACTTTGGCTAACTACTTAAAAATAGATAATAATTCACACAATCGTTCCAACTAATTATAAATACAACTGTGCAAACAGAAGTTGGTAACATATATATTATATATGTATTGATCTTCCTGGATGATAAATTCAAATTGTGATAGGTATGTCCTCCGAAGTAATTTAATTCAAGTATATTACATACCCTACATAACATCCAACAGATATCTTTTACTTCAAATTTTAGTTTTTTTATATTAGTAGTGTTTTTATTCTATGAAGACAGCAGATTTAATTTTTTCTATTTAATATATGCGTGCGGATTATTTCCCAAACCCGAAAACGAAAAACAAACTTTTAATTTCTTAATATCAGGAATATATTCTTCTAGACGGATTTAACTAATTATATTTGTTTTATTTTTTTTAATATTGTACTTGGTCATTATGATGAGTTGATTTTAGTTTAGACTTTTTTTATTGTAGATTTTTGGTTGTTAACATATAAAATATTTTTAAAAAGTATGTATTTCCTTATAGAAAAAAAATTGACATGAAAAAATTATTATTATCAAAAGTTCTTTGATTAGAACAAAAATTATGGAAGGCTTTTTCCTGTTTGTTCCGAATGATTATACTTAAAGAATTAAACTGACGTTCCTACCTAATACTGTTTCATTATAGGCAAAAAAATCGTTGGTGAAAAATCCACAACCTTAGTTCCTGAAAAACAGAAAAAACTTGTTGGTCTCTCGTCAAAAATCAATACAGGTTTAGTGGAAGATGTAATTTAACTTTAAAAAGCTAATAAGGTCTGAGTCGAATGCCCATTATTTTTATATACTAATGGCCACTAAAAAAAAAAAAAAAAATGTTTTTACCTAAACTACTATGTATTTTAGTCATAGTTAGTCATTTCTGTGTTTTGGTCGCGGGAATATATAGCAGCATTCCACTTCCTGAATCGCATCGATAACGAGCTGGCTGTTCAACGCTGTAATTGCTATTCCTGTTTCCATCTCTATGTTACAACTACGGTAGTTGACCTAATTTACGTTAATATTTCCGTGAAAGCTGGGCAGAACGAATATCAATACCTCGCATATCAGTCAAGGGAAGAATATTCACAAAAGATGTTTGGTGAAAATTCCAACAATCAAGTATGTCCACGGTAATTGTCGATATTAAGAAAAACTAACTATTTTTAACATTATTAGCATAATTGAGGGTTAACAAATAATGTTGCAAACTCAATATAAACTAAATCTAGGATAAAATGTGGGATTATCTTCTGAAATAGTTAAATTAGGACTTTTTTCACTCTAGGACACAAGCGGCTCGTAGAACCTGAATACACTAAATATCTGGGTTTTAAATGAACTGTTGATGATCAAGGATGAATCCCAGGAAATAATCGTTAGAGAGTTCTAAAATAGAAAATAAATAGAAAATAAATAAACTAAGCATGAGATGGTTCGGGAATAGGTCGAAACAGTAGAAATAAATATGCACATGCACATGCAAATATGCAGAATTATAAATAAATATGCACTAACAACTTTTCGAACTGTTAAATTCTTTTTTGTAGGAATAAAATAACTAATTGAAAGAAGGGTGGCGGGATGGCCGAGTGGGCAAACGCATGATTGGGAACTCGGAGATAGCAAGTCCAAAACCCGGAGCCAGGGGACATCCCACCCTCTCCCATGGCCGGGAAACCCCGTATATCCTAAAAATACGAGGAAGGGGTGGCACAAAATAAAAATAATTGAAAAATTGAATAAAAGAAAGATTTAAAAAATATGTATGAACATTTAATAGTATGTATGGATGTACATAAATTTACGAAAAATGTTAAATAAAAAAACTTTAAAACCAAATAAAAAAGATCACCTAACATATTTATTACAATAAACGAGTATGGTAAACAACAAATGTCCAAATAATAGCTGATGAAATATGGATAGTAAAATAAATGTTAAGCAGAAGAAAAAGTGATTGTAGCGAAGAACAATTGCCAACTTATTGTTAAAAGTATTGTACCTTAACACATTAGGTGCGGTGGCGTATTTTAGGGATATCCAGATTGGACGGTATCGGTCCCCGAGGTCCGACTGCTAGCATGAGCCACAGACGATATCCGACGTCGGGGTCCGACGGGAATGCTTTGACGAAAGCGTTATCTTTTGATTAAAAAAGGAATTAAATGAGCCTCTTAAGGGCATTATCTCTTGGTAAGGATTGGAACTAGACATAATAGGCGCAGGACAGGCCGATACAGGATTTACGCTATTCTTTATCGAAAATCGGAACTCGGATTCAACAAAAACAACAGAATTTCAGCTGTGAGCAACATTTTTTGCACTAAAATGCAATAATCTCATTAAAAATCGACTAAATTGAGTATTTGAAGTGTTCGGACTTTCGAACATTTTCATGTGAAAATCGGCTGTTAAGAAGGGAATGTAAGACATCGGACCCCGGGGACCGATGCCGCACCTAACGTGTTAAAAACAATAAAAAATGTAATTTAATCTGGAAGACGGTTGAAGAAGAAAAATTTCTATATGTTTTTTGTCAAATTTTTATACATTCTTCCATATTTTACAAGTATTTTTACCCCCTTTAATAGTAACACCTTTTTTTATGTTTCTTTTTAGCTCATGAGTTAGTGAAAACGATAGGCGGATCCGGGCCTGCAGCGCCCTCCTTTAACTAAATTATTTTTATTTAAAGACAGAATTTTTTTATTTGTTTCATCCTGCCGCTACCCTTAAGGGTCAAAGACGTTTTTTTTCAATTTTATATTTCTCGGTATAATCCTGTTTTATTAAAAAAATTAAAGACCGTTTTGAAGTTCTGTTGATCGTCTTTCAATATATCTGCGACAATCCATTAAGATAAAGCCAGAATTTAGCTTTACTTTAAGGAAGAAACGTAAAGAATATATAATATGTAGAATAATTAGCATGTCAGTTGCTATTTAATATAATGGTAAAAGAGGTGATGGCAGGATCCCCCCCCCACATTGGGACTGCAGCACCCACCTTACAACCGGATGGATCCGCTCTTGGTACAAACTAATAACTATATTTATTTTTACATTTTTCAACCGACTTACCGAACATCGACTTGAATAATCATATCTTGAACCCTCTACAAATTCAATAGAAAAATTTAAAAACTTTTTGATTTGTGCAGTGTGCAATACAGTAGCGAAATGAATCAGATAATTAAATAGAAAAATTAACCTAATGATGGTGGGTAATCCTAAAAGAATGTGAGTTGTTTCTGTGATTTCCGCACTAAGCATTAAAATTCCTTGTATTGAGGGTAAGAGCGCAGGGTATAAACCCATCATCCCAAGTCATCATACGGAATTGTTGATGTGATTGACATTATTGATCGAGTGTTTATCCTCTTTACTTTTAGGACGGCGCAGAAGTAATGACCGACTGGGTTCACTTTTTATTTTGCATCATGCTTTATAATTGTGAATTCGAAAATGTAACGAAGGCCGGTGAGATTAAAATAAACTGACCAATGAACCGGCTCTCATTTTACAATTCTTACATTATTTGTCTGATTTCATTGAGTTCAACGCCCCATTTCTAGGAAGAATTCAAATTATTTCAGCATGGTCTCTGAAATAAATAAAATAAGAAATCTTCCGGAAAGCGACTTAATTATTATTAATAGCTTCAATTATCATACGAATTTCCCAAAAAATCAATATATATATATATAGTTTTATATATGCGCCCCCACTGAATTTTGATGCCAGTAACGCGGTTAACCGATTTCGCCCCAAGGGTAATAATATAATATAAATTTCTTCTGTTCTTTTCTATTTCTATATTAATATATGTCAAAAAATATATGATTGGTAAATTTAAAAATTATTGCTCTTCGGTAACGCTATTTTTCGAAAACATTTCTGGGAAGAGTCGAAAGTGAAAAAATAGATCAGCCTAAACTTTTTTTTTATTAGTAGATTCCTTCGATGTCCTCCTAAATCGCCTAATCGAAGATTATACGTATTCAATTTTCGTATACGTATACGTATTTTCAAGATATTCTTGGAATAACAATAATTTAGTGTTAATTTTTACATTTTACATTTCTGAAGTGTGCCTGTTGGAGGTAAAAAAAAAAAAAAAAAAACCTTCTATAACAAATTAAACTTTCTCTGAAATTTTTAAAAATAACTTAGGACCTTATACACTAAATAAAAACAAAAATGTTATAATATTATATTGGAAAAATTATTAATATTAATAATGCGTAAACGCATCTCTTGGACAAAATGGGTTAAGGTAGAAGCGCTGGTATCCCCTTTAGCCCTGCATTCCCTGCGATTCCGAGGATGGGGTCTCCTAGCTGGTGGTATATATCTGATAGAAAGATCAAGGTGTAAATAAAAAATTAATTATTTCTTATTCACTATATATATTTTAGCATATTTTTCTTTTATTTACTGCATATCATACAGCTATTGTTTTAGTTCATTATATATTCTGTAAATAAGGTGTGGTGGTGTTCATTTATCACACACATTGGTTTCGGCCTAATAAGTAGTAGGGCCCGGTTTGAGTTTTGGGACTTAATGGATCAAGAATTTTCAATAGAATACAAAGGTTGAGAATATTGGAGATACGATATTTTTTCTTTATTTAATGAAAAAACTCAATAGATTAATATTGTACCAATCTATTGATAAAATAGCAATATTTTGGTTTGGATGAAATATAGAATTAGGTTACCAACGGGAAAAGAAAAAAGTTCAAAACCTACCGCTAAATTAATACCGACCGAATGATTTAATAATATGGATCAAAAATTAAATTTGATTATCATTCTAATTGAAACGTATAATAGAAAGTTATTAGTGCCTGGTAAAAATACATAGTTAACATATCCTGCATTGATATAATATATTTGATGATATGTTTATTTACCGTCCATAAATTCGAGCCCGGCAATAATATACCCATATAAGTAAGTCAGTTATAATCTTTTGATATGTTTTGAAATGATACAAAAGATTATATTCACATCATTATTTGTTAGACATCTAAAATTTGAAGGCTCGAATTTTATTTTTATATACGATTCAAACATTCAAATTTATATTAGATGTCGTACTATATGTAGCTTTTGATTGTTTAAGTTACATATAATTTTATTTTATATCTGCCAAGGCAAGAGATTCGAATCCAATGGTAATGATATCCAATGACATTTGATATTTTTATAATAAAGATTTTTTTTTTTTTAAAGAGGTGTTTAAAAATATGAAAAATCAAAGAATCTATCACGATTTCAGAGTGATAAGAATTCGATACAACATCGATTTCACTACTTCCGTTGCAATTTAATATAGCTACTTTCATTATTATCTTTTTTATATAAATAGGAATAGCATTTGAAATGGTTCATTAAAAAAAATATATATATATTTTTTCGTTTCATTATGTATTTTTAATTGGTCAGTTTTGATTAATACTGTTTTACAATTTGTTTTTTATTGATAAGATAAGACAGCTTTAATATGTATCCGATGAGTTCTCGAATTGCATTGTAAGAAGGAAAAAATCCTTATGTTCTCTACCTTTCGCTAAATAATTATTTTACTCTTCGAGTCGTCAGTCGTTTCCTAAACTTAAAACAAGATTCTGATCCGGAAATTGGTGATGTATGAAAATAATATGTATCATTGGATTATTATTGCAATAGCGTCAATTGTGATGATGTAATCGTTATAAAGAATAATTTGGGCCTACCTTTCCTGTCCAAAATAGCCAAAACAGAACAGCAATGCGATAGGAGTAGGGAAGCGAGAACGAAACCATTGACGTCCGACTCGGCGACCCCCATACTACTACAATGGAAATAACACTGGCGGTTGCCATGGGCGAGTAGGCCCAACATTCCCCTCCCAGAGCTCATGGCAAGCGCCTCAGTTTCACATCATTCTAATCGTCATTGTCACGACAGCCACCGAATAATCTGTCGGCAGTCAAAAGAGAGATCTTTATTGGGAATTAATCTTTAAAGTAAGTCAAAAAACTTTCGAAAAACTCGTTTGAAATCAAAAATTAAATCAGGTGTAGACTGCTATGTCGGCTGCAATTTAATCTTGGGTATCCAAGAGGAAGCCGAGCTCGTTTAATCTCTTATCTCAAAATATTGTAACGTGAACCAATATTGTAAACCAAATCACAAAAGAAATGGTTTACAATATTTCTAGAACTGTTGTTGGAACGAAGTAACAGTTGTTCGAAGTGGCTACGATGTTCGAGTAACATCTACGCTGGCCTAGATCCTTCCAGGGTGTTCTCCATACGACTAAATATGAGGAGCAATGGACTAGAGAGGTTTATAATAAAACGCGGAGGCCCCTCAACTCCTACCACACCATGATGAGCTGCACCGCAGCGAAAATAACATAACATCTCAACGCAACTTCAAATACTACAGGTAGTATAAGGTAACGAGGTAAACCAGCATCGTTCCATTAGTATTAATGGCTCGAATTTCATATTTTAATGCTGTTTTTCTGTTTTAGAGGGATAGAAAAAAAAAAAAAGAAAAAAAAAACTAGAGAGGTAGTCTTGTTCTGAAGCTCAAGTGATATGGTTATTTCTGTGTTACACGGTGATAATTTTTATATTAATTTAATCAATATTGTGGGTAACCACCTTGTTTTAAATTATTTTAAATAATTTATTTTTGAAGAGAAAAGATTTGGCCGGGAATCGAATCCGGGTCTTCCGCGTGAAATGCGGGATATGCTAACCATTGCACCACGGAGTCGCTTCCAAACGGTGCCGAAGTTGGGAGAGGTGTCAGTGAAGAGGAAAGATTTGGCACCGTTTGGAAGCGACTCCGTGGTGCAATGGTTAGCATACCGCGAATGTCACGCGGAAGACCCGGGTTCGATTCCCGGCGGAGCCAAATCTTTACTCTTCAAAAATAAATTATTTAAAGTGATAATTTTTATATAAGACGTGGGGGTAGGCGTGGACTGCTTGGCGTTCTTTGGCGAGTGGTCACCCTAATGGAGCGGCCACCCATCCAAGTACTAAACACGCTCGATGTTGCTTAACTTTGATTACCTATTGCAAGCATCTTTGTTCACTCTGCCATCCCGGCCCATCATCACGGGCATATACATTTATCAAATACCCAATTTCAGGTTCGAACGGTTTATCGTTTTTGGCTGGTCTGTTCACGCGCAAAAAACAACAAACAAAGCTGTTGCAGAAATTGCTCCTAAGAAGCTATGTAGAAATGATTATACTTTTCTATTTTGGTTTAACAAAGATTTACAATCTTTACTCTTCAAGAAAAAGAATAATTTATAAGCAATTATTAATTAGTAAGTATTAGTAATTTTAAAAAAAATCTCTGATTCCACTTAAGATTATCTTAAATATTTAACACTAGTTTAAAGAATATAAATAAATTAACACAGTTTAAGAAACTATCGCTTAAATTAAATATATATTTAAAACAGTTTAAGAAACTATCGCAATAATTTTTCTGTTATGAAAATATTTTTGATATTTGAAAATTTATATTTTAATGTTTATAAATTTATATCTCTATAATGTATGTTTCAATAATTTAAAATATGTTATATTTTGTATTATAAGGATGTTATATATTTTGTACTATTGTATGATATGTGTAAATAATGCATTACATATTTGTATATTGTACATTTTCTGATGTTAAAGTCGGGTAAGATGTTAATTATGTTAAAGGGCATCGTTTGCCTTCATTTCAATTCATTTTTACTGTAAAATGGTCAAAATTGCTAATGTTTCATAATATATTTTAGCATAACGACTTTTAAACCAACTTTTAACTTAAACAAGCTATTCGAAACGAAATGTTATGCTCTTTTCTTTTAACTATTATATAATTTTCTTTGCGATAAATTTTTTTCTCATGATGTCGATTTACCTCTCGGCCTCTAAGTTTATTTCCTTCCTTGATTTGTCGATCGAATCATTCCGACCCGTACTGAGGAATAGCAAACTGCTGTACTGAAGCCAATCTAAAAGAGGCCTCGATGCTGAAATAGTATAATTTTTTGTGTTCCTTTATTATAAATGGTGATAAATTAAATTTTTATGTAATATAAAAATGAATTGAAAAATAAATAAAAATAATCTGTTACCTTTATAAGGTTGAACTCGCCACTTATAATAAGGAAAATTATTGATTTCACTCAATTACAAGTACTATTACTCAACCAATTAATAGAGCTTATATTTTCAAAAGAATAAACATTAATACATTTAATGAATATAAATAAATATTTAATGAAAACATTAAAAACAACAGCCCCCTAAAAATTGGTATTATTTCGGTTTTTGTTTACAACTCGAAAAAATCCATCCTACAGACAATTTTATTCTATTTATTTCAAAAAAGTCAGCATAAAATTTTGAGTCTCTGAACAGGCACATGACTCGATTCGGAACATAATCCAGCTTCTCTCCAACAAGGTTTTTATGAAAACAATTATTTTAACAATATGAGGCAAAACCTCAACATCTCTTTTTCTACATTACGCTTTTAAAATGATTTTTGTAAATAGCGAAAAAAAGTGTAAACCCATATTTTGGTTTAAAGCTTCTTAGGGTCCAAAAATGGTTGATTACAGGATTAACAGTAAGCAAAAAAAAAAAAAAAAAAAAAAAAAAAAAAAAAAAAAAAAAAAAAAAAAAAAAAAAAAAAAAAAAAAAAATATATATATATATATATATATATCAATCTATGTTGGTGATATAATTTTAGTAGTAACACATTTAAAAGATGCAAGCCAATTCCAATCCCCAATGTAGCCTTTTTTTTTTAGAGATTGGACTTTAAAAAAGAAAAAAACATATGACAAGAGCTTTAATTTAACAATTACGCTATGCTTTGTTCAAAACCTGACTTATCCTATCCTGTTTCATTTTTAAGTCCTTTTCAAGACAAAGCTAGTGAAGAACTGTGGTCCGCGCTGAGGATAGTTTTGAGGTATAACAAAGGTACTCTGGACCTAAGTCTTGTTTACGTGAAGGAAGTTAGTGACCTTCATAGATTTGTTAAAACAGATTAGGCATGAGATACTGAACATCGTAAGTCAATTTCTGATCATCTATTCAAATTCTAGATTGCTACTATATCATGGTCATCGAAAAAACAAAAATGAGTAGCATTTTCTTCTACTGAATTCTGTTGTTGTAGAGGCCTGTTAGTCGAAAAGGTTGCTTTAAGTCCATCAGATTAATGCATCAACTGACTAACCGGGCGTCATTTGCGATGAAAACCATTCTACGATTCAGGTGGCGTCTATAGCTGAGAATAAAAGGCTGAAGCATTAAGATAGGTTCTAAATATGTACCACTTTATCCGAGAGATGATGAATGATGGAACCATTATCCGGGAGTCTGAGCAACAATAAACAAATATCCTCACCAAACCCCGGGCGGCTAGACCAGCGTTAATCAATTTAGGTTTTTATAATTTTGGAGTTTGATCGAGCTTATTGGGGTAGAGTTAAAAGAAAAAGAAAATCTAAATGAAATTCAGGAAGCTGTTTGTTTGGCTTAACTCTCAATAAAATCACTCTGCTTGGTCGAAACTTCCCTGGACTTCATGGCGATGTATGATTTTGAATTGTGTTAATTCTTTATATTAAAAGCAATTCGGTTCAGCCTGTCTTTTTTTCCGTTTCCGAAATTTAGAAATTTTCCGGGGGGGGGCGCACTTTTTATTGTTAAAATTTGTATGTGTCATGAAGGACTTATTTTAATATGTTAGTGCATATTTACGTAGTGAATTTCTATTCAATATTCATATGCATAACAAATTTTCATTTAATGAGTTAAAAAAATCACTAAGGATAGCCCTTTTTATCCAGAAATAGTAATAGTGAATTGGTGTCCTCACCTCTCAGGGGGAGGGGGCGCCCCCCGCGCCGCTCCCCTGGATCCGCCACTGCTGTTTAGTTGTTAACCCCTGCAGTTTATTTTACGAAATTGTCACAACTTCTGTGTTCGGCAGCTTGCAATTTTCTTTCTAAGTGAGAACTGATTCTCGAAAATTTGTTGATAGTTTAGATTTTTTTAATTGTTATTGCTGGCTGAAATAGAGACTTGTTATAATCCAAGTCACTAAATTCAAATGACTAAACACTCCACGTGTGAGATTCTAATTAGTTAACCTAATTATGATTATTACGAATAGAAGAGTGCAATATAATAAAAAAAAATAAAGTTACTGTTGTTCTTGTGGATAGAGTTTTTACAATAAGTTTCTATCACTCTAACAATTAAAAGATACAATACTTGTCAATAGTGATAGTGAATTAGTCATATTTAAAATTTAATCCTGATTCCAAAAATGTAGTAAAAAGATTTTTAAAAATGCGTAAAAGGTTATTTATCACAATGAATGCGTTTTCCCACAACAACCTTTACAACTGCCTGGAACGAGTTAAGATGGAAATACGAGGGGTGTCCGTAAAATAAGTTTCCCTGTTGTGGCACGGCCGTGCAAGTCGCGGCAGGTCCCTCAGACGGCACCAGCGTGTCGCTTGGACTCCCCCCTCCACATCCCAACCCCGGTCAACTCGCTGCCACCATCAGTTCGGCCTTGACAGCCTTGAAAGATGGAGCTCCCAATCGCTTCCCCCGCCAGATCCGTTTTTTGTGTGCTTAGGCAATTCGGCGACCGAAATTCATTCCCAACTTAGGGAAGTGGATGGTGAAACATGAATGAGTGTCCAGATGGTGCGCAAATGGTGCAAAGAGTCCAAAGAAGGGCGCACAGATGTGCACGATGAACAGCGGGCTGGACGTCATCCATCCAACACCCACCCTACAGCCCCGATCTGGCCCCAAGTGATAACCATCTTGTCCCCAAGCCTGAAAAAACACCTAGGCGGAACGAATTTTGGGACAAGAGAGGAATTGGAAGAAGAGGTCATGAAGTTCTTCAACAGCGCGGCGGCGGACCTCTATGACCAGGGCATCAAAAAAATGGTGACACGGATGCAGAAGTGCATCAATGTCAACGGGGACTACGTAGAAAAATAGTTTAATGTTCAAGATTTCTAATGATGTAATATACAATGGTAATAAAACATTTTTTTCACTTTTAAAAAAATAGGGAAACTTATTTTACGGACACCCCTCGTATATGGTTGGCGACTAAATTTTTGGTCTAGTTTCACCGCCTTGAGTATTGTCATCTACTTGAAAAACACCTTGTATAATCTGGAATTAGCTATTTCTCCTAAAAAATTCTGGTCAGATTGTCACTTTGACTATAAGCCGTTATAGGTAGATTATGACGTTAACAAACTTTCTATTACTTATCTTTTTTAAATTCCTTTTATAGTGCTTCCATGTCATGTATGGATGTGATTCAATTTCATAACCTGAATGGTAGGTTACAGTAATTCAAAGTTGTCGAATATTTATATTTAAATATATCCTGTTGCACATTTTTTTATGGATTTCAACCTATTCTAACATGCGTATTAAAAAACCTCGAATCCTAACTCTACCAGTGATTGTTATGTTGACATTTATGGGAGCAGCTTCTGCATACTATGTATGGCAACCAGCCCTAAAGCAGTATGCACTTGAAGAAAAAGGCAAATCCAAATAGTAATTATATTTATATAATGAGGTGCTTTAATCAGAGGTTAATTTTTAAAGTATTTGAATTACACCATTATGAATAAGTTTATTAATGATTGAGTTATGTGTATAAGTTCAATAAATTTGATTGATTTTCAGAAAATCATGTTAATAGTTGATGACAGAGATTATCGTTCAAAAATCAGTGGTGAGTATTGAATATGTTAGATTAACCATTTTGAGACAATTTGTTTTCCCTACAAGTGCAATAACTACCTGCCAGTATTCACATTTATTTTATTGTTGTCATAGATTCTCAAAATAAAAATATACATGATTGAAAATTGATTTTTGATCATAAAGATTAACTGTGTTCTTGAATTTATTTGACTTGTATTTAAAAGTCTTAAATTATCTGTAGAGATTCGGTATGTCCTGGTGCTTTGTTAGTTTTAGTAAATGCAGAATGTTAAAATACATTAAATACTAAGAATCTAGACAAAGAAAGTTGCGAAAGTGTCAAAATTAAGAGTAGAAGAAGAAAAAAAATGATTTTGTTCACTGTATGTTTTTGAAATTGTTGAAATTGAATTTTATTGTTCTTATGTCCCTATAACTGCGTGATTTGAACAACAAAAAATATAACTAAAAGAACCTTCGTTAAAATCATCATTATTTAATCTCTTTGCCTTGGGGGCGTGTAGTTGGCAAATGCGTAGGAATATAAGGATTGGCAGCACAGGGTTAACTATGTTACAGATACACATAAATAATGGATTAGCAACAGTGTAGATGAGGAAGATAATTATTACAAATTATTTGCACTAAACATTAAGCTAGCGGCACAGGAAGGGTGGAGGGGTTGCTTAATTCTTGAATTGCCTATTTAATAATTTTTTGCTGGTGATTTGCCTGCCTGAAGTGAAGTGGCTTGAAGTAAGCATATGTATCGAGCTGCATAATTTACAGGGGTTTTATGCTTTTTCATCCATTTTATTTTGTTTGATTAAATTTGTGCATATTGCACTGTCAATCAAATTATAGCTGGGTTGAAGGCTTTTTGTTAAATTCCTTTTGAAGTCCAAATTAAAAAGGAAATATGAACCAGTGAAAACACTAGGATTTTCTTAAACAATGTCTTAGAGGCTGTTAAAGTTGAATAAGTCCTTTAAAAAATCAATTCTCATTTTAGCCATTGAGAGGCCTTTTCAGTCTGAAAAGAGGGTTAGGGTTAGGCTATACTCGTCCCATCTCACATTTTAAGCGTCCTATTCCTATAAATCAAATCAATTGATTTTTTTTTTTGCGATCAATTGATTGCGAATATTCCTCACATCTTTATTTTATAACAATAAAAACCATGTCAAGTTTGTCAAAATTTCAATCGGCCTTCAGTTAAGTGAAGTACGTTTAGTCTAATATAATTATGAAAAATATGAATAGTATTAATGGCTACTGATAATATCTGACCTATGGTTTTCTAATTTAATTTAATTGCAACAAATTGATCTTACATATACATTTTCCTGTAATCAACTTTATTTAAGAATTAGTCAATAAAAAAAAAAATTATGCTTGCTGAAAATAAATTTATTGTCTTCTAAAATGAATGATTCGGGTCCAATTTTTCTTTTGAATTTTGTTTATTCATATAATTGATGTGTTTTATATTTTTATGGACAGTTAATTC
The DNA here is from genome assembly GCA_911387785.2 of Aelia acuminata. NCBI lineage: Eukaryota > Metazoa > Arthropoda > Insecta > Hemiptera > Pentatomidae > Aelia > Aelia acuminata. Next base: position 5,612,606 of record OU426980.1, read on the forward strand.
ATAATCCAAGTGATGAAACGGCTTATAGTCAAAAAAACTATTTGTTTTTTATTAGAAGATATTTAAGTCTTTGTTCATAATTTGGGAATAATGTTTTCAAACACCATTCTGCATCATCAAAATTTCCATTGCTGTGGCCTCTTATAGAATCTGATTGAATTGGTTTTGATTGTGTTGTGTTGTGTTGTGATTGATTCTATTCCTATAAATCAAATCAATTGATTTTTTTTTTTTTTTTGCGATCAATTGATTGCGAATATTCCTCACATCTTTATTTTATAACAATAAAAACCATGTCAAGTTTGTCAAAATTTCAATCGGCCTTCAGTTAAGTGAAGTACGTTTAGTCTAATATAATTATGAAAAATATGAATAGTATTAATGGCTACTGATAATATCTGACCTATGGTTTTCTAATTTAATTTAATTGCAACAAATTGATCTAACATATACATTTTCCTGTAATCAACTTTATTTAAGAATTAGTCAATAAAAAAAAAAATTATGCTTGCTGAAAATAAATTTATTGTCTTTTAAAATGAATGATTCGGGTCCAATTTTTCTTTTGAATTTTGTTTATTCATATAATTGATGTGTTTTATATTTTTATGGACAGTTAATTCATAATCCAAGTGATGAAACGGCTTATAGTCAAAAAAACTATTTGTTTTTTATTAGAAGATATTTAAGTCTTTGTTCATAATTTGGGAATAATGTTTTCAAACACCATTCTGCATCATCAAAATTTCCATTGCTGTGGCCTCTTATAGAATCTGATTGAATTGGTTTTGATTGTGATAGCTGCCTTTTAAACCTTAACTAGAGAAGACAATCATTGATTTTCCCTAGTAGACAGCCCAAGATGTCCCCAGCATTGAATATGTTAATTCCACTTTCCTCTAATCACCGGCATATACTGTCATGTAACTGGATAAAGAATAATGAACTGTGTTGTTAACTAAGAACTTTTTCATTTATTACATATATGCATGTTTAATGAAATCATAAAAGTTAGCCAACATTAAGTGACCAGGGTGTTAGGTCTACAATCATTCAAAGTATATTTAAAAGGCACCAAGAGATGGTACTCTTAAGGAGGAGGCCTAGATGAGAGTGCCCTAGAACGACAGCTGGAATATTATCATTTTATCATGGAGAGACGTTAAGGAACTGCACACCAGCAGCTTTAGAAACCATTTATCTACTGAGAATTGCTCCCCATGTGAACATAAATGTATGCACAATAAGGGCAAGGGTCGCTAGAGTGAACTTGCCAACTATCCCTCGATGCAATGTTTTACATCACAGAGTCTCTAGAAGAATAAATTTCTAGGGAAACAAATTACAAGTTTAATATGGTTAAACAATGATCAAGGATAAGATAAAATAAGTAGAATATGTTTAAAAAACTTGTAGAAAAAAATGATTAAAATCACATGTGATTTTATTCATAATAGTGTAATTTTAAAAAAGCAATTTTACGTGAGCTTGAAAAATCAGTGACGAATGCGCTACGGCACCTGGAAGTGGGCTAGGCGGAACTCAACAGGACGGCAGATATGTGTGGTATGTGCGAACCATTCCATAAAAACCACAGAGACAATTTATTTTGTAATATTTACTGTCTAATATGTTGGATTAAGAAATAAAGATTTTCATTACATCGGAATAGTAGTAGTACATAGTACATAGGAATAGTACAACTATCATTATATTTATATTTTATTTTATTGGGGTACCTTCTGATAGATGAGTTTTTATCGTTGTAAAATAGATATCCTATAACCCCAATAAACTCTTTGTAATAGGGTGCATAAGAGTTAGCACTTATTTGGAATAAAGCCAATTTTTGGATGTAATGAAGTTATGTATAAAATGTTTAGATTTTGTATAATGTAGAATCAAGAAAAAACTTTTTACTCATCAGACCTGGTCTAAAAGTACCATAGTAAGTATAAATAAAATAGTTTATTACTGGTCAACATTTTGACCCACATTTTTCAGGTCATCATCAGGGCTAACAGAAGTAGAAAAAAGATTCTGAAGTGTCTCAAATACAGAATTTAATGGGACTCTTCATGTCTAGCTATAACCATTGGGGGATCGAGGGGGAAGACTGTGGGGGCTGCAACTCCCCTTTGAGAAATTTTTGTCATTTAAAGATAAAATGTTATTTTACTTAAAGTAAGGAAGTAACGTAAAGATCAAATCATATGTGGAACAAGTAGAATGTTATTCATGGGAAAGGAACATGAAGGTAAAAAAACTGATAGGCTGATCCCCCCTTTACTATCAGCTGGATCCACCTCCGCAATAACTTTTTAAGTGAGTAATCAGTCCCTTAACAAGTTTAGACACTTCAGTTTATTCTTCTGACTTCTTCACCCCTAAATTGATAATCTAATAAAATTATTTATCTATTACTCCCTGACCATCTTTGGTTTCAATAATGTTTCAGTTAACCATCTGCAGATTCAATACAAAAAAACAAAAAAATAATAATATTTATTCTGTGAGAATTGCCTAATATCATTATAAATAAAATCCCCATCTAGCTGCTACTATGACCAATCAATATATTATTAGAAAATAGTTTGGAGAAAAAAAAATAATAAGCTATGTTGATAAATAAGTTTTGAATTTTTCATTTCAGGTTGAGCTGTTCACTTATCAATACATAACCCAAAGTGGTTGACTAAGCTGGTGGTTGTCCTAAGCTTGCCTTTCTGTGATACACCCCTCCTTTTCTGTAATAGTTGTGTTCAGTGATGAAAAAATACGTAATAAAAAAAAATAATCTGTTGATTTCTATTACAACTCTAATAACCATTTTGTATATTTAATAATTATACTTATAAACATTACATTTGGAATTATTAAAAAAAAAAAAAAAAACTTTGAGGTTATCCACTTTTTTTGTCATATTTCATTTCTATATAACTGGCTATATTGTTGTTTTTTATCCAGGTATTATTTTTACTTTTATTGTTTGCTCGGTAATTTTAATGTGGAAGTTCTTGGCCTCACCATCCATTTTAGGTAACTTAATGCTGTTTTGATAATTACTCTTAAGAAAAAAAAGAAAGTTAGCTTCTGAGACATAACCATCAGAGAGAGCCAGAGACAGCCCATAGAGAAGGGCTGAAGAAATCTGATGTTATTCGCGGGTGCTAGCGACGGTGCTGCTTCTTGACTGAAACTAGAGGAGGGGGTCGAAGCCAAGCTAGTACCTGGATTTATAGGGTTTTTTGGCGGGTTTTAATTTATTTTTCCATAATTAAAACCCGATTGAGCAACATATTACTTGAAAAATGTCTAATAGATATTGCTCGGTCCCTCAGTGTTCAATTAGAAAATCAAAAGGCGTGTCATTCCATTTATTTCCAAAAAATAAAAAGCTTAAAGAGTGGATTGTAAAATTAAGAATAGGTAAGCCTGTTTCGAAACAAATGACGATATGTAGTCTTCATTTTAAAGAAAGTGACTATATTTATCCAGGTAAATATTAGTATTTGACATTTTATTATTCCAAAATGCTAGTTTTATGCAAATAAAATTGGGACCATAGTGTCATAGATTTTTTTTTTTTTTTTAATTTTCCGCATTATTGTATTACATCCCTTATGCTTAATTGTTCCAAGTTTTCAATGCGATGCCTGAAAGTTTTGACAAATAAATAAATAATATGACAAGAAACTAAGCTGTCATAACATTGATTGTATGAATAGGTAATTAATGTTATTACTAAAAGAAAAACGTGGAGTAAAGTTACAATGGTGTGTTTGCATTTACCAGAACTACCAGCTTTACACGTACAATTACAAGAAAATTGCTTATTATTATTAATAAATTTGATTTCCACTTTTATTTGATGGGGCAGTCCTTTAAGATCGCTTGTTCGAAGGCACATGGCTTGTAATATAACTGTTTTTTTACTTCTAGATATTATCCCACATGTAATTATGTAGTTTGCATCAAGGATAGCCTGCCCTTCAATTAATGGTCTTTTAAAATTACCAATTATCTCTATCACATCCACTATGTCTAACCCCGTTCCTTCCGACATTTTGCAAAACTACTAGCGCACCCTATAGTCGATTCTGCCCGCGAATAGTGTGGAATAAAGTGAACGGTGGGTTCTAACATAAGGTATTAAGACTTAGGCAATAGCTAGAAAAGTATAGAACTCACATAGCGATACTAGTACCTGAAAATTAAATAACTTCATTTGATGTTAATCTAAAGTTGCATGATGAAAGAGTGAATTCCCTATTAGTGTTTTTTTAAAGGGGTCACAATTTTTATTGAATAAAAAAGGGATTGCTCTTAAGTAGTTCAAGGGCATTAAATTTTTAGTCCGTGAAAATTTAAAATCGTTAAAATAAATGTAGAAAAAGTTTATAACATAATGAACTATGCAGCTGTCCTATACTGGTGGGCCTGGTACCTTTTATATTTCCAGGATCCCTTTCCTTGTAAGTGATATAACCTAAATTTCCTATCAATATCTTAACATCTCCCTTCTTCGATTACAATCCTCATGATATTGCATTATATTGTTTTCAGTTTTAGAGGGATAAAAGGGAAGGGGATTCGGTACAGGCACTGAAGAGGTGCTTCGAGGGGGGGGGGAGCAAGTTTTGAGAGGTTACGTGACCGTCATGTTATCGAACTCCCATCGCGTTTTTTTTTTCAGTTAAAAAGTGCCTTTATTAGCTTTAATAGATTCCAGCATTCGACTTCCGCTCGCTCTTCAGTTATAAATTAATCCCCAAAAGGGTCCTTTTCAGTGGAGATCGGGCCTTACTTTGAAGGGCGCCTTAGTGAACGGCGCAGAAGCCACTGTTCAGTACTAGTACCAAAAATACTTGGATTAAACTGGTATGCATTTAGTATATATGCAATATACATTCATCTTTGATCTTCACTGATCCCCTTTTTTTTCGGCCCTTTTCATTCCATATTTGTACCTATTGAAGTACATTTGCCAGAGATACAGCCGCGCTTTTGATATTTCACCGACTGCATCATAATTATTTTCATTTTATTTTATATGGCTAATAAATAAATAATGCACATAATCTCAATAATTAAAAAAACATAAGTAATGTACCAGGCTTAACAAAATCCAATAAATCAATCCATGAACCTCCAATAAATCAAAGTATATAACCTCGGATGAACAATAGCAAGAAGTTGCGGAAAGCGTAAATTAATACGGTAGCGTAAGCGTAATGCCATCCTCTAAGGCAATTTGAGCATAACTTGCCCGACCTATCGAAATCGTGGCGTTCCTGGGGGCCATAGGCCAGAAATATGTAATACCGGACAGAGTGGTGACAACCTTCGCAGTGGGGACAAGGTTCCTGCGTGAGGTTTCGCCTGAAATGTTCAGAGAAAACTTAAAATTTTTCATTCCTTAGACGGAGACCTAGATAAGGCGGAAGGGGTTCAAGGATTATTCCAGAAGGCTAGCAGCGAGGGTCCTAACCTTTATCGGAAAGTCTGCTCCGTGTGATATCGCAAGACGCAAGCGTTTGAAGCTTAGACATTTAGGTTTCTCAGGAACGCATTTATAAACGTATCCAATAATTAACTTTGATTCACAACATGGTTTTGATAGATTATCTTGTTTTATATAATGTTTAATTCATTATCAACTTAGTTATCTTTTTTGAAATACGCGTTGCTTGTTTGCATGTATTTGTCTCGGTCAACAGTAAGTTTAAATTAACTTTATGGAATGTTTCGGTCCTTCATGTTTTTACTAATTGGTTTAGTATACCCTGCTCGGCAAGGTTTTTTAGTATAGGCTGCTCGCCAAAATTTCTGGCGGCTAATCAAATCATATATATGCCTTTTTTAAATCAATAAAAATCTGATTTACGGTACCCTTGTATTCTATTTTTTTTTTCATTAATACTTCGCAGAGACAATATTTGGTCAACGGTTGAACGGTTTCGTTTGAAACTGTCATCATTTCCTCGGCGTATTCAGTGGCTCGACTAGTCAAGATTAATGCAATTTTTTATAACGAACCGGAAGGATTGAGATTCCGCGATAGTTATTGCAATCTTTCTTCCATCCCTTTTTGGGAATCAGAATAAGAATAGATTCTGTCTACACTTCGGGTATTTTTTTCTGTTCCCCGACCTCTTTAACAAAAAGATACATTTTAGAAATCCCAGCTCAGATAAAATAAAATATGGTACAAAGCACTTAAATAAATACAGAAAAGTACAACAAGAATTATTAGATGCGGATTTCAAAAGACAACAAGGAAGCAATAAAGCTCTTGTTCCTAATATTTTCTTTCCCCTATTTACCTCGCTTAAGTATTTAACATATGTTTTTTTATCCTTTAAAATTATTTTTTAAACCTTTATTTCACAGCTATCAGTGAATTATGGTATCCAATAAAGTTTTCTTTAACGCTGATATATTTTGACACTATCGCTTGAAGGTTTATTTTAATTTCTAGATTAAATAGATTAAAAAATAAATTCACAAGAACTCTTTTTAGTACATAATGTGATATATCCTGAATTTAAAAAAAAAAAAATAAATAAATCACATACATTTCACTTACCAACTTGCCTAGATTAGAAATTGGCGTGTTTTGATAAATATATAAACGCCATTCCTCAAATTCACACATTTTTCCTCATGCATTTACTTATTGTTGTTTGTATTTGCTCTCTAAAGTACAATAAAAATGTTCATGGTTAAATAAGTTTTTATTTGTGATGATTCGGAAATGCAAACATTATACTCCATCGCGTCTGATTTTATATTTCACCAATTTTGATGAAATTTTGGCTGTCATATCGCGGGTATATACAGAGAGAGAGAAACACTTTATTGAAATTATATTGGGTTGCTTAAACACAGCATACTGATTTATCTTATACAGATTATTTTTTAAATTCTAAATACTAATAAAACTTATATATATATATATATATATATATACAAAGAAACACAAATTAAAATATTAATAATATGGGATAATAACAGCAGCATAAAATAGTATAAAACAACATAGTAAACAACAACAACAAATAAAAGGACAATATATAAATAAATACAATAAATAAATAATATACATACATACATGTCCCCTCAACGATTTGTACTTTAAATTCTAAGAATGGATGTGGTGGTGAATGATTCCCAGAGAGTCGAGAACAATATATTCTGCAATCATCGCTACGTCCTTGATGTCGACACCAAGATCCTCCATGAAGCTCCTGGTTAAACTTGGTATAGTTCCGCGGGCTCCGAACCAAAGGCCTCTCACGTTGAAGTCTCTCTCGCCGAAGCCTTCACGGAACTTCTCTTTAAGGAAAGGGATACATTTTTCGTAAATTTCCTTCTTTTCCCTTTCAATTTTGCTCGCCTGGTCGAGGTCATTGGATTCGTACCTAACAGTGGGATCCAGAACGATAGCTGACTTTCCGGTCTTAGAAAAGGCCACTATATCAGCATATCTCGTGGACCCCTTTGTATTCACACAGTAAACCTCTTCATAGCTCGCAAAATCCCTCTCTTTAAGGAGCTTCATCAACTCGTGCTTGACTCTGTGGTGACGGCGTGTTATCAGGAGCGAGTTGTTGGGGCATTTCCCCAGCACATGTGCATGTGCTGGTGTTTCAGGCTCTCTGTCGCATCTGCGACAGACGGACCCGACTTCTCTGACCTGTCCACTGACACCTGGGACTCCTCGCAGGGATGCATAGTTAATGTTAAGTTTCAAGGCAATAGACCATTCAGATCCCGAGAGTACTTGTTTTTCATACATAAGTCTATTAGCTTTTGGGGTCTCTTTAAAATGGCGTACTCCAATGCCTTGCCACCTGCAGTTGGCCCATTCCTCAAACGAGTTTTTCGTAGCGACTGTCGTAGAGCTTTCACACTTCGGTGTCCCTGCTCAACACCCAATCTCTCCGCGCACTTAGCTATTTCAGCGGAGTAATCGAAAATAGATCGGAACAGGGAATCCGGTATATTTGACAGCCGCTGAGCAATGGACCAGTGTTGTAAAGGAGCTTCCCATTGGCAGCGGATCAGTCCTAATCCTCTGTATCTCCTGGGAGCGTACAACATCGCCGTGGAGGTGTTCGCAGGTAGTCCGATGAGGCCTTGACACTCCTGCGAATCATGGTGTCGATGCCTTCTAATATTTCAGGACGCAGCTTTGTTAGGGGCGCAGTTTGGAGAGGGTAAATTAGACCCGGGAACAAATATTGATTGACTATGTTGAGCTTTTGATCGGGCTTAAGCAAGCAAGAAGTGACGAGCTTATAAAGGTTTTCATTTAATTTTGCCACCGAATCCTCGCTAAACAGTAGCTCTCCCGAGAATGTACATCCCAAATATTTAATGACTTCTCCATGTTTCAGAGTTTGGATGCTGTCTCCATTCTCAAGTGAGAGCGTTGTGGCTTCCAGCTCTCCTTTATTCAGAACTATGCCCACACTCTTCTCAGGGTTTACCGCCTAACCAATCTCCGCGAGGGTCCTCTGAACGCTGCCAATAACTCTTTCCGCAGCCCCTTTGTCACGCGCTGTGACCGCCTGATCATCCGCGAACCCTGTAAGGACCACACTATCTTGGTCAACTTTTAGCTCATATCCAAATTTTCTTGTAAATGCTTCGTCGCACAGGTCGCGGTATAAGTGATCAATGGCTAGATTGAAAAGCGACGATGACAAGGGGCCGCCTTGGGGTACTCCTCGCAGCACCTTGATCTGGCTGGTCATGTGGGCCCCGATGTTGATTCTAATTTCATTTGTACTTAGGAGAGCTGATATTACGTTTCTGAGATCCGGTGACACACCTCTCGCTTCCAATGTATCAATTATATGTGAGTGGCCAACATTGTCAAAAGCACCGACAACGTCGAGAAAGACTACCGCGCAATCATTTTTCTTCTTTTTTGAATCTTACCACCAAAGGCCTAAGACAAGGATGTAGTTTATCTCCCACCCTTTTCAACTTGTTTCTAGAGGAAGCTTTGAAAGAGTGGAAAAGAAAATGTCGGGGTATGGGTGTAAAAATAGGGGAGGAAACGTTATGTAGTCTGAACTTTGCTGACGATCAAGTGGTGATAGCCTCTGAGGAAGATGATCTCAGTTATATGCTTAGGAAGCTAGAAGAGGAATACTCTAAATGGGGTCTAGAGATCAGCAAAGAAAAGACGGAATACATGGCCTTCAACGCTTCGACGTCTTCGCTTCAAGTATTTGGGAGTACACATAGATAGCAATGGAACGCTTGAGACCGATATAAAGGAAAAGATTACAAAAGGAAAAAAGGTTATCGGCATGATGAACTCCGTACTGTGGAGCCCAAGTGTTTCGCTGGAAACCAAAAAGAGGATTTTTCACTCGTTTCTTGAAGGTGTAACCCTTTATGGTCGGAGATGTGGGTAGTTGGAGCAAGAGAGGCAAAAAGGTTACAGGCTCTAGAAATGGACTTTTGGAGAAGAAACTGTCGCATCTCAAGAATTGAGCGAGTGAAAAACTCGGCTATAAGAGATATCGTTAAAGCGGAAACGATAATCCACAAAATTGGGACCAAGCAGCTACAGTGTTATGGTCATGTAAGAAGAATGGGCCCCGAGAGATGGCCAAAAATGATGTTGGATTTTGTAACGGAAGAGAGAAGGAAAAGAGGCCGCCCAAGGAAAACATGGCTGCAAGGAGTTGAAGAGGTGAAGGCAACAAGAGGCTTGGCAGAGGGAGATTGGGAAGATAGAGAATATTGGAAACAAAATGTTTTGGGTCTCGGCATATGACCGAACGTTGTAAAAGTCCGAAATAAAAAAAAAAAAACTTTTCTACAGGTGATATTGTTTCAATTAAACAAAATTATTAAGTTCCAAAACAAATGGTATAATTTTTTTTTATTTCATACGTAACGTAATCCAATCTAGTGTTGAAATTGATATTATTTACTAAATCAACACCTTCAATAAACCGATAGCTGAACCTAATATCGTTTATATCGTGTAAGTTGTAATAAATCGATACCCGAGTGCGTAATCCGAAAATCGATATAATTTCCAAATTCAGCACTTTCATTAACCTACTAGCCACCACAATATCGTTTCTATCTTGTAAGTTGTAATAAATCGATACCTGAGTGTGTAACCAAAAAATCGATATCATTTCCAAATTCAGCACCTTCATTAACCTATTAGCAGACCACAATATCGTATTTATCGTGTAAGTTGTAATAAATCGATACCGGAGTGTGTAAGCAAAAAATCGATATCATTTCCAAATTCAGCACCTTCATTAACCAATTAGCCCCCGTATTTATCGTGTAAGTTGTAATAAATCGATACCTGCCTGAATGGAGCTCGTGGTTTTATATCTATATTATTTTCATTATCAGCAGCCTTAATTATCTATTAATCGATCTTAAGATCGATTTAAGGTTATTTATTATACCCTATAAGATTTCCATAAAAACGGTTAACTCAATAATGTACATCAATATGGAGAAATCCAAAAAAAAAAAGCTAGTAAATTCATCCTTAAATAATTAAAATTAAGCTTTGACTCTTATATTAGGTATTATTGAGATAAAGATCATATCAGGACTTTTATTTCCTGGCCCAAAATATAAAAGTCATGATGTGATTTTTATTTATTTATTAGAACTATAAAAGTCAGGATTTGACTTTTATTCTTTTCCGAGAAAATAAGAGTTAATTTCAAACCCTGATTTCAAGTTCCCTCCCAAGGACATTATAGCCAAGGATTTTTTAATCCTCTTGAAACATCTTAGAGCCATCAGCTGATGCCCAAGTGGAGTGTGCCCAAGTGGGCTGTGAACCTGAGAATAGTACTTGCCTATGTTAACCACTACACTCCCCCTTCCAAATATGTAAAAACCAATGGGCTTTATAAATATAAATGTGGGCTCTAGCTATAACTAAAAAAACTTAAACCAAAAAAATTGATAATCCACAAAAAAAGAAAAAATAATAAGGGAGAGGAATAGAGAAAATTATTTTAATTTCAACTAATGTATTCAAATGAGAAAGATTTTTACTAAGAATAATTATATTAAAATATATGCAAATAATTTACATTAAATATTTATTAAATATACAAATGAGTTTACTAATACAAAAAAAAAAAGTTTTTCAGTTTTAATTAACAAATTAAAAATGTATAATGCTTTATAAAGTTATAGAAACATCTATCAAGCCAGTATTAGGCAAATTGTGCACAAATAAAGATATGGAAACAGACACAAACAAAAACATTAAGATATTTCTGACAAAAAAGTAACTCACTATTTTGTTTAAAACAATAGTAATAATAATTAAAAATGTCACAACAGTTCTAAAAAATAAACACTCAAAGATAAAAAAATTGTGATTATGTCCCAAAAATAAAAAAAAAATAAAAATGATAACAGTCTTAAAACATGTAAATAAGCATGTTTCGATTGTAAAAAACATGTTCCGATTCTTATACAGTCAACAAAGAAATTAAATTAAAGATTAAACAAAACTAAAACATAGGAAATAATAAGACAATATAGATAGTACAAGAAATATACTATTATTGAAATATTCCAGAAATGGAAACATACACAAATAAACACATTAAAATTTTCTGGAAAAAAAAAAATAACTCAGAAATTGCTCTCTACAAAAAAAAAAATATTGAAAATGTCACAACAGTTCTAAAAGCGAACTCAAAGAGAAAAAAATTGTGAAGAAAAATGCGAAACACATGCCTAAAACATGTAAATAAGCATGTTCCAATTCCTATGATAAATGAAAAAGGTCGGTAGATTGAATATGCAATTGACAGAACAATTCGCCTCTTCTCTGGTCTGTATAAAAATTAAAACACCTTTAATGTATCTTGATTAAATATAATTCAAGCACCAGTTACTTTCTTCATTGAACCAATTGCTTCCTGATACATCCAAACAATCTAAAAATTGGGGATCTGTAAGAAGGTCACCAATTCCTTAAAGTACTCAACCTATTCAGTGGTAAGACAATATGGGTAGAACATGAAACGCTGGACAAACATCATTCCTACCATCCATGATCAACTGTAATTTTGATCAAAACAATACAGTATCAGGTATTGTTCTGTAAAATAATCCAATTTAGCAATTCTAAAAGAAGGAAAAACTAATGACTAGTAATGCTCATAAAAGAAGTTATTCAAAATAAAGAAATCAAACGTACCAAGCCCGATGTTCTGATACCTATAAGTGAAAAAGGTTGGTAGATTGAATATGCAATTGACAGAACAATTCGCCTCTTCTCTGGTCTGTGTAGAAATTAAAACACCTTTAATGAATCTTGATTAAATAGTGTTGAAGCAACAGTTACTTTCTTCATTGAACCAATTGCTTCCTGATACATCCAAACAATCTAAAAATTGGGGATCTGTAAGGAGGTCACCAATTCCTTAAAATACTCAACCTATTCAGTGGTAAGACAATATGGGTAGAACATGAAACGCTGGACAAACATCATTCCTACCATCCATGATCAACTGTAATTTTGATCAAAACAATACAGTATCAGGTATTGTTCTGTAAAATAATCCAATTTAGCAATTCTAAAAGAAGGAAAAACTAATGACTAGTAATGCTCATAAAAGAAGTTATTCAAAATAAAGAAATCAAACGTACCAAGCCCGATGTTCTGATACCTATAAGTGAAAAAGGTCGGTAGATTGAATATGTGATGAAAATTGTGATTATGTCCCAAAAATCAAAAAAAAAGAAAAATGATAACAGTCTTAAAACATGTAAATAAGCATGTTTCGATTGTAAAAAACATGTTCCGATTCTTATACAGTCAACAAAGAAATTAAATTAAAGATTAAACAAAACTAAAACATAGGAACCCTATTTAATAATAAGACAATATAGATAGTACAAGAAATATACTATTATTGAAATATTCCAGAAATGGAAACACACAAATAAACACATTAAAATTTTCTGGAAAAAAAATAGTAACTCAGAAATTTCTCTCTACAAAAAAAAAAAAAAAAAATATTGAAAATGTCACAACAGTTCTAAAAGCGAACTCAAAGAGAAAAAAATTGTGAAGAAAAATGAGAAACACATGCCTAAAACATGTAAATAAGCATGTTCCAATTCCTATGATAAATGAAAAAGGTTGGTAGATTGAATATGCAATTGACAGAACAATTCGCCTCTTCTCTGGTCTGTATAGAAATTAAAACACCTTTAATGTATCTTGATTAAATATAATTCAAGCACCAGTTACTTTCTTCATTGAACCAATTGCTTCCTGATACATCCAAACAATCTAAAAATTGGGGATCTACAAGAAGGTCACCAATTCCTTAAAATACTCAACCTATTCAGTGGTAAGACAATATGGGTAGAACATGAAACGCTCGACAAACATCATTCCTACCATCCATGATCAACTGTAATTTTGATCGAAACAATACAGTATCGGGTATTGTTCTGTAAAATAATCCAATTTAGCAATTCTAAAAGAAGGAAAAACTAATGACTAGTAATGCTCATAAAAGAAGTTATTCAAAATAAAGAAATCAAACGTACTAAGCCCGATGTTCTGATACCTATAAGTGAAAAAAGTCGGTAGATTGAATATGCAATTGACAGAACAATTCGCCTCTTCTCTGGTCTGTGTAGAAATTAAAACACCTTTAATGAATCTTGATTAAATAGTGTTCAAGCAACAGTTACTTTCTTCATTGAACCAATTGCTTCCTGATACATCCAAACAATCTAAAAATTGGGGATCTGTAAGAAGGTCACCAATTCCTTAAAATACTCAACCTATTCAGTGGTAAGACAATATGGGTAGAACATGAAACGCTGGCATATCAGTTACATTAGGTCCATCATTCCTACCATCCATGGTCAACTGTTATTTTGATCAAAGGAATGCTGATACTGCAATTGTTCTTCAAAACATTCCAATTTAGAATTGAACTGATGGAAGAAAATCTTTCAAATAGAAAGGACATGTATCGGGCACAACACACCCTTTTTAGCTTATAAATTAGAAATAAGTTGGAAACGAGATAACCTTAAAATCAACAAGTGTGGAACACAACAAAGGTCCATAAAGGAGTTTAACCATATATAAAATTAGGCGAATCTGATGAGAGAGAGTCGATCATTCTCTGGTACTGTTGAAATGTGTAAAAATGGAAAGACTAATGACATGTAGATCCCCAATCCAAAAATTGGGGTCTACAAGAAGGTTACCAATTCATTAAAATACTCAACCTATTCAGTGGTAAGACAATATGAGTAGGACATGATACATGTTCTGATACCTATAATTGAAAAATATTGTGAGGTTGAATATACAATTTACAGACCAATTCGCCTCTTCCCTGGCCTGTGTTGAAATCAATGCTAAGACTAGAAGAAATACTGTTTACTATTTTACACATTCTTCATTCTATCAAAACACGGCATACATGAAAAAATGGCTTCAAATATTTGTTTTATGAACAATAATTAATTAATTACTATCATATTTTTTCTAATAAATCAAATGAACCTTTCAGTTGACAGAATAACTAACTCAATTTTAAATTTTATTGTAAACTACTTGTTTATATTTCTTATTGGAAAATTATATCTTCTATCGAAACTATGGCAAAGATATTTTCAATTATTAATCATTATAGAATATCTTGGCTATACTTTTTAAAATAGTAGAAATTTCTGATTAAATTAGTGTCATTTGAGCTACTGAAAAGTTCATAGATCAATAGTTTATATCACAACACTCATATTAAAATGTTGAATAAACAAATTGATAGAGCAAGCTCATTAGTATATTTGATGTCAGTTTAGAAATATTTTATTATTTTTTTTCAGCTTTTCTCAATTCTCAGGAAGAATAGTAGATATAGAAACTGTTCAAGATCGAATAATCAACAGTTACCTAAAATAGATCTTCCAATAACTTTTTTATAAGTAGTACTAGATGAGAATATCCTGAAATAATTTTTAAATTAATTAAATAAGTCACAGATAATTTAGATTATTTCATACAAAATAAATTAACACACAAATTAAGTTAGTAAGGTAACAAAATTAAGGTAAGGTAACACAAAAATTAATTATTACATTACCTTTTTCCAGTCATAGTCAAGTAGGATAGGTTAATTTTTGGCTTAATCAACTGCTTCTCTAAATGATATCCTCTTTTAGAATCATTTTTGGCTATTTTCTAGAACCTATTTTTTTGTACCTATATTAGTTTGCCCCCAACTGGCTCCTAATACAAGATTATTACTGCTGCCACACATTTCCAGTGCTTTTATTGGATTTTGACTTATTCCTGAATATTCAGCTAGAACATCTCAATTTTGACAAACGTAAGTCAAACAATAAAGCGCACTTTTTCAAAGAATGAAGTTGGAGTATTTTAATTGAATTTTTACTATATTCTTGGTATAACATTGTAATCTTGTTAGAATGTATCAGGTGGTGATTGTTTCAATGAAGAAAATAGATGTGGCATAAATACGGCTTAAATTAAAGTAAAAAAAGGTGTTGAAAATTTGACACCAGAAAGAGAAGAGGATTGGAATGTGAATTGTAAATTCGATCTCCCAATATTTTTCATTTATAGGTATCAAAACATTGGCCTTGTTCCATTTTAAATCTTATTTTTTAATGATATCTTCTTTTATGGGCATTACATGTCATTAGTCGTTCCATTTTTACACATTTCATCAGTACCAGAGAATGATCGACTCTCTCACATCAGATTCGCCTAATTTTATATATGGTTAAACTCCTTTATGGACCTTTGTTGTGTTCCACACTTGTTGATTTTAAGGTTATCTCGTTTCCAACTTATTTCTAATTTATAAGCTAAAAAGGGTGTGTTGTGCCCGATACATGTCCTTTCTATTTGAAAGATTTTCTTCCATCAGTTCAATTCTAAATTGGAATGTTTTGAAGAACAATTGCAGTATCAGCATTCCTTTGATCAAAATAATAGTTGACCATGGATGGTAGGAATGATGGACCTAATGTAACTGATATGCCAGCATTTCATGTCATCCCCATATTGTCTTACTACTGAATAGGTTGACTATTTTAATGAATTAGTAACCTTCTTGTAGTTCCCCAATTTTTAGATTGTTTGGATGTATCAGGAAGCAATAGGTTCAATGAAGAAAGTAACTGTTGCTTCAACACTATTTAATCAAGATTCATTAAAGGTGTTTTAATTTCTACACAGACCAGAGAAGAGGCGAATTGTTCTGTCAATTGCATATTCAATCTACCGACTTTTTTCACTTATAGGTATCAGAACATCGGGCTTAGTACGTTTGATTTCTTTATTTTGAATAACTTCTTTTATGAGCATTACTAGTCATTAGTTTTTCCTTCTTTTAGAATTGCTAAATTGGATTATTTTACAGAACAATACCTGATACTGTATTGTTTCGATCAAAATTACAGTTGATCATGGATGGTAGGAATGATGTTTGTCGAGCGTTTCATGTTCTACCCATATTGTCTTACCACTGAATAGGTTGAGTATTTTAAGGAATTGGTGACCTTCTTGTAGATCCCCAATTTTTAGATTGTTTGGATGTATCAGGAAGCAATTGGTTCAATGAAGAAAGTAACTGGTGCTTGAATTATATTTAATCAAGATACATTAAAGGTGTTTTAATTTCTATACAGACCAGAGAAGAGGCGAATTGTTCTGTCAATTGCATATTCAATCTACCGACCTTTTTCATTTATCATAGGAATTGGAACATGCTTATTTACATGTTTTAGGCATGTGTTTCTCATTTTTCTTCACAATTTTTTTCTCTTTGAGTTCGCTTTTAGAACTGTTGTGACATTTTCAATATTTTTTTTTTTTTTTTTGTAGAGAGAAATTTCTGAGTTACTATTTTTTTTCCAGAAAATTTTAATGTGTTTATTTGTGTGTTTCCATTTCTGGAATATTTCAATAATAGTATATTTCTTGTACTATCTATATTGTCTTATTATTAAATAGGGTTCCTATGTTTTAGTTTTGTTTAATCTTTAATTTAATTTCTTTGTTGACTGTATAAGAATCGGAACATGTTTTTTACAATCGAAACATGCTTATTTACATGTTTTAAGACTGTTATCATTTTTCTTTTTTTTTTATTTTTGGGACATAATCACAATTTTCATCACATATTCAATCTACCGACCTTTTTCACTTATAGGTATCAGAACATCGGGCTTGGTACGTTTGATTTCTTTATTTTGAATAACTTCTTTTATGAGCATTACTAGTCATTAGTTTTTCCTTCTTTTAGAATTGCTAAATTGGATTATTTTACAGAACAATACCTGATACTGTATTGTTTTGATCAAAATTACAGTTGATCATGGATGGTAGGAATGATGTTTGTCCAGCGTTTCATGTTCTACCCATATTGTCTTACCACTGAATAGGTTGAGTATTTTAAGGAATTGGTGACCTCCTTACAGATCCCCAATTTTTAGATTGTTTGGATGTATCAGGAAGCAATTGGTTCAATGAAGAAAGTAACTGTTGCTTCAACACTATTTAATCAAGATTCATTAAAGGTGTTTTAATTTCTACACAGACCAGAGAAGAGGCGAATTGTTCTGTCAATTGCATATTCAATCTACCGACTTTTTTCACTTATAGGTATCAGAACATCGGGCTTGGTACGTTTGATTTCTTTATTTTGAATAACTTCTTTTATGAGCATTACTAGTCATTAGTTTTTCCTTCTTTTAGAATTGCTAAATTGGATTATTTTACAGAACAATACCTGATACTGTATTGTTTCGATCAAAATTACAGTTGATCATGGATGGTAGGAATGATGTTTGTCGAGCGTTTCATGTTCTACCCATATTGTCTTACCACTGAATAGGTTGAGTATTTTAAGGAATTGGTGACCTTCTTGTAGATCCCCAATTTTTAGATTGTTTGGATGTATCAGGAAGCAATTGGTTCAATGAAGAAAGTAACTGGTGCTTGAATTATATTTAATCAAGATACATTAAAGGTGTTTTAATTTCTATACAGACCAGAGAAGAGGCGAATTGTTCTGTCAATTGCATATTCAATCTACCAACCTTTTTCATTTATCATAGGAATTGGAACATGCTTATTTACATGTTTTAGGCATGTGTTTCTCATTTTTCTTCACAATTTTTTTCTCTTTGAGTTCGCTTTTAGAACTGTTGTGACATTTTCAATATTTTTTTTTTTTTTTTTGTAGAGAGAAATTTCTGAGTTACTATTTTTTTTCCAGAAAATTTTAATGTGTTTATTTGTGTGTTTCCATTTCTGGAATATTTCAATAATAGTATATTTCAATTAATCCAATCTTAAATTGTGGCTGACCACTAATTATAAATTATTTTTAAATATTTACCAATTATTATTAATTATTACCAAAAAATAAATTATTTAAAAATAGTATATTTCTTGTACTATCTATATTGTCTTATTATTAAATAGGGTTCCTATGTTTTAGTTTTTTTTTAATTTTATACTTGGTTAAACTCATTTATCCTTTCGACCTCTGTTTAAGTCCTGCCCTA
This sequence comes from Aelia acuminata, assembly GCA_911387785.2. NCBI lineage: Eukaryota > Metazoa > Arthropoda > Insecta > Hemiptera > Pentatomidae > Aelia > Aelia acuminata. The sequence continues at coordinate 5,631,209 of OU426980.1, forward strand.
TGGAATTTTGTGTCATCTCCATTTGGCTATAACTATATTTTTATTTTGTCTTCGGTAGGATCTTTTATAGCATTGCACGTTTTAAAATTTGATTTCCTACCCGAGAAAACCACTATGATTTTTTCCCCGATAATTCACTTTCTTCATCTTTGACTGCAATTGAAAATGCATGTTCCTCTATCACGTTTTTATTTCCTAGTAGCCCTGTTTCAATTATATACATATATATATATATATATATATATCCATATTTGATCTTTGTAAAGGACAGAATTATAAATGCTTTAACACAGGAAGTAATGGCAGCAGTGATAACATGACATTTCAAAGTTTTATTCCATCCTTAAGAGCACAGAAATGTTGTTTTGTTGTTTTATGCCTGAAATAAAATATTTTATTTTATTTTTCAAAATAATTCAAATACAGTATTATTTATACCTGAATATGTACCAAGCTGTTCCCCAAAATTTCTTCCATTAGCAGATTTAGCAAAGTACATTTTATATTTTTCACTGCCTTAATGCCTCCCTGATTTAATTGCCCTGCAATCTTTGATGATTTTCCTAAGTACAGAAAACTTAAGTGAGTAACAGCAAGTGTAAAACTAATTTAGATATTAAATTATAAATCAACACTATAAAATTTAAGGGAAAAAGACGAGTATACCTATCAGAACATGAGGTATTAGAATACTAAAAACTCTTGAATCCTTTAGAAATATGGTAAGCAAACACATATAAGGCTAAGAGAATAGTCGCAACCCAAAGAAGCAGAGGGATGTACCCCCCTACCATAGCTTACTAGATCTTTACACAATCTTATGAAGTTGATTTTTTTTTTGATGAATTACGTTTTTTTTTTTTTTTTTGTTGCCCCCTCAGCTTGTCTATTTTGATACCTAGTTAAAATTTGTTACATTTTTTTTTTTTAATCAAGTGTGTGTTTTAATATGATTAGAATCACTATTAATTGATGATGGACAGTGACTTTCACTGCAGCTATAAGAATTTAAAAAATGAATATTAATTTAATCATTATTGTGGGTAACCACCTTGTTTTTAAATTATTTTAAATAATTTATTTTTGAAGAGAAAAGATTTGGCTCCGCCGAGGATCAAACCCGGGTCTTCCGCGTGACATGCGCGGTATACATGCAAGATCGTGGGAGAGTTGTCAGTGAAGAGGAAAGATTTGGCACCGTTTGGAAGCGAGCTCCATGGTGCAATGGTTAGCATACCGCGCATGCCATGCGGAAGACCCGGGTTCGATTCCCGGCGGAGCCAAATCTTTTCTCTTCAAAAATAAATTATTTAAAATAAAAAAATGAATACTTTTCAATAGTAAAGATGAACCATGGATAAACAAAAAAAATATACTTTACTGTTAAAAAAATATATCTTAAAAATTACTAAGCTTAAAATTAGTTTCATATTTTTATTTATTGCCTAGATTTTTTTCTTTATAAAGCATTGAATTCTTGATTTTAATAAACAGAAAACCTTTGGATTTTAAGAGAAAGCTGTCTGTATCATGTTTCTTCTTCATTAAAATGCTCCTGAACAAAACAAAAAGGTGTATGGTTTATTTCTTTTACCTTTTGTAAATTAATAGTTTTTTTCACAGATTTAAGAAGTAAATGCTGTTACACCATTATTTGGCCTTAAAAAACAAGTTGTTTATAGATAGTGTCAGGAAGAATCACCGCTAGGATAGAATTTTAAAAAACTCTTTTCAACAACTTTTATACAGATAATTTTGACTCATGGGTACATTTTGTGATACTTTATAGCACTTTAATTTTCAATATCTGAAATGTTTAATCAAATATTTTTTTTAACATGTTTAACTCATAAGAATATATTTCTCTTATCATTTTATATACATGGGTGATTCTCAAAAAAAGGTTCATTTATGGGATTGAAATTTTTAAGCAAGTGAACTTCATCAAAATTTCTCTAACTTTTCATGTCACTTCCTAGGATCATAAATATGCTAAGTGAGGTAGAGCTTAATAATTTTTTTTTTTTGGGTCCGAAATTCTATTTTATCAAGTTGATTGTAGGGTGGTAATGAGAACCACTAATGGTCCAGTAAGGAGCAAACAAGTCGGCTATTATTTCAAATATATCTAAATAAATATCATGAACTCGGCAAAACAAATAAATTAGCAATCTTACACAATCATTCACAAAAATACTTAATATAGGAATATTTCTATTAATCCCAATAACAAGGATATGTATATTTTTAGACTAAGCTTAATTTCTTAATAAATTAAACGTGCTTTCTTCAAAATTAACAGAATACCATGCATTAAAATCCAAAATCAATCACACATACATTGTATTACACTTAGTACGAAAATACTTAATATGGGAGGAGAGATTTTTCTTGCAGATCTCATTATTTCATTTAAACAGTTAATATATTTCTATTAATCCCAATAGCAAGAATATGTAAAAAGACAGGTATATTTTTAGACAAAGTTTAACTTCTTAGTAAATTAAACATACTTTCTTCAAAATTAACAGAACATCATACATTAAAACCCAAAATCAATCACACATACTTCTTATTATCGACTAAGTAATGACTAATAAAAAGCAAAGCCAGAAAAAGTTGTGTCATTCATTCTATGGACAAACAAAGTTTGATACCACCAACATACTAAACAGTCATTGTATCTTTTTTTTTTTTTAAATTACAATAAATTTCTAAAACTAAAGATAATATTACATTTATAAAAAAATAATATACCCTTTCCATGTCGCCATTTTGTATGCTCTCTTTGAAACTGACTATAAATAGGTTAGCCAAGCCCCACCCTATTACACAGCAATCTTGATATTTAACAGTTCAATTTACTTCTTTTAATCCTAGAAAACATTATTTTCTTTCCAATAGTTCAAAGTTATATAGAAAATAAAAACAATGATGAACTTAAGACCACACTCCAAAAATAAAGGTACATACAATATAAAAATACTATGCGACCTTGAATAAATAGTTTAGAGTAGGATTCTAATATTTGATTAAAAACGTAGACCTAAGGTATAATATCACAAATCTGTAGGTTTCATTGACAGAACATAATATTCAAATCAAATTCATGCTCACAAATATATTAGCTGTTATGTTGCCAACACTGTGTTTACAATAAAGGGAATGCAATGAAGCTGAGTATTAGAAACTTAATTAGTTTGAGATATAATGCTAGTTCCAAGAAAAAATGCAAACAGGCTAAACATTATATAATCAGCAAAACAAACAAATTAGTGATCTTACACAAATGTTTACAAAAATACTTAATATGGAAGAAGAGATTTTTCTCAACCCTGGCAGATTTCATTATTTCATTTTTAACAGTTAATATATTTCTATTAATTGCAGTAGCAAGGATAGGTAAAAAAATAGGTATATTTTTAAACAAAGCTTGATTTCTTAATGAATAAACTTGCCCCCCTCAAAATTAACAGAACACCATGCATTAAAATCTGAAATCAGTCGCACAAACTTTGTATTATAAACTAAGTGATGACTACTAAAGAGTAAAGCCAGAAGAAGTTGTGTCATTCATTCTATGGACAAACAAAGTTTGATGCCCCCAACATGTTAAACAGTCATCGAATCTTTTTTTTTTTAAACTTACATAAATATCTAAAACTAAAGATAACATTCTATTTATAAGCAAATAATGTACCCATTTTATGTCGCCATGTTGTATGCTCCCTTTGAATCTGACTAAAAATAGGTTAATCCAGCCCCACCCTATTACACGGCAACCTTGATATTTAACAGTTAAATTTATTTCTTTTAATTGTAGAAAATAATTTTTTCTTTCAATTGGTTCCAAGTTATATGGAAAATAAAATTAATGATGAATTTAAGACCATGCTCCCAAAATAAAGGTACATTCAACATAGAAATCCTATATGACCTTGAATAAATAAATAGTTTGTATTAGGATTCTAATATTTGTCTCTTGTTGATCAATTTGAACAAATTTTTGCAGCCATATCTGTGGCATATTAATACATCAAATACTCAGTTTAATCAAAATCGTTGGAGCCGTTTTTGAGAAAATTGAAAAAAACGTAAAAAGTTATTAAATAAAGTACCCCCTCCTTTTGACCAATTTTGATGAATTATACATATACATATACATACACTAAATACCCAATATCTAATTAGCACGGTTTATAATTTTTGAGCTAGTCTGTTCACACACAGACCATTTCACGGGACTTGGTTATTTGGACTCAGGGGACCCCAAAAGGTGTATTTCCATTGAAAACCGGAAGTCGAAATTTTTAACGATCGCAATACTTTCTCTTACTATATATTTCAAATATAGGTAAGTGAAAGTAAAACTACTGGAATGTACCACCCACCTCCATGGTATAAATTCCTCATCCTATACAATTGAGTAATACCAGCTAATGAGCATAGCCAGAGAAACCTGTGTCATACATTCTATTGACCAACAAATGTCTATGCCCTCGGCATACCCAAACAATCATTATTTATTTTTTTAAATTTAAATTTAATACTTATATATATCTAAACCCTTATGTATGCTCTCTTCTAAACCCTATTACAGGGCACTCTCTATATCGAGCAGTTCAATTTTTTTTTATTAATTGTATGGAATTTTAAATGGTTTAAATTTCATATATTTTTAATCCAAACAAAAATTAATAATGAACTTATTTCCATGCTCCAAAAATAATGGTACATACTACATTCAAAACCAATATAACCTTCAAAAAATAATTAGTTTATAGGAGGTTGCTAATATTTTTTTAAAAACTTAGACCAAAGAAATAATATAAAATCTTTAGGTTTTATTGACAAACAAAATATATACATCATCAACTTTATACCTACAAATATATTAGTTTGTTATATTCTGATTTCTTAATGAAAAAAATGAAATTATCAAAGAGTATTCTGATTTATTTTGAAAAAATAATACTTAACTGAATATTTTAGGTAGTCTCAATAAACATATGAACATAACCATAAAATTAAATTTGAAGAAAAATGATTGGCCATGGCCGGAATTCGAACCCGGGTCTCCCAAATTGCTTGTACAGTGCAATAACCACTTGTACCATTAGAGCCGCAACCCAAGAGAATAAACGATGTGTTAATTAGATTCTACTATTTGTCCAGCTCTGTATACTTTGCTTCAGTGCGGTAAGATCGGTGGGAAAAAGGATAACTGAAGAGAACAAATTGACATGCTTCGGTTGCGGCTCTGGTAGCACAAGTCATTGGTTGGTGACAATACAGTTCATACGTTGTAATTGTTAAAGAGATTTGTGAACAGTATTATCTACTTCATGAACTTCAAGGCCAGCTTATGAATTTTTATTTTGATTAATCAATATACCCTGGCAATCTGATGAGTCAAGATTCAATCAAGCATCATATATATATATATCCATCTGTTGACAACAAAAACGCTCTATGTGACTTCCATGAGCGAAGAGTAGCCTTGCTAGGTGAATGGGACCAGATTCCTCAATACTACTACTTACTGGAGACCAACCATATTCGCAGTATACCTACAAGACCACAGGCCGATGTTTGAGCATGGTAGGCAAGACTAGGTAATATATACCCTGATATTACTATTAAAAAGGAATTAGAGGTGTTCTACTTTTGTTTAAAAGATTGTACGTTTGCAAAGATTGTGCTTTATTTTACATTATATATATATATATATATATGTATATTATTTTAAATAGGGTTTTATTGTTTTTCCCCTTTTATTTGTGGTTTTCTATAAACATAAGTCACACTATGTTAAGGTAAAAAATTTTTTGAATTTGTTTCTGTTGGAAAAGAGTTAGTGACAATACTCAAGATGCACCAGTTTTTATGGGAAACAGTGTATATTGATTGATCAAAATAAAAATCCATAAGATCATTTTGTTTACAAATAAATGATAATGAATTGTTTTAGCAAAAAAATCAAAGGTTACTAACCTGGACATTCAGTGAAACAAAACTTTTTAATTGATTTTAATTTCAATGGTTAGAGTATTATAAGGTGTAGCTTGTAATAAAACCAATAAATCTTGCTTAAGAAATTTTTTTACCATTTAACTATAAACAATTTTTTCTACTTAAAGAACTCCTATATTATGGAAGCCCAATGTAAGAAATATCACCCATAGAACATACACCTCCAATTTCAACATAGTTACAACCAACAGATTTTAGTTCAAAATCGCCCCTCTGGCAGTGATAAAATTCTTACTAACTCATAAAACATATGGCTCCAATATGGCTTCATAGTTTGGTTTTTATTCGCAGAGGAAGGAAAAAACACTTACTAGTGCCCACCAGATACGCACGAACGGTGCGTGAAAATCACAAAAACTCATCCATAAAACATACTATTGATATTTGTCTGTCTAATTTTTTTGGCCAATTATTCCCCAAAATCAACTTTATGTATGCTTATTAAATTAATTATGGCAGCCCCATAATCAGACTAGGGTATGGAGAGAGGGTGGATAGCTCCACTTCCCGAAATAACAACTATCGTGAAACCTTCACCAGCCTCGGATTTTAGAAGTCTTGACGGTAAATGACCCGGCATCCCCAGAGGATTCTTAACTTTGGGTACTGGAACATATTGTCTCTCTATAGAGCTGGAGCATTAAAACTACACCTAGATGAATTTGACAAGTCCAAAATTGACATTGGTGCTATCAAGATCAGATGGACTGGTCAAGGAATTCTTGAAAAAAGACATCATTCCATTTACTACAGTTGTCACGAGGTCTCCATGAATTTGGCACAGGATTTTTGTAACAGGAAGGTACAGGCAGATGATAATAGGTTTCAAAGCAGTTGGCCAGAGGATCTGTCTCATAATAGTTAGTATGTGGAAAGTTTGACAATTATAGCCTGTTGAGTGTACATGCCCCCACGGAAGTGTCTGATGAAAAAGACAAGGATGCCTTTTATGAACTATTAGAAAGGACAATGGATGCATACCATAGGTATGATATGAAAGTAATTACTGGAGACTTAAATGCCAAGTTAGAGAAAGAAGCCATACACCAGTGGATAATAGGAAAGCACAGCTTTCACAGCTTTCATAAGACAACCAACGATAATGGTCAAAGGCTCATTAATTTCACAGAGTCAGAGTCAGAGAGTAGGTGTTGGGAGTACTCTGCAACCGCACAAGAATAATCATAAGGGCACTTGGAGGTGAAGTTGTTAATCAGATAGACCATATTCTGATAGAAAGACGCCTTAGAAGAAATCTATGAAATGTGAGGACATTCGAAGGGGCTAATATACAGGGTGTTTCGGAATTGCACGGCACTATTTTAGGTACGTGTTCTCTAACACAAAATAAACAAAAAAGTTCATATTAACATATATCTCAAACTCATTTATTAAACAGATATCAAAGGCTAAAGATTTATTATTTATTTACTGCATTAAGACTGACTGTACAACGTTTAACGTGTTTAATACTAAATAAAAGGTTTTAATCACCTGATAAACAAATGAACGATAAGCAATGACAGTAGTTGCTCATCTGTTTGTCTAGTTCTGTGTGTTTTAGTGTGAGTGAATCTTGTGACACAGTTCAATTTATGATTATCATGGGAGATACCACAAATTTATTCACTTTTGATGAACAAACAGACATGCTTTTAACTTATGGCGAGGTACATACAAACGGTGCTGCTGCTGTTCGAAGATATCGTGAAAAATTTCCTAACCGAAGAATACCAAATCGTAAAACGTTTGAGGCCATTGAAAGACGTCTTAGGGATAATGGTACGCTAAAACCTATACGAGTGAACGCCGGTCGACAACGATTTCGACGAACTGCAAACGTAGAAGAAGAAATACTCGATGCTGTTCAGTTATCTCCTACTACTAGTACCAGAAGATTGTCACGTCGTTTCGATGTTTCCTCTACCAGCGTATGGCGAACTTTACGCGAACAACAATTATATCCATTTCACGTATCAAGTAGGCAAGATTTGTTACCACAAGATTATAACAAGCGCAGAAATTTCTCCCAGTGGTTAATTCGACAATGCACACGAGATCCTAACTTCCTGTACTGCATTTTGGTTACTGATGAATCTTGCTTTACAAGAAACGGGATTCTTAATTTTCGAAATACCCATACTTGGGCCGAAGAAAACCCTCATACGACTGCTGTTGGACATTACCAACATACATTCTCTTTAAATGTCTGGTGTGGTCTTCTAAGCGACAAAATCATCGGCCCCTTCTTTTTGCCACCTAGGCTGTCAGGTATATCTTACTTGCATTTTTTGCAAAATAATCTGCATGATATTCTAGAAGATATTCCGCTAGGCATTAGGCAAAGGCTGTGGTTTATGCATGACGGTGCTCCAGCTCACTTTTCTCATAGTGTCACTGATTATTTAAATGCAACTTATGGAGACCGATTGGTTGGTCGAAACGGACCTGTTAAATGGCCACCACGATCTCCGGATTTAACGCCATTAGATTATTTTGTGTGGGGCTGGATGAAGTCTATGGTTTATTCTGCGGCAGTTGACACGCAAGAAGAGCTAAGAAATCGGATCGTGGAAGCCGCAGTAACTATCAACCACCATCCTGATGCTATACGAAGAGCCAGAGAAGCATGGATTCGTCGTGCTGAATGTTGCATTCAACAAAACGGAGGCGCCTTTGAACATTTACTCTAAATGTTGTAATAATAATAAATAAATAGTAATAATAAATCTTTAACCTTTGATATCTGTTTAATAAATGAGTTTGAGATACATGTTAATATGAACTTTTTTGTTTATTTTGTGTTAGAGAACACGTACCTAAAATAGTGCCGTGCAATTCCGAAACACCCTGTATATTCACACCACTTTCTGAGCATAGCACACATAACAGCGAAGATCTGCTCAATAAGAAAGTCCAAGGTTATTGAATAACACAAGCTGCTATGCAATTATCGAGGTATCTCACTACTATCCTGTGCCTAGAAGATATTGTTACATGTTTTATTCAAACATATATTACCATACGCTGAGCATGAACTCGGTCCATACCAGAGTGGATTTAGGAAAGGGATATCTATCTCAGAACAGATTTTCTGATTGTGAACCATTCTTGAAAGAGGCCATGCATATAAAACTAAAACCCATCATCTTTTCATAGATTTTAAGGCAGCGTATGACAGCATAATAAGTGAAGAGCTGTACAGTGCTCTTAGAGAACTCACTTTCCAGAGAAACCTATACGTTTGATAAGGCTCACCATGAAGAATGTGAGATGTAAAGTAAATGGCGAGAAATCCAAGCAATTTTATGCTAGAAAAACAAAAGGTAATGCTCTGGCCTGTACATTGTTCAACCTTGCACTTGCGAAGGCCATGATATGCAGGCTTAGGCCAACGCTAAGGTAACATTTTAACATTTGTTCAACTGTTGTCCTATGCTGATATGACATAGTGGGATGCTCCCTTGTGACTGATGCCTTCCTGACAAATTTCAGGATAGTCACAAACAACAGAATCCATACCGCCCATCTGGCCGTGATAAAATTGTTACCAATTCTTTAAAAATCAATATGTGTAATTAATGTTTTCATAAATATCCACCCATAATACATATGGCTGGAATATGCCTTCATAGTTTGGTTTTTTCTTTCTATATGAATAAAAAGATATAATATATCTTTGTTACTTTTAGGTGTCAGAAACACTAGCATTAATCCGCATTAGGAATAGCAAAGAATAAAAAACATTAATTTCAGTTTAAAATTTAAAATGAAAGTTTATAAACTCACACACAATTTTACATGAAGTTCTCATAGATATTCAGATAGATTTATGTAATAGATTATCAATAATTAAGATAAAGAATTTTATTTGATAGTGTTATAGGATTGTTCATCTAAAAGTAAAAAAGGTACAAAGAAAAATCAAATATTTTGTGTTATAAATATAAAATATAATAAAAATATATTTTAGAAATTCAATATAGATACAAATATTATTATTATATTTAAAATAAGATAAGGCGGCTCTCTGTGGTACCACCTGCGACACAACTAACATGTACATTGTATACAGAAATGTATGGTATGTACAGTATAAAAAAATAAACTCCTTTCTGGCAGGGTTACTGTTAGAAAGAAAATATAAGAAAAAAAATTCACAAATAAAATTTGCATTATATGAATAACATTAATTTTACATATTCGAATGATTTATAGGTAATATTCCAGGCACTTGATATACTACGGAGGGCAGGTCAAAACTTCACTTTATTTATTTATTTTTTCACTTTGCATTGAACGACTTGAGTTTACTTTAACCCTCTTATTTTAAGAGACGAATAGAAGGTAAAATAACTATACCCAAATAGGTTAATGAAAAGTTCCATTTCTGAAACTGCCATCCAAAGGATCTAGCGCCTGGCAAAAGGTTAACCATAAAAAATAAATTTCATGGACTGATAATAAAAAAAAAAAACATAATACTTAATAACAGAATAATAATATATTTGTACCTCTGTTTCAATGATAGAATAATTACATGATATTCAAATCCAGAAAATCAAAAGATAGAAAAAAAAATAAATAAAAAAATAAAATAGGGGGAAATAAATCAGAACTTATCTACAGTACAACCTCCATAAAATGGATTGTTTGGGGACTAAGCCATTCTTTCTTTAAACAGAGGTTTCTGTTAAAGGGAGGATTATAAAAAAAAAGAAGAAAAAAATGCGTGTTAGAGCGATTTATATGGATTAACCATTAACATCTGTTTCCGTTGATTAGAGTTTCCGGGTATGGGAGGTGAATCCATCCTCTGAGATAACCAGGACTTAAGAAATTTTTCGTTTAACAAAGGTTTCCATCATGAAGAGGTTCCGCTTATGAGAGGTTATACTGTATTAAGATTCCCAAATTAGGTAAAATATCGATGATCCAACATAATGAACAAGACAAAGCAAGTAGCACAAGTTTCTTTATTACACCTGAAATAAAATAAAAGAAAGGTTTGCAAAACAATTCAACAAATAATCAATATTATTGTAAATATACCTCAATATATTACCAATTTTTCCAAAACAATATCTGACATCAGCAGTTTCATTAGAGAAAAATTAAATGATATGCAGTGCCCTGCCACTCTTCATCTTTCAGAATTTACTAAACATTAAAAATTGAGTGAGAAACAGCAGTTATTAAAGTACTGCAAATATAGATTAAACTATACATAAAATACAGGATTCCATCATAAAAAATGTGATTTTTTTTTAAATAAAAAGGAAAACATTCAAAAAGGATGTAGTCGGAATTAGGTTGTTAACATCATTGCATAATCAAGACTAACTAAGAATTATCTCTGTCTGATCAGCTGGAATTTTTAAGCTGTATATTAAAAATAAAATGAACAGAAAAAGTTCTTTATTAAAATTTCCTTAAATAAGAATGGACAGCTCAAGCTTAAGCCTGCTTATGTTCAGATGAATCAATATAAACATTTTACAATTGAAAACCAATATCTCTTAGATAAATATCGCCCTCCTTCTTAACACCAAAATGTTTATTCACTTATCACCCTTGTCAGTTTTGTTTAAAAAAACAGAAATAATTATAAACTATTATAATAACCATTAAAAAATAATGCACAAAATTCATAAAAATTATGTATCTTTTTGAACAGCCTCAAAAGGTTATTTTATTTACTATAGCAATATTGAAAAAGAAACTGCATAGCACATATTTTCATTAAATATTAAATCACTATTTATATGTAGAAATCGTAAAGATATAAACTCCCGGTCAAAAGTATCGCAACACCTTAATATTCTTAATTTAATTGAAAAATTTGGCATCTAGGGTTTCAGGCCAATTATAAAAACAAACTAGAAAAAGAAAACAAGGTTTATTAATCAAATGTCTGTGACGCAGCTCACAGTGTTGGGCCTTGCATTGTTGTGCATAAACAGTGCTTCTGGGCCAATGAAATGCATGAAAGCCATGACATGTTCTTGAATGGTTTCCTCCACACACCTGGGGCCCGTCAGAACCCCACCACGCACCACGACGAGCTCTGCACGAGCACCCCAGGAGATGGCTCCCCAGAACATTAAAGTGCCTCCTCAATAAGGCACAGGGGAACTGATGCAGCATTGGCTGAACCATTCCTGAGGCCTTCTCCCCAGACTCTGCCTCGACCGTCTGGACTATGGAGAGAGACTCTCTTTTCGTCAGTGAAGAGTACGAGCTCCCAATCATCGGTGGTCCAATTCACATGTTCTCTTGCAAATACAAGCCTCGCTTCACTATGGTCCCTGGTGATCTGTGGGCCAGTTGCGGGCCTTCTCAAGGTAAGGCCAACTTCATTAAGCCAAACAGTTTGCCTTGATATGCGTAAGTTATGCATCTGAAGGAGTAGATTTTGGAGCTCTGGATTCTTCGATTCCTGTCTCCGTCAGGAGAGGAGAGGAAGAAGAAGGAGGAGAGGAGTGATTGAACCTACAAACAGTGGTCGTCGATGACGCTGGTGGCTCTTGGTCTTCCTCCAGTTTGCCTCCTTGAATGCCTTCCAGTCTCCCTATGCCATATAAAGCATCTGAGGACTGTAGAATAATGGAAATTTATATGAAACGCGATCTGACATACAAAAAGGCCCTCCTCTGCTAAAATGACAATACAACTGGATTCCTCTGGACTGAAATGCAAAGGTCTGTTCATTTTAATGTCTGGATACAGTCACTAGGCCAAAATTATTCACAATATGACCATACTCACCGTCAAACAATGAAATACATGTGAGCACTGAATGAGATGTGTGAAATATCACTGAAAAAAAGGACTTCTTAAGTACCTAATCCTTTCATAAGAATCATAGATAATCCCAAAGTTTATCATACTTCACCCTGTAATGGAATTAGGAAAGACGCTCTCCATTTTATTTTAAATACAAGAAATTCTTAGGTGTTGCGATACTTTTGACCGGGAGTGTATTTAAAATCTGTCTCAAAGAGTTCGTGCATATACCATAACTTTTTATTCAATCCATTTATATGGACACCATCCAATTATTAAAATAAAATAATATATTTCATCATTTTCCTTGATTTTTAATTATTTTATAAACATGCATACAAGGTTGTATAAGAAGATCTAGATAAGTGATATCTGACACAGAACTGGTTCCTATGCCAGAAGAAACTATCACACTACGCTCTCTTGACAAATCTTGCAACAATGGGATAGTATAGTAGAGCTCCTGGAAGAGACTGTAAACAAGGGTATTGTTCCTAATCAGTGGGCTTCAGATAGGTGATAAAAAATGGAGACAGGACTTATTATCAGCTGAAAAGTGAGGAAAACTGTCAGCCTAAATATAGGGGGGGAGGTGGAAAAAACATCTAATTTAGGCCATCAATTAGATACCTTAGAGGACAAATTGACCCCATGCTACAATTAGATTATGCATTAGGTCAAATCATGAAAAAAAAAAAAAAAAACAGTACAAGGAGGCTACTATAGCTATAGTTAACTCCACAATCCTGTAGTCAATAATTTTGAATTATCAGACGAAAACTAGCGATATGTTAATGAGCGTATTTAGAATATTTCCCCCTCCCCCAAGAAATCCTGATGATCGGGGAGGAGAGGTGTGTAGCATAAGTGTTAAATGGGGGGCGGTGGGCCCTTACTATAGTGATAACTGGAGGCGATCATTTTTCTCCTTAAAAAAAAAAATTAGAGGTTTTTGATAGTACTATCATTACTTCAAAATACTATCGATAGAATTATATCACTATATTGAAAAAGTATTCAGGATGATGGCCCTGATTTATCAGGCAAATGATTATTACTGGATCTAACAAAAGAGACAAGAACAGCTTGCTGCTCATTGACTTACGGTAACAAGAAGCTCAGCACTCTTTGAAAGTTGGCAGAGACATTCATTCTTTAGTAACAAGCCTTTCATCAAAGATAAAGAGAAACCTTGGACAGAACTATGTGCCATTTAACCAGTTGCTCTAATGATGACATAATGGGAATGTTCCAGACTGTATAGCCCGAATAGGCAGACAACTCAAAGAACAGGAGGGAAAAAGGTGAGACTTTCCAATGGCTTTGATAAGAAGTCTAAAAGAGTAGACACACAGCCTTCTGCCCTCCATGAAGTAATGCCCGACAGAGAATAGGGAAGTGATTTTTTTCAGTGGAAACAAATATTATACTGTTGTGGCATTAAAGTTTTATGAAAGTTTAATTCCCTACCGAAAAAAACCATATATTTATACATAATTCCAATAAATACATAACGACATAAAGGTGCATTTCTGAATAAATTTATAATATATGGCTCATGATTAGAGGGTACTGCATTGAAATATAGGCTGATACAAGATTCCGGTTCGTTGAAGTTTTGCGGTTTAATGTGATCTTTTTTTTATCTTTTTTTTTTTTGGGCTTGAATTTGAACTATGTAGTATAAAGGTACTCTCCTAATTTATTCGTGCCTATTAATTTTTTCATGGCTTGATAATGCTGTCAGTTTTAGATTTGGGTTTAAGATTATTTTTATGATCAGGCAACTGAGTTTTTAGATCTGGAGAGATAATGCTGACAAATGAAATATTAGTTTTTCAAGGAATTTTATAGATTAAGTTATATTGATATAGAATAGGAAGTGGGTAAAAAAAATAAAGAAATAAAAAACAATGATGTTATGTTTCCTGAAAAAAAAATTATTTGATTTATAATATCTCTCCACATTTTATCATTATGACTTATATTAATAAATAAGTTAACAATCAAACCTTAAGAAGGTGATTTTTATGGACAGATGAAGGCCAAAACCCATTGGGTACAACATTAGAAGGACTTGATTTCCAATCCCACTCATGCATAGGTATAAACCAGTTATTTCCATAATTAGCAACAATATAAGATTCTGTTTCACAAGGAATCCTTAATTTCAAGCCACAAAATAGAGTCCAGCATAAATTGAATTTAGGAAAAATATACCTAGAAAAAGAATAGAAAAAGAACGAAACTTCTAATTAATATTATATTTTAGTTATTCTAAGCTTAGAGGTCATTTTATTCATGAAAACTATTTAATCAAAAGAATTACTGTAAAAAATAAAGATTGAAACACCCTCTTATAGTAGCCGCAATCTTTGATGACACTTGGAGAAAAGTGGGAGACAGGTGTGACTGGTCAGAAACAAGAGATTCGTGCAGCATTGCTGCTTCACTCCCTCTTTACCTCATCATAATCATCACAGGCACTACACCAGATACAGGTTTTCACCACATCAAAACATCGCCTCCATTCATCTCTTGTGCCAGGGCCTGCTAAGCTTGAGTGTGTCAGGAGCTCCAGTGCATTGGCATAGACCATATAAATCTCACCACATTCAGTTTTCGGTACATTTGGCACAACTCTGCATTGTGCATCAGCCAGTAATGGGTGCCATCTTTTATAGGGCCAAACATTCATTCATTCGCAGTGCAACAGGCGCTTAAAGTGGTCCTTTGGTGCGCTCAACTTCCCTTCTCCAATCTTCCCTGTCATTAGCACGTCTCATTCCATCGGGTTATCTATGATATAGTCTTTTGCCTTTCCTCACTTCACCCATCCTGATTACGTGCCCCAGCCATCCAATCCATTGTACCCTTTGTGAAACAATCAGGTCATCATACAATGTGCGTGGCTCTTTGTTTTTTCGGAGTCGAAACGAACCATTCTTCTGTAAATTTGTCTTAGTATCTTTTTTTTTAAACATGGACCAGTTATTTTTTTTAACATGGAAATAGTATGCTGCTAAAAAGATTGGAAAAATTAGTGATTAATGATGGAAAAAAATTGAGTGGACAATGTACCAGTTTTAAATAATAAAACACCAATTTCCAATAAAAATTCTAGGGAACGCAAATACACCTCCAATACATTTCAACTATTAACATAAAGTAGAAATGTGTGTAATATAGATGATAGATAATCCATTCAGAATGAAAAAAGCAATATTAACAAAAAAAGGGCATTTCATAAGAAAATTTTATAGAATGTTCTGAAGGCCTATTAAAAATTAATAAATATCAATAAAGGATATTATAGCTTTCTTTAATTACTTAAACTTTTTTCCTGTTCTTAATTGTGTTCCTCCATTCCAAACATGATTATTCTCTTCGTAGAAAAAGAATATATCTAATTTGACCCCTTTATTGTCAATAAATGAAAGTTCTAATGAATCATTAGGTTGTCCAAACCAATGTTTAAGGATCATTCCATGAGCTTCCATGTGTAATATTATCCTTTCATCATAATCTTGAGCATTTATTCCTATATCAACATCTTTGCTATATGGTATTATATCGCACTGACGGAAAAAACCTGAAAATGACAAAAATATGATTAAGGGGAAATATAAAAAATTAAAATAAATAATTACCATTTTATATATGAAATAGAATATAAGGAAAATTATTGCTATCAGAAACATTGCCAACATAAGTTTTAAACAGAAATACATCTTCAAGGTCCCCTGAGTTGAAATAACCAAGTTTCACAAAATGGTGGGTATAAGCAAGTATGTGAACAATCTAGTTCAAAACAAGAAGCAGTATTAAATCTAAATTTAAAAATAAGTATAGGCCTAAAAGTTTAATAGTGACTTATTTGATCAAATCAACTAACTGAGAGGAGCACTTCATTTCATCTATTTTACAATAACTTTAAAACAGCTCAAACTTTTGAGATTTAACTCATGATCATGTAAGATTAGGTCTTTAATTTCAGGGAAGTATTATCCTCATTGAAATAGTTCGACAGGGCTGAATCTTCAAGATTTCTTCCCCTAAAATTGATTTGATTTGTTTATTTGAAATCATTAATCATTTCAAATTGCAGGTTGTAATATGGTTTAATTGGAACATTCAAAGAATTTTATAATAAATTAAAGGAAAAATAAGGAATGGTAAGATGCAACGAAACCAAAAGATATTATCAGAAATAAGTAAGACTAACTCACTATAACTGAAAAAAAAATAGAAAACTCGCAGTAAAACCACTATAGCCATAAGCCACCAACTACCAGTTATTTCCATAATTAGCAACAATATAAGATTCTGTTTCACAAGTAATCCTTAATTTCAAGCCACAAAATAGAGTCCAGCATAAACGGTAATAATTCTGTTCAAGATCATAAGTTTTGAAAAGACCTATATTGGTCATTAAAATACATGATTTTATGGTGTTCCATCAAGAAATTGCTAACTTGATCGGTCCGATGATTGGTTGGTCCAACCAAGCTTTCAGCGCTATTCGAGAGTTTAAGATATTAAAATTAACACCAAATCCAAAGTAAATTATAAAAAAGTGATAAGCTCTCTGTCAGCAAAAAACTATGACTTCCACTGCTATCAGTATATGGAGCGATGTCTGGTATATGGAGGGTTGTCTCGGGAACTAGAGATGAGATTAAAAAGATTAATGAACCGCCTTATCAGATTTATTATCGATCTACCCAGACACTCTCACGTCTCCCAATTGTAATACTGAGCAAGTTTTTCTTTTGCCTGAATCCAGACGACAATATCTGCTTGGTTCCTTTCTATTCCAATCCTTTAGAACAAAAAACCCACCTATATCCTCGACCTCCTTATACTTCGTTCGTCCATCCACCTATTAAACACAAGATCTCATCCCACAGACCTGTATGTTCCTACCAGTAGAAAAGCCTCCTTTGAGCGATCTTTTACTGTACGTGCAAGCCATCTTTGGAACTCCTTACCTAACTCCATTCGCAGCGCATCCTCCTTGGCCTCATTTAAATACTATTTATTCATCCATCTCCTAGATAATCAATCTTCCATACAAACGTAAAAATGGTCAATATTTAGAACTATGAGTAACAAATTATTTCTACTTTTATTATCCTACGTATAATGTATAATTTCATCTCACTGATCTAATTTTAGTCAGACAAATGTGCTACCACAAGTTTCCTTTCTGTTATTCTTAGGCGACTAAAAGTCCCAGAATAACGTTATATTTTCATTTCATTTCATCAATTAAGGGAAGAAAATTCTTTCAGTATGGTCCTAAGAGAGCTCCATTCAACCAAGCCCATCAGCGCTATCTAAAGCAATCATGAAGAAATAGGCAACACTGTAAGAATACTATCGTCCGTATCATAGCATACCACAAAATTCCCACAGCCACTTTTTTATTTTTCTTCGACCTAGAACCAGCTAAGAACAGTTCTTAAATATTTCAAGTTCATAGATTAGTTTATTCTATTATACAATTTGGGGAGCCAGGGCAGAAAATTATAATAGTGCAAGGTAACAAATGCCAACACTAGGGGCATATAAAGCCTAATACTGCCATTGCCAGGCTGTGTTGCAGTGCTGGCCCACATCCATCTGACACATGCCTGAAATTAAGAGAAGAACGAGAAAAATGTGCAGATTGCTTTGAGGCGAAGGTCTTCCAGCAAGCTGTAGAGGATTAGCAGTTTGTAAAAAAAATTAAAGGCAGAGAACCCATACTGTAGCATCAAAAAGCATTTATCAGGAAATTCACACTTTGGCAACTGAGATTAAAAATTTGAAAAATTTTATAAACGACAACTTCTCAGCACATCCAACAACCACCTTCCATCACTATTGCTGTAGACCATCCTCAACTGGACTCCAGGAAAACAAATGCTCTCACTCTATCCAAGAACCAACAGTCTCAACATACGACATCTAAGGGCTCGGCCAAGTCAGCACACCGACACTAGTCTCAAGCATCAACCTTTGCAGTTCAACCCTTAACCCATGTCTGTCCATTACCAAGTAACAACTGTTAGCTTTAAAGGGAAGACAGAGCTCTGGTTAGAACTAACTGTAACTATAACTAGTTATAGAAGTGAGAGATTAGTTTGATTAGAATAGTTAGAACTAACTTGAACTAACTATAACTAATGATCAGAGAAACATCTTATTCAAAAACATCATGTGGCACAGAACATTATCTGACGAAGATGATGGGCTCGATTCAGTGTCATCCCATCACTCATATATATTTAATGTTATAAAACGTGAAAAATTAAATTGAATAAATGCAAATTTAAATAACGAATTCCTTTCATGAATGAAAAATTATCCCAAATCATTGGTTTTTCAGCATTCTTCTATTGCCTTGACAGACCATTATTGGTCCCTGGTCTCCATTAATAACTTCTGCAGGTTTAAGCAGGTCTTCAGTTTCCAAAATGTGTAACGAAGAGGAAGTCTCCGCACCAAGGAAAAAAATAGCAAGGAAAAGTCCCAGAAGTAAGATGAACAGCTTTAATGAAACAGGTGTCAGGAACTACATTTATTGTTATTATTTTAGAAAAGAACTTCCTACAAGGAAAAAATTACTTTTATCTCTAAAAAACAGCAATTTGTTTAATGGAGGCATCACTACATTGTCTGTTGTTTTGAAACAGTTAGGCTTCAAATGGAAAAATAAATAAAACAGAAGATGTTTGATAAGCTGGTTGATATAGTGAACTGGAGGAGTGATTTTTAAGAAAAATAAGATCCAAAAATTTTAATAAATTGGTATTGTTGAACGAGACTTGGGTGAACAGTGGACATAAAACAAGCTATCATCGGCCTGACCTTAACTGACCTAGTTATAGAAATAATTCATCACATTAATAATTTAATTTATATAAATTTAATTAATATTAATCTATACACAAATCTACTATCAAACCACCAATCACACTATCGACCAGACTTCTGAAACACAATTTAATTTTCCACAATGAATATTGAGCCCATAGCTGTCATTCGGAGAATATAAATGGACTACACAACCACCATGACGGGCTTGACTCATTTCTTCATGATATTTATCTTGACATTTGTTTGACAACACACTTCATGCAATGGTCATATTTTTATAGACGAGATTACATCACTTATAGATCAGATCACCCAGACAACACTTCACATGCCAATTCTTGCATCCCTATTCATAAACCCTCATAACATTCTCTTATTTCTACCACCTCAACTGCCACTATTCAATCAAACTCGATGATCATTTCAACTCGTCCTGTCCATATTTTATTCTCGAGTATATATTATCCTCCTGGCAACTCCCTCTCCTATAATCTTCTTAAATTCTTATTCTATTCTCTCGAACCGCACTTCATTACTGGAGGAGACTACAATGTTTAACACCAATGATAGGTTTGTTGAGCATTTAACTACCATGGTAACACCTCTCTGGAGTCACAACTTCCAATAATTAATTACACCCTCTCATCCTTGAATTCTACCTATGGCCCTTAATTCTACCTATACTTCTTCCAAAACCTGACCTGATATTCTGATTCTATTTGTCACCTCCCAGCTTACATCATTTCTGGATGATATTCATCAGCAAAATCACAGTCATTTTGCTTTAATTACAGTAAAGTTTTGTAGCTAAATCTTCCCCCTCCTTTATTGATAAATAGATGTGTAAACTAGGAAAATTTTCAAGATGATTTAAAAATATACTAAACATGAAAATTCAACTCAAGACATTAATAAAGTCATAGAAAAACTTACAACCTCAATAACAAACAGTATAATCGATAACCTCACCTCACAGCACATTTGTATCTTCTTAAGAGAAAAACGCAGAGCAAGATCAAAGTGGTATAGGAAAAGATACCTATTTGATAAAATACACTAGGCAAAACAAATTGACCAACAGGTAAAATCAGGAAATTTAAAATTTAATAAAATTCACTTATAATCTCAAAGACTACAGAGAAATCGTTATGGACCACCACTAAAAAAAAATCTCTGAAATTCAAGGACTGTAATCATCCACTCATCACAGAATATTCGGCCAGCACCTCTTTGAAATGTTTAATCCACACCCTGATACCCTTAATGCTGCAATGCACCTTGAATGTATTGAAGCTAAATTGTACACTCCTTTCCAAATGGACCTTCTAACCATACCACTCCATGAAGCAGCATTGCTTTTGTGTGGTAGAGGTACTTTCAACATCATTAGAGCACAGAATGTATTGCATGAAATCTCCACTTATCGGTGGGAATATCAATATTTCCACTTTAATTGAAACTAGTGTGGATCTTTTTACCTTCCTGTCAATTAAGATAGCATTGAGGTATGATTATGTACAAGATTCACTACTTTTTTACTATCTCCTATTTCATTCCCATCAAATTTGGTAGCCTTTGAGGTAAGATAATCAAAATCCTCTATGCTTAGATATTTCAAAATTGATTGACTAGTTCACATCTTTACCTTCCTATCGATTTAGATAGCTATCAAGGTATGATTACGCGCAAAATTCATTGGATCCCAAACTCTCCAATCTCAAATAGCTATCCTCGAAGAATGGCGTCGAAACTGGAGAATCAATCCCAAAAATCCTCATGAAATCTTTACACAATACTGAAACGACAAGAAACAGCACGGCACTACCAACTACTCCAGCACTAGAAAAACGCTCAATACTCCTACTCTATCAAAAAAGACTAATTTATGTGACAGTAGATAATAAGACCTATTTTGACTTACATGGGACTCTACCAAACCATCAAATTCCACTCTAATCCAATTCTTATTTTGTTACCATTAAATTCATCACCAAATATCTTAATGTTCCATATGTCACCGATTTGGCCAGATCCAGATACCAGACCTTTCATAATAAACTCCTTGACCGTCCTAATCCACTTTTTCCCACCTCGCTTCCTCCTCAATTCCAGATAATCCTTTTAGGGGTCTGAAAAGAAGATGGCCTCATGACCTTCATGAGGATGGAATTATTAGTTGAGTGCTACCAATGGGTAGTTCTCAAACCATTCTCTAGATGTTTTTCCAGTAAGTGCTTTTTCTTTATTTTATAACCAACACATTTACTTGATGCCTTTAAATGTACAGTTGTAAATTTCAATAAAATGAAAAAAAAAAATTACCTAAACAAGTTCCACTACATATCCAAAATGGTACTGATAAAAGGTCAAGTATAGTTTTAGTTTTAGAAAGAAGTTTCCAAGCTTTATGTTTAAAACGCAGAGCACCACTAGTTAGCCTCTCCCCATATTTCTTTTTGAATATTTCTGCCCTTGAATAATTACATTCAATGAATTTGGCACTTTTAGATTGGGCAATAAAGTTGATTTCATCCTTTGGAATTAAAATATTGGATAGAAAAGATTGGTAACGATCAGAAATAGTGAACTCAAACCTGGAAAAATTAATGATATTTTAACAAATTTCATCATTGAAAAAACATATGATAATCTAAAATATTAAGGATTTTAAACTTGTAGCATTACATTCCTTAAAACCAATACAAAGAAAAACAACTAACTTATAAAATACTTGCAGGAAGCCAATGAAGAAGATAATTCACTAAACTGATCACTTACTTTCTCTTAAGCAAAGTGATTTTTGCTCATTAAACTTAAAAAAGAAATTATGAAATTTCATAAAAAGGCAATTTTTTTGTAACAGCTTCTCTGAACAACTGATTTATTTACTGACAAATCTCAATACTGATTTTAAAGCTTGATCTCTAATAAACAATAAACACATTTATACATGGTTGTATTACTGGTCAAGATTGGGCACTGATGATGACGAAATGATAAATTTGTTCATTAAGAGAACCTAAAGGTCTTAGCATATTATGATTTTGATAAAATTAAAATATAAACCTTTTTCAACCTTCCGTCACTTGCATGTGAGGATTCTTTTCAACATTGGATTAACCTGGTATTCTTTAATTTTATTTATTTAAAATAAAAAAATTCTTATCAGCAAATTTTAAAAAAGAAAAATACAATCAAAATTGTAATTAATTTAAATTGATTATTTTTTTATTACATATATGTTTTTCAACAACCCCTACCCTAATTGTAAAGAAAGTCTAAAAATAGAATAGATAAGGGTGGCAGGTTGCCCATATATCTTCGGGAAGCCTTACTGAAAAACAAAGGGACCTACTTGACACTGTCTAACAGTTTTAACATTTGCATTAAAAGGTCAATATAGCTCTACATTTTCCTCTAGATTCAATAATTATGTTAAATTATTATTGAATTTATAGAAAAATGTAGAGCTATATTGACCTTTTAATGCACTTATGCATTTGCATACATTACTTGCATACTGCATTACTGCAAATGCAAGCCTCTCTACACGATGTTGGTTGGTGACCTGCCAGCCTTCTCGAGGTAAGGCTAACTTCATTAAGCCTCCTCCCAACTTACTTGCATTAGCAAGAGAACATGTGAATTGGACCATGGAGGTTGGAAGCGCGTACTCTTCACTGACGAAACGAGAGTCTCTCTCCATAGTCCAGACGGTCATGGAGAAGGCCTCAGGAATGGTTCAGCCAATGCTGCATCAGTCCCCTTGTGCTTATGGGGGAGGCTCTTTGCTGTTCTGGGGAGGCATCTCCAGGGAAGCTCGTACAGAGGCGTGTGGTGGGATTATGACGGGCCCCAGGTATTTGGAGGAACCCATTCAAGAACATGTCATGGCTTTCATACATTTCATTGGCCTGCAATGACTCCTATTTAAATTGTATAGAGCATCTGTGGGACACACTAGTAGTATGGTTAAATACCAAAATCCTGCACCGATGACTTTGGCTGGGCTGAAAACAACAGTTCTGGAGGAATGCGAGCGAATTCCACTGAAACCACTCAAGACCTCATTAGAAGCATGTAATCAGAGCTAGAGGAGGAAACACGGCATATTAAGAACATTCTCCATACAATCCAATCTTTATTTACTTCAATAGTTCTAATTTGATTTAAATGGGTATTTAGGTTTTGTTTATTTTTTTGTGAAAAATACTTTTTAATTAGCCCAATTTAATTTATAAACCTTGTTTTCTTCTTCTATTTTGGTTTTACAATGGGCCCAAATCCCTAGAAGCCAAATTTTTCATTAAATTAAGAATATGTAGGTGATGCGATACTTTTGACAGGGAGTTTATTTTTAAAATAAAAAATTCAAGTACCTAAATTTAATGTCATTGCTTAATATAACGATTAACAGACTGTAAATGATAAAATAAACAAGATAATTTAATTATAATTACACTAACTTATTTAACAAAGTTTCATGAAACAACGATGAATTACAATATGGTATTATTAAATGAAACTTTTCAAGTTTAATAGAACAATCCCTGTCACTTGCTAAATTTCCATACCACCAGGTATTATCCTGAAAACAAAAATTGTTACATAGAGAAAAATTTAATACAAAAATAATATTTTACTAGATAAAAAATTGTCTGTAAACATAATTTTTATGATTATAAAAATGTCTTCATGAAAAGTAAATATTCGGTGAGAGTATTAATAAACAGAGTAGTGATAAGACAAACTTTAAATTTACATTTAAAGTTTGTGTCCACTTAGAATTGAATTATTTGAGAAATTCATTCATTTGTAGAGTAATCCTCCAAGTTTTTGACCAGTACTTCAGAGTAAAATACACCCGAGTACAGCTCCAAACTTTAATGCACACATGAGACTAAATTAACTTTTCCTTTAAAAAGTGGTGATTTTTTTAAGTATAACTGTATTATTATAAATATGTTATTATATTGTTATTAATTATAACAATATAATAATTGTTATACAATATAATTAAATTAAACAATAAAATGTTATATTGTTATTAATAATGTTATTAATGTTAATATAAAAAAGTTATTAATAATATAATAAATATGTAATTCGATTATAAAAAAAATCAAAATACATTTCTAAACAAATGATAAAATACACCAGCATAAATTTGTAACTGCATGATAATGCATATATGATACATCAAGCTAATGCTTCTTAAGGAAATAAAATACATAATTAAAGGATAATAATTCATCTTTCTAGATTGACTTTCTGTAGCCTAAATTATTTAAATGATTCATGCTAATGACTGACCAAAGTTTCATAAACCTGGTTTCGGTTTCAGCTAAAAATCGGCTGAATCTTCAGCCGAGCCGGAGGGAGCAAGATTACACATTTTTCGTTCTTGTATGGCAAGCGACTCAGATGCAATAGCCAAGCTTTCTACATCAGCAGCCCGCCCTCACCCTCTGGAATAACTTTAAAACTTCCCCACACCTTCAAAATTTTGAATTTTTTTCAGATTTGACCATGAAGAAGCATGTTTTTTACAACAATATTAGAAAAATATTCAACACATTTTTAAACTAGATTAAATTAGCTACAATTTGGGACCAAAACTCGTTCAGCAGATAAAATAGTTTCTGAGACACAGCTATTCAAAGTACGTATACATAAGGCCGCCATTTTGTATACCGTTGGCTTTATGATGACAGAGATTTACTAATCATATCAGGCTATCAGATATATTCATTAAAGATGCACAAAAGTTAGTATGAAATGGGTCATCTTTTTGACACTGGCTCCGGGACTTGGCTGTTTTCTGGTTGTAAGCATACCACCCCACAGAACCTTTCCCCTCCTCCACTACTCCCCTCCCAAATGTTAAATTGAATAAATGTTTACTTCACTTCTATCACACAGGTTATTGAGTATTTTAAGACAGTTGCATGTGATAAAACATGAAAATAACTTAAAAATTTTAATTTCAAAATGTCAAACTTTGAAAAGCTGAATATTAAAAGCTATTCAGTCTATTGACCCAGTTGAATCTAAGCGAATTTCATCTAGTTTAAATATTTTAGAGTAATTTTTGTCTAATACAGGCTTCTTTTATTTTCTACTTTTTTTTTTAAGAATTGAGGTTTTTGAGATTTTTCAACTAGCACGTCTTTTTTATTTACAATTAATGAGTTTAAATAAAAAAAGAGATGATTTTTGATGACTTCTTGAATCAAAACTCTCTTACTACTCTTCTATACCACATTGCATTGTATGAATTATTGAGTTCAATTACTGTCATGCTATAAGCTAGCTTTGACATTATTGCTAAACTAGAAATGTTACACACTTACATATATTATACATACACACCTAAGTAAGTTTCGCTTTTGGTTTCAGTTCGGCGGGACACTAATTCATGGTAAAAATAGCTAGTGTGCAGAAAATGATTTATGAGGTGAGGCTCCCGTAGAAGAGATAAGACATAAGTGATCTACTGCCCAAGATTTAAAGAAGTCCTTAACAACCATTTCAAATACTTGATAATATTGTGAAACTAGCATTTATAAAACTCTTAGGTAGACATAAGGGTGACAAATGAAATCTATGATTAATTCATTCTCTTTCAAATATTTGATTCTCAGGTATGTAAATACAAGTGACCAAACTAGAGCAACAAAATAGAGTGAACAAAATAGAGCAGAAGATAATCTGAGGTGGGGGTCTTAAAAATAGAAGAACACCAGCTACAATTCACAATACTATAATATATTTAGGTGGCCGTTTATAAACACCATATGAATTGAAGATAGTCAAGAATGATGAATAGCAATACGATTTTTTATACCAAAAGTGAAACTAGGGTGTGAAGAGGAGGAAAGGATGAGGTAAAATTTATTTCCAAAGTATACATAGCCAGAGGCTGTATTAATCTGGAGTTGTGTATAATTGAATTAGAATAAAAAAAAAATCAGTTATAGCAACTATTTAATAAAATACAACATACAACATGCAACATGCATGAAATTCCAGATAAAATTGAAGAAACAAAATTTTTTATGCTAAGTAAAACAAAAGAAAAAAAAACTTATATACTACCAAAAATATATTACCTCCCTGGGATATAAAATATAAAAAATATAAATATAATTTCTCTGAAGAACCAGTGCAACAGGTAATTTCAATTTAAATCCCATATCATTCATTAATGGTTTTTCATTATAGAATAACTCTGTTTTAACATTATTCATCTTTAAAATTTCACTTGTCTAGAAACAAACAAATTGTTCAAAGTCATACAATTTTTAACATATATTAAATACTAAACAAAATAAATGCAATGTCTCATCATTTATTAATCACATACCATAAGGAAATTAAAGTGATATCAATAAAATAATACTGCTATTCCATTTTTCATCACACACAGAGAAGTTCAAGACACTTAAACATAATATTAAAAACTAGAAATTTTTGGAGGTGATACGTGATCGGATATATATATATATATATATATATATATATATATATATATATATATATATATATATATATATATATATATATATATATTAAAAAAATTAAGATTGAATCTGAAAAAAAGCTATAACGGCAATATATCAATCTATTTCATCTCAAAGGGGTTTCTCAAGGTGGTATCCTTGGTCCCATCCTCTTAACAGTTTATACAGCTGATATCCCAAATCTTCCTTGGGGTCACCTCTGGTGTAGTGGTTAGCATTGCAACCTACAATACTAAAGGTCACGAGTTTGCATACCGCATTGGCCCTAGGATTTTTTAAAGAAAGTAAAAAATCATTGGTTCTGCCATCCCTCTGATAGGACGTAAAATGGAGGTCCTGAGCATTTAAGATGTAAGATACCTATCCTAAATTATAAATGGATAGCCAAAATTTAGGACTCCCACTGTAGCATTGTCCGATTAGCCTTAGTAGCATAAACAAACAAACAATTCCACACACAGCAATTACCACATATGCTGGTGACACTTGTGTGCTATCAGTTAATAATTATCCATTTACAGCTTCCTAAAACCTGCAAGCTCACATCACAAGCCTTGAAAAATGGTTTCAAAAATGGAGAATCCAAATTAATCCCAACAAACCCATAAAAACTTTTTATGAACACAGTGTTTTTAAAAAAAAAATCATTTTTTTTGGTGGGGGAGAGGACACACTAATATTGAAAATGGTAACCTTTACAGATTACTTTCAAATTATGATCAAATATTATGGTATCAAGAAAGATGTTTGTTAAAATATGTAAGAAAAATATGTAAATTTTTGAATTTTAATGGGAGGGGGGTGCGCTATAATATTGAAAAAGTTATATTTTTCAGATTTCTTTGACAAGAGGGTACATATATATATATATAATTGTATGTATATTCAAGTCAAATTCAACCGCTAAGTAAAGGTAACTTTTCATTATTATATATAGGGGGAGATGGGGCACAATGAAACACAAAAATTTTTTTACCCATAGCACCCCATGAGACTTCATTTTCAATTTTTTATTTTTTCCATGTTACCTTAGGATCTAATCTATGTAAGAAATGCGTTAAACATTATTTTATGCATCATGTCTGACTACGAGCAGCTATTTTCCAAAAAAATAATTTTGTTTCAAGGTGCCCCATGCCCGGGGTACAATGAAGCAGCTGAAAAAAACATTACTATAATTAACAAAAAAACTTCTTCGTGTCTTAACATTTTCATCTCTTTCTCTGTCTTTTATGGTATAAGGCATCACCTAGTATTGTTGTAGAGTAGGTTGGAACAGTCATAGTCAGAGTTATAACTCAAAGGGCATTGCTGTTGAAGGGGCCGACCTCAGATAGTGTTCAATTATTTGAACACTCTCGTGCTTATGATAATTTTTGTAAACTCAATTAAATTATTACAGCTTTCAGACATTTTAGCCTATCAAATTCAAATAATCTCAAAATGAACATTTGAAAACACTTAATTCATCAAGCATGACTTACCAAGATCAAAGATATCAAGACACTCTAATGTCAAAATTTTACCTGTAAAATTTGAACACCACCTTAGTGTGAGGGATAGTGAAGTTAGGGAGCTACCAAATTTCTTGTCCTTGTTAGGGACCCTCTGTTCCCAAATAACAAAAAAAACTAGATACTTCATCTAATAGATTAGATGTCCCCAAAGAAGGGTTAAAAAAAACAAAACAATACTAACAAGTAAAAACTTTATATTTCAAATAATCTTAAATCATAGAGGTGGTATAACAAATAATAAAAATAAAATAAGAAATAAAAAACAAACATAATATTAATTCATTTCAGGTTCACATTATATATATTTAAAACCTATGGGTGCATTTAAGCCACACCGAATAATCAATTAAAATATCTGTTCTCAATACACTGTTTGGTGCAGCTAAACTCACTTTAATATAAATAGAAAATTTGAAATGATTACTTAAATTAAAAAATGATTACTTACAAGAAACAATTGCAACTTATCAAGAAATTTTGAATCTATGCCCAGTATTATAGGTGTTTCAAAATTGAAAGATTGGTTTGGAACCTGAAGAAATTTAAGTAAATTTCCATCAATAATAAATACATCCAAACCAACATTTCTAGCAATTTCATTAATTATTTTGAAATCAAGAGTAAAAAATGGACGATTGGACACTAAAACCATAGAATACTTGTAATTCAGATATAGTAAATAAACCGCAAAGCAAAACCAACCAATAAAAAAATAAAATACACATTTTCTTTTTTTTAACATGTTCAAATATACATATAATTAGCTCCAGATACACCTGTCAAAGCAAAAAGTCTATAAATACGAGGCAAAGAGGTAGGCAGAAACTTAAAAAAGTTTGGAGATATTTAATATCCTACATATATCTTCTCTAAGCCTCTAGTCTCTCCCCTAATCATAAAAAGGATAATTGAAAAAAAATTAAGATTTCATCAACACTTTTCTATCAAATATAAATTTTATAGAAATGGTATAAGGTATGGTACCTACGAAAATTAACACTAAAGTTGAATAATTTACTGAAGCTACCCCAAAGCCTACAAGGAAAGCATCCCCAGAGAAAATAGGAATAGCTACTACAAGCTTGAATTGATGCAAAACCCTTGAAAAGAGAGTACTACTTTGGAACATGGCTTAGGAGCTAGGGGTGAGGCCAATTAGACTGGCCATGATATTAGCGAACTCCCACCGCGTCCTTTCCAGTTAAAAATAACAAAACTCAAGGAGACCTAAAGCGTTATAGGGTCCATACGATGCCCAGGAGCTCACGTTCGAATGCACTGTTCAACGTTTCTGCATCCGTGAGGTGCCTAATGGCGTATACCACTAGCCGTCCTCCTGTCGCTACTTTCTTTGATAATAGCATCTTTGATAAGCTAGCATCCGTGGAGATGAAAAATTGTTTATAGAAGTTCGGAAATACTAGTCTTGGCTCCTCCTGTAACCAGTCCATCACTTTCTGATGTCTTCCATCACTGAGGTGATAACAAATTTTTGTCCTATTTTTGGGTCATTTTCCCAGAAAGGGCAAATCGCTGTCCCCGATGGATTCTGAAGCCCCCTCACCATTTTTGTTCATTAAAACAACCTCTAATTAGGATCTGTGACTTGCCCTGTCGACTACGTAGGGTTTTACTCATATAACATTAAAACTTAAAGATTGAATTTTGATATGACCAGTGGAAATCTCCATCCCTCGTTATGTCACAACTCCAGTTTCCAAACTTCACGTTCATCTACGAATTGACCATTGATGCTTTTTGAATTTTATACAACTGTGGTGCTGTTCAAAACATCGCAAGATTAGAATGTGAGGTATGCGATATTTTTAAGAATGATAGAATAGTACACAGAGGAGGTAAAAGACTTGTCCCCTGTGTTTGGGTTTTCCCCCGCTTACGTAGTATTTTCATGTTTTGGCAGTTTTAACCTTTACAGATGACGGTGGATTCTGGCTAAGAGTAGGATTACATCTCGGGTAACAACTCTTTTTGCCTCCAAATGTTTTCAGTTACTGTAGAACCGTCAGATAACAACGTAAGTACTGCGGCGTGAGCGGCATACAACCCGTGTCATTGTCCCGCCCGTAGCTACTTAGAAGGTAATTTTATCGAAATTTTTTCATTGCTTTCATCTTTTAGAGCAAGTTGATACGTTTCTGACGGTCTATCGTTGTTTAAAAAAATGGCTGTATTTAAGTAGTGAACAGAAAAAAAAATGGATGGTCATACAATACAATATCCGGTGTCATTGTCCCGCCCGAGTGTACTCGGAGATTAATTGTATCTAAATGTTTTCGTTGCTTTCTACTTCTAAAGCTCATTGAAACGTTTCAGACGGTCTACATTTTGTCAAAAATCTGCTATATTTTAGTAGTAAA
This sequence comes from Aelia acuminata, assembly GCA_911387785.2. Classification (NCBI taxonomy): domain Eukaryota; kingdom Metazoa; phylum Arthropoda; class Insecta; order Hemiptera; family Pentatomidae; genus Aelia; species Aelia acuminata. The sequence continues at coordinate 5,662,310 of OU426980.1, forward strand.
CGAGAAAAAAACTAGATAGCCTCTCAAATTCTGATGTCATTATCCCGCCTCTATGGAATTGGAAAGTGATTGTATCTAAAAATTTTCGCTGCTTATTACTTATAGAATTCGTTGGCGCGTTTCCAACGGTCTATCGTTTTGTAAAAAAGCAGCAGTATTTAAGTAATTAACGAGAAAAAACTGGATGGTCATAAAAATCAGGAGTCATTGTCCCGTCTGTCTCTACCCGAAAACTAATTGCATCTATATTTTCTCGTTGCTTTATACATATAGAGCTCGTTGAGACGTTTCCGATGGTCTATCATTTATTTCAAAAACGTCTTTATTTAAGTATTAAACGAAAAAAAAAATGGATGGTCATAAAAATTTGTTTAATGGCTGATAGATGGCTTAGGATTTTTGTCAGCAAAAAAAAAAAAAAATAAAAATAAAAGAGAAAAAATAAATAAAAATTAAAAACTCAAGAAAAAATATATTTAAACGAACCCTCAGCACATTTCTTTTCCCGTCTTTGCACCCTGCCCTTGTATTACCTTGCATTGGAGTTCAACCAGTGCTACGTAAAGAGCATCCTTAAATATTTTCGAAACGACTTTTTCAATTTCAAGAATTCCAAGTTCAGATTCGCCCTTTCTGGGAAAATGGCCCATTTAGAAGATTGTTATGGGGCTCCAGATATCTTGATATCTCCGGTACAAAACGCCTATAATAATTCAAAGTTCCCAGTAACCATGTTATCCCTTTAACGTCCTTCAGAATGTTCATATGCTGTATAGCCTCTATCTTAAGGATGTCAGGTACTACTCCTGCTTCGATATCGTGTGACCTAAGAAATTTATTAGTACTTGGTCCATAATTGACTTCTCCTTGGGCAGCTTTAATCCAAATTTTTCAGCCGATAGAAAACACTCCAGGTCTTGGTCTTCGTTCCTGCTGAAGATCAGTAAGTCAACCATGTAGGCCTAGCAGAAGGACTCGTTTATCCCACGTAAAAACTCTTTGAGCCTTTGGTACGTTAATGGCGCGTTTTTAAGTCCGAAAGCATCCTTTTGAACTCAAAGTGGTCTCTCTCGAACGTAAACGCCGTCTTGTGTTTATCTCTGGGATGCATATTTTACAGTTACAATAACAGAACACACCATAGGGCCATCTTTCCTAGGAAGCCGCCCCAGATGGGCATGCAGGTCTGCATATTGAGATGAAAGCCCCATCAACAGACTAGGGTACAGAGAGAGGGTAGACAGCCCCACTACCCAAAATATTAACTACATACCAACAAACCACGTCGTGATACCTACACCAGCTTAGGATGTTAGCAGTCTTAAAGATGTAAGACCTAGCACCTCCATAGGATACTCAACTTCGGATACTGCAAAATATAGTCCCTCTATAGACCCGGAGCATTAAAACTATTCCTAGTCCAATTTGATAAATATAAAATTGACATTAGCACTTTCCTGGAAATCAGATGGACTGGTCAAGGTGTTCTTGAAAAAAGTATCACTCCATTTACTATACAGTCAGTGCAGAAAGTATTCGAACAGCCTGAGTAATATGTAATTTTAATCGTTTTTATAGATTATGTTCTGAATATTTTTAATTTAACTTACATATTACCTTTAGTTATGCCTAAATAGGTGAAAAATGGATTTATTCCCCCCTAAAAAAAAATCAAATGGGGAATCAGAGTTAGATATAAATAAATTCTGTCTGAGACGAAAAAGCAAAAAGTATTCGAACAGTAGGAGAATTTGAACCAAAAATTACTTGTTTATCGCGATAATCCTTTCTGTATCACTAGTATAGGCTTAGTTATATTACTAAGTCTGCTTTGCATCAGTCAATGTTAGATCGCTCAAGATGGGACGTAAATCAACAGGGACAACCCCCGAAGAAAGGAAAATTATAGTAAATTTACATAACCAGTGTAAATCGTTGCCCGAAATCGCCAAACTAGTAAGCAAGAGCCATGTAACAGTGTCAGACATTATTAACCGATTTGGGAAAACTAAGTCGTATCAATCTCAACCTCGCAGTGGTCGACCTAAGCTGCTCACAGAACTGAACGAAAGTTGGATGGTCAGGTAAATCCTAAATTAAGTGCTTTGAAATTGGCAATGGACATAGCTCAAACAGAGAATATTAATATTTCGGCCTGTATAGTGCGAAGTTACTTAAGAGATTTAGGTTTTCCTGGGCGAACAGCACGTAATAAATGCTTTATTTCACAAACGAATAGGGTGAAGAGGGAAATTTATGCAAAAGAACAGTACAACCAACCTCCAGACTTCTGGAAACGAGTCATTTTTACTGACGAATGCAAATTCGGAGTGTTTTCTAAAAGAAATCACCAAAAAAGAAGGAGGAAAAAAAACTGTTCAATGGCTGCAAAAAATTTAGTTCTAACCGTTAAGTACAGAGGAGGTTCCCTTATGGTTTGGGGCTGCATGAGTGCCAAGGGAGTGGGTAAATTATTGTTCATAGATGGTATAATGGACCATGGAAAATATGTCAACATTTTAAAGGAAAATTTAGCACCAAGTGTCGAGAAAATGGGTTTGGGAAATAATTACATATTTACCCAGGACAATGACCCCAAGCATAGCGCTTGAAAAACCAGGATTTGGTTACTTTACAACGTTCCAAAATACACGGTGACACCCCCCTAAAGTCCGGACTTGAATCCTATCGAACATTTGTGGGACACCTAAAAAGAAGAATGGCATAACAGAAGCCTTCCAGCCTGCAAGAATTAAAAATTTTTCTTCAGGAAGAGTGGGACAGAATACCGATTTTGTTTTCAGAAAACCTGGTGTTATCTATAACAAGACGCTTAAAAGCTGTTATTGACGCAAAAGGGGCGCCGACGAAGTATTAAGCTCCGAAATAATAATTATTTCTCGACTGTTCGAATACTTTGTGTGTGAAGTGTTTCCACAAGTTTTTCAAGTTTTATAAAAATTATTATGTTAACCTGTTAATAAAAAAATTGTTACTCTGTTGTTGTATTCTAAAGTGTTTCATGAAATGTTTCTTTTTGCAGTCAGCTATATTTTCTCCACATATTAACCATTTAAATTCACAATGACACATACTAAAATAATGTTAACTAGTGTTCGAATACTTTCTGCACTGACTGTAGCTGTCACCAGCGAGAGTCAACATGAATTTGGCACAGAATTTGTTATAAATGTACAGGCAGATTATATTTGGGTTCAAACCAGTTATTCCGAGAATCTGTCTCATAAGAGTTCGTGGCAAGTTTTCCAATCATAGTCCGTTGAGTGTACATGCCCCCACAGATGTGTCTGATAAAGAATACAAAGATGCCTTCTATGAACTATTAGAAAGAACAATGGATGCATGCCCTAGGTATGATATAAAAATAATAGCAGGAAACTTTAATGCCAAGTTAGGAAAAGAAGCTATATACCAGTGGATAATAAGAAAGTACAGTCTTTATGATACGATAATCTTCAAAGTCTCATTAATTCAAGAAACCTAGTTGTTGGGAGTACCCTACATTCGCTGAAGAATATCCACAAGGGCATTTGGACGTCACCCGATCGGTCAGTTGTTAACCGGATAAACCAGATTCTGATATGAAGACGTGATTTAAGCAATATACGGAATTTGAGGATATTCAGAAGTGCTAATGTAGATTCAGACCACTTTCTACGCATAGAACACATCACGGTGAAGATCTGCTCAATAGGAAAGTCCGAAGCTGTTAAGAAACACAAAAGTTTCATACTCAGAAAGTTGAAGGTGCCAGAAACTCAACGTAGGTACGCTGAACTACTAGACTCTAAAGTACATCTAGGAAGCTTCGGCAATGGCCGGGCCAACAAGAAGTCCCGAACGCACATTCATAAAGCGATGGAAAAAGCTGAAGAATTACTAGGACAGCGCGAGAAGAAACCATGGTCATCAGGGTTCGATGAGGAATGCAGAGCAGCCATGAACAGGAAGAATATTGCATACGCAGCAATGATTAGGACAACCATAAGAAGGGCTGTGGATGATATCATCTGAAAAGGAAGGAAGAGAATCGCTTACAGCGCATGAAGAAAGTACAAAAGGAGAGAGAGGAGTTGGGAAAGATAGAACTACTGCGCCAAAATAAACAATATATGGACGTTTTCAGAATGGTCAACAATGAAAGAAAATCCTATACGAATAAACTAAAATCATGTAAGGATAAATAGGGTAACCTGGTGTCCAACAAGACTAATATTCTTGCTGAATCGAGGAATCACTTTAATGATCTCAACTGTAGGGATGAAAGTACCAGTCATGAAGAAATCAGTAGGAGTCGAATGAAAGAACAAGATATAGATCTAGAGCCACCCGATGAGGATGCCATCAGAAATCTTAAAATAGTAAATAGAGAAAAATAAGGTTTCTTGTGCCGATGGTCCCAAACGTTTTTAACGATAGGAAGCGGCGTGTTATAAGGCAGGAGTTTTTGAAGCATTTTCCCAAGACATGGGGGACTGCTATTTCAGACTTTATGTCGAATTTATGGAAGATAAGCTCAATTATTCTCGATTGATCGCAGGCTCCTGAGACTCTTCGCAGGGCCGCATAGTTAATTAGTTTTCATGCAGACCCCGAAAGGACACACTTCCTTGAAGTATCTGTTTGGTTTTTTGGGTATCTTTAAAATTCCGAACCCCTATTGCCGTCATCTGCAGTTGGCGGAATTTTCCTGCAACTCTTACACTTAAAGTACTTCGAATAAACGCATTGCCATAAATTCATTAATACACCTTATTTTCAGCTCAATGAATATTGTGCAATAATCACCAACTTAGTTCTGATTTTTTTCCACTTACAGTTTGATAGTGACATTTAAGGCAGTTTAAGCTCATTGGTTTTGTTATGACATTTCGTGAAAGTAGGAGGTTATCAAACATATCTTATATTTGTTTTTTCGAATTCCACTAATTTATGGTTATATGAAATTCACTTATAAATGCTCAACGTTGCATAAATCATTTCAGTGATTAATTAGAAGTAATTATGTCGTGTGTGAAGTGTAATATTAAACAGTGGTTACGCTCTATTCACATAATCACTTATATTTTAATATTAACAGTTGTTTTGCCTGCTTTGATTATCACCTCTATTCAAACAGAAATAAAAAAACAAGAAAAAACTGCTTTATTCGGTGGAATTTTCGTTATTTTAGCTCTGCCTATTTCTATTTATGGAATCACTCAGCATATGATATATTATTCACGTCCTTCTTTACAAAAATATGTCATAAGGTGGGATTGTTTCACTATTTTCGTTTCCTATACTTTGTTTCTCTATGTTAATTATTGCTGTATTGAAATGTTTTAGGATTCTTTGGATGGTTCCTATATATGCTTTAAATGCTGTGAGTACTCCTGGTTCTTAAATCTATTATTAAGTATTAATAAAGATTAAACATTATTGTGTAATTTTATGTAAAGTATGGTCAGACTTTACAGTAATTTAAATACTATTATGTATTTAAATGCCTTCTATAGGTGAGATTTTATGGTGCAATAATCATACAAGAATATATTTTTATACATATACTTTAATGATTCCCTATAAGGATGATGTTTTCAGATTGTTTTATTATGTAGTTATGTAATATGATACTTGGATTTTTATCTCATTTTTAATTTGATGATTATAGATCAGTTATTAATATAACACTCCTCTTCTTGAGACTCTTCAATAGATTTAAATTGTGGATCAGGGCGACCATTAAGTCTCAACACTTTTTTTTTCCAAAACTTTATTTCAGCAGGCGTTTCGGCTGTTTGGCCATCATCAGTGCTGTAAGGAACATCAAGGTTATCCATTATTTACATAATAGATCAACGCTAATTTTTTTTTAATGTTAATTTAATGAAAAATTTAGCGTTTGTCTTTTCTGTAAATAATGGATAACCTTAATGTTCCTTACTGCACTGATAATGGCCGAAAAGCCGAAATGTCTGCTGAAATAAAGTTTTGGAAAATAAAACTGTTGAGATTTAATGGTCGCCCTGATCCTCAATGTAAATTGATTATTATAATTAAACAAATTTTATGTTTAAAATATTAGTATCGTAATTGTGGGTATAGCCTATTACGTGATTAAGGTTATGTGACTGTAATATAAGCGATCTTCTATCAAGTCATTCTTATTTAAAAAGGGCCTTGTTCAGCTTTATTAAATCCCAACTTTATTAGAACCTCCCACGGGTTCTTTTCTGTTAAAATCATTTTAAAATTCTTAAAAACACATAACTTTGTGCCATTCTCAGCCACTAGGCATAAATTTAATTTTTGTTATATTGTGGTTCGATAGATTTTAAATTGATTGAAATGTAGGCAAGAAGGTTGTTTGTTTTTTTAATAACCATGTTGTTGATGTCCTGAAGTAGCTTAATGACGCATAAAGATATTTAACTTTTTTTAAAAGTTTTTAATCATTTCTTTAGGTTTTGTAAAAAGTAATGTTATAAATCACTTAGTTCATTCATTGGGCTAAACGTGGGTTCAAATGGCTCTCCGGACAGACTGGTGGTAGCGGTAAAAAAAAAAAAAAATCATTTTAACATTCTTAAAAACAACTTTGTGAGATTCACAACCACTGGGCATAAATATAATTTTTGTTATATTGCGGTTCAATAGGTTTTAAAAAGAGTGAAATGTTGGCAAAAAGTTTTTTTTTTTTTAATAGCTGAACCCTTACAAAAAAAACTATTCCAAGAAAAATTTATTATTGAAACAAAATCCTTTTTTGATCCTTATAATTGTTACGTCAATACGACACCAAGTTATTTTGTTACAAAAATCTGCATGGAACAATTTTATCTTCTATTGAATGTAAGGTGTGGAGTATTCACACATTGATATTGCCAGCCTGTCTTATCAGTTAAATTCTTGCAGGAAAGGTATTTAAACGAGAACTTATCCAAATATTTGGACATCAGTCAGTGATTTTGGACCAGGATGTACACCCCAAATGAAGTGGTTGACATGATGCTCGTTTTAGGAGAGTGCAATGGAAATAAAATGACTGTTTTTTCCTAACATTTAACTTAAAATCACATTGGTTTGATATGACAATAAAATTGGGTTGTTTAGACCCTTTAAATGCTCTTGTTAAGCCACCTATTGTAAAATGTTACTTTAACATAGGTAAATATCCTAATACAAAGACCTGATGAAATACTAGATCAATCAATGGGAAGGTCGACATGCACACTATTTTAAATTCAAATTTGAAATATCAAAAAATAGTGTGGTAGGTGCAGGTGAATCCCTAATTGGACTAAAATGTTCGGCACTAGAAAAAAAGTAAGGAAGCTAGATAAAAGACATCGTTAAAGAATTCGAAGTGTTGGGAATAAGATATTGAAGGAAAAGAGCGCTGTGCCAAGAAAACTGGTGCTATGTTATTTGGGAAACTAATACCAACCCATGGAGTGCTTTCTTTGTATTGCCTTAGATAATAAAGAAGTCACCCTAATTAGCGTCACAAAAGAGATCCAGAGAAAGTATAATCATTTATAACTGTTGGGCAAGCTCATATAGCGTCCCCTAACTTCCTGGCTTTCAGTATGAACACAAAGCAATCAATCATTTAGAACACTTTATCTTATAATAGCTCACTTAACAGAATCAATGCTGATGGTAATATGATAAACCTGCATATTGACCTCTCTAGACGTCTGCCGTCATGCTATTGAACTTACCTGAGATGGAAGGTTATTTTAATTTTATGCTGTTTATTTAAAAATAAAAAAAATCTCTAGATTTCTGCTGACCTTCTAACCTGAGACAACATGATATTTTAATATTCTGCCCTTTTATGGTGTTTATTTTACTTTATGTAAACAAGAAAAATGCAACTAGCCTAATTAAAAATATTAATAGGGTTTTGGAGAAAAAAATGGTTAATTATCATAAAAGGAAGATTATGGATATTGAATTTGACAGAGAAAGGAATTTGAAATGACAGAGAGAGGAGACAAGATCGACAGCCAGGTAATAAAATCAACAATCTTTTCCATTATACCATAAGGATATAATGGAAAGGGATAACCGAAAATGTTCACAGCATTAAACGTGTTAAACTAGACCTTTTGGTATAGTGGTTGGACTTAAGATGTTAAGTAATATTAATATGATTATTATGACCTTTTATATGATTCACATTGTCTCAACTTAGTCAACATTACGGGCCCAATTTGCCCTTACCTTTTACCTTTTGTTTCCTTTTCCTTGTTTCTTGATAGTCTTTTATCCGTCTCTCCATGAAAGGTTCAAATAATAAAACAACACCATATTATTTGAAAACTTATTGATGCCTCCAGTTTTTAAAGTAATTGAAACTATGTATTGATTACACGATTTAACAAGTTATGACCCCATGAATATTTGACTACATTTTTTTCCAACTAAAAATGAGTAACTCCCAACATAATTAAGCACTTCAATTAAATTTGTTTTCGAATTGATACCCATTATAATTGAAAATTTAGTGCTATATATATATATATATATATATATATATATATGTATGTATTATGTACATTCAACAAAACACCCTATGTATATATTCATTTATTTATTTATGCATATGTATATTGGTATATTAACTAACTCAAAATCTTCTTTTTCATATGCTGTCAGTGGCTTGGTCTTGTGTATCCCAATCAAGGAATATATGTAGATTGTGCCAGAGAATGTTATGAAGCATATGTAATATATAACTTTTTAGTGTATCTTTTCAATTATTTAAATGAAGAAATGGATTTAGAAATTAATCTTGCTTTAAAACCTCAAATCAAGCATTCTTTTCCTCTTTGTTGGATGCGTAATTGGAAGATGGGAAGGCAAGTATTAGTTATTATTCCAGCTTATGGTCAGTTAAACTACATTTTTCTTAAATTATTGATTTATTAATTTTTAAATTATGTTTTTCTTTTATTAATAATAATCATTTATTAATAATAATCATTTGTTTGTGAAACTTTGAAAATCTTTAACCATACTGCTGATAAATCAATTGCAATCCCATAATTTTTACTTTATATAAATTAATAATAAGTCTTCGAAATCTTGTTTTTTCTTCTGAAGTCATCAGAACTGCCAATCCTCTTAAGGTCGTACCTAACACAATCCTCCCAATGTTTCACTTGGCACTGGCAGTTTTGGTTATAATGTAATTTAAACTTTCTCCAGATAAGGAGTATTTCTTCCAAAAGATCTGTCACTATTTGTTTATTTGTTGTTCTAAATATATCTCAAGTTCTTCAAGCCTATCATACCCTCTAGTAATATATAGAGAGCAAGCAATGTTTTCATTTAACCTTAATATGAGCCGCTTAAAGCAAAAGTGGTGTAACTTTTCTAATTTTTCTTGTTTTGAGACATTAAAGGGTGTGCTACAAGTTGTATATAAAAATCAGTATTGTACTTTTGGACTATTTTTTTCTATAAAACTCCATAAAATGGTCATCTTTAACTTAAATTGACGTTTTTAAAACTTTTTATTTTAAAACTTTTTTACGAAACGGCCAGCAAGGACCATGCGAATATCATTTCAGTTTCCTCACACCCTCTGCCTTCCTCTTAATTCAATACTCTCTCATCCTCCTGGAATGTTCCCTTCGCTCTTCCTCAGTCCATGTTCTCCCTCGTCTCTCCTTCTTACCCAGAAGAACACCAACCCCTTTCAGTTTTTCCCTAAAAAGCTCTCTATCCAAGCTATCCTTATCTGTGATTTTTAGCCTGTCCAGTTCTTCTCTTATTTGCTTAACATAACCTCCCCCCCCCCCATACTTTTATAGTTGCAGACTTTTTCAAAAAATTTCTTGTTCTGCCTCTCAATATTAATTCTGACCATGTGCCCATAGAACTTCAGTCATCTGATCCTGACGACAGCTTCCCAATCTTCCACATTCATGTATATTTCTTTATTAGATTTTAGTCTTTACCCTTTTTGCGTTATCTTGGGTCGGTGAATCCTCCTTAGAATCTTCCTCTCAATCCTCAGAATTTTCTCAAGGCTAGGAAGGCTGACTGTTTCCATACCATACAGTAATGCCTTATTTTTGCATTTGAGGACAAATTTTTTTTGTTATAGACATTTCTAGTAGTGAAGTTTATTCTTTCCAGTTTTGCTATTCTTTCTTCTATGGATACCCTATCCGTTCCGTTAATACATATTATCATGCCTAGGTATTTAAACTTTTTTGTCACTTTTATTTCCCCATATTTTGTGTCCAATATTTTCTTGTTGAAGATGGGATCTGTTGTCATAATTTCTGTCTTTTTATAAGAGATCTGTAGTCCCATTTTCTCAGATATTTCTTTCAGAGTGTTTATGGTATCCTTGTTTATGGTACAATAAATGAGAAATTTTATTGTAAAGAAATTCTATATTCTATTTTAGGTTCAAGATTGTTTAACACGTTTATGCCGGCCACTCTAATTCATGCTCCTCGCCCATTGGTGGCTGAGCCTAATTTCCTTTGCTCTATCAGACGGGTCTATTCCAGTGCATTTTGCAGTATTGACAATCCTACCTAATAACCAACAGTCGTGGAAAGTTTTGTGATTACCTAAATTGTCCGCAGTCTAGTGCGGGCCATCGGTGGTATACGCCGGCGTGAACGTGTTAATCAACCAGTTACGAATTTAACGAGTTTATGCATTTGTGAAACTACCTAGCTTAGTTGATCTTTAGGAAAAAATGCATAAATGCATAAACAAGTCCGACAATAATAAAACTAGTCAAAAGTAATGCGAATAAAGTCAGTGCTAAAATGATATTATAAATTTTATCTAAGCTTAATTTACTACCTGTTCATGAAATGTTAAGGCATATGATTACTTCTGTAAATTTTAAATAAAACTTAAATTATGAATTAGGATTTTCAAATCATATTGTACCTATCATTTGTTCCTTTTATTAATGATTTCCATTTTGACGTGATTTATAGTTCTTAATGCAATAATGCTGTTTCAATTTCATAACATTATCTCTCAGTAACCTACTAATATTTCATTACTACACTTTTTATTCCAGAGATTTTTCTAAATTAAATGTATCATAGATTTAAGAAATTATATATTTTCTTTAAAAAAATAATTCTAAAACCATATACCTAACATGTATTCTCTTCATATTGTGACCTTGAATAGTAAGAAATGTTTTCTTAAATGTTTCTGTACGTATGAAATCAATTGGGATTCAATGTGAAAGTATAAGTATTTATACAATATGGAAGTATATTATAGTATAAAATATGAGTTTTACTGTTAGTGTTAATTTTTTTCTCTTATAAACTGAATAGAACATTTTTTGTCCCTGCTATATTTTCTCAACTTGTTCTTATTTTTGTTTATAGAGAATTGGTACACAACTGTAAGCATGGCATTCTACAATATACTTTAATAAGGCCACTAACTACTGGCATTGCATTGTAAGTATGAAATAATGAATAAGTAACCTGAATTAAGATTCGAATCATAAGAACCATTTATTATAGTTATCATTATTATAAAAACAATGTTTTGTAAATATTTTACGTGCTATTAAATTGATGTGCTAGGCACAGATTGAGGAACTATGAAAAAATCCTGTAGGCTTTGTATTTTGCTTAAATTTTCAATGGATTCTTACTCACATCAATAGAACCTTCCATATCACATTGGAATGCAAATAATAAATAACAAGCCAACAGAAATAAATTGATTAATTTATAAAAAAAGGAAGATATTAGTAGTACAGAAGTACAAGTAATAAGATATAGTAATAGTAGTACAAATTTAATAAGATAATAGTACAGAAGATCAAATTTCTTTTACATTGTATATTGGATTTAGAAGTGCTGTAGACCATTTATACATAATACGCACACAATAATCAGATGTATTATAATTTATCTTATCAAAAATAATTTATTATTCATATAGTATTGACTTTATTCACTTTTTTTTTATTATCTACACTTGGCTGTATGAGGAGAAGATAGGTTGGCACAGAATTGGAAAGGGTGATCCCTATATCAAATTAATGATTACATGAAGTAAACCTATAATCAACAAAACAGCTTACAGTACCCAGAGTTGGGCATATTTATATTTATAAATACGAATACGAATTTATTTTTATCTTAAGTTTAATGTGAATATGAATATAAATTTATTTATATCACAATATTTGTGAATACGAATACAAATAAATTCAGCTCTATACTCTACTTTCACACAATTCAGCTCTAAGAATATGTATAGGAGCTAACCGAACCTCACCAGCTGAAAGTTTATATGCTGAGTCAGGAGAACCATCCCTATACATGCGAAGAGAATATCTTTCATTGAAGTATATCTCAAAATTGAAAACGAATCCCCAACACCCCTTAAATCGGATCCTATTTGACGAAGAATCAGAAACGCTACGACTTAGAAATATTAGAGGCAACAATTTCAAAGAAATGATTAACAACTTTATGCAAAACGCAAACTTAGATCTGAACATTAGAACAATACCAAATTTAAAAATACCAGGGTGGGAAAAAAAGAGACCAATTATTGATAAATCAATGAAAAAATGCTCAAAGGAATGCCCTATAATTATCCAAAAGTCATTTCTCCAGCTCCTAGAGAAATACAGTGAATTTAAAGTTGTATACACTGACGCCTCCAAATTAGAAAACAGTGTAGGCTGCGCAGTTTACACTCCCCAAAATCGATTCTTGTATAACCTACCAGGGGCACGCTCTATCTTCACCGGAGAGGCTACAGCAATTATGAAAGCTCTGAATTGGATTGCAGAATCAGGAACAAACAGATCAGCTATCATTATGGACTCCCTAAGCGTCTTAGAGGCGATCGACAATCAGAACCCCTGTAACTCTCTTATACGAGAAATAATAAACATATGGTGGGAACTGGAGTCGATGGCAAAAAAAGTTATTTTCATTTGGGTGCCATCCCACAGAGGAATAAAGGGGAATGAGGCAGCCGATCAAGCAGCAAATATAGCTAGACTGGGAGAATCAGAGAATGTTATAACATTGAAAGAAGTCACAAAAGAGGATCGGCTAGCTCCAATTGAAGAAAAACCAAAGCAAAATTTGGGAGTCAAGGTGGAGGAACGAACAGTCCAAACTATCGGAAGTTAAAGTAGATTGCAAAAAGTGGGCCACAAGCACGAGAATCTCAAGAAGGGAAGAAGTCATAATATGTCGAGTCAGAATTGGGCATTGCCAATTCACGCACGAATATCTTCTCCAAGGACTTGAGGCACCCACATGCCAGGAATGTGATAACGTGCCCCAAACGGTGAAACACCTTCTAATAAACTGTGCAAAATACAAACATGTCCGGAAAATACTAAAAATAGGAAAAACACTAAACGAATTGTTAAAGGACGACGAGGAAAATATTGAAACTTTGTTAAAATACTTAAAAGAAATCAAGTATTACAACAAAATATGAGTGAACATACCGCCAATGACCCTACAGGGTAGAGGCGAAGATAACAGAAAAAAAAAAAAAAAAAAAATTTGTATTTACAAGTGTGAATATAAATAAATTCATATTCACTGGTGTGAATACGAATTTATTCATATATACAAATTTTTCTGTAAATAAAAATAAATTCACAGGGAAAATTGTGAATATTCACAAAAAAATGTGAATATTTATATCTCAGTCTGTGAATTCAGCCGTTTTTACAAATAGAGATGTGAATATGGAAAAATTCACAAATTGAGATGTGAATTTCTAGTAAATTCATAATTTCCCAATAACTTTATATTATTCTTTTCGGATTTCTCCATATTGGTACACATTATAGAGTTAACCCTTTTTATGGAAATCACATCAGATATTACCCGATATCGATTACAAGGTTTTTTGAGATGCTAATTGTGAAAAAAATATCGATTTTGAGATTCCACCGTCAGGTATCGATTTATTACAACTTATGCGATATAATCGATCTTGGTGTCGGCTATAGGGTTATCTGAGGTGCTGATTATGAAAATGATATCGGTTTTGAGATTCCGCCTCAGGGATCGATTTATTACAACTTGCGTGATATAATCGATCTTGGTGTCGGCTATAGGGTTATTTGGGGTGCTGATTATGAAAATGATATTGATTTTGAGATTCCGCCGTCAGGTATCGATTTATTACAACTTGCGTGATATAATCGATCTTGGTGTCGGCTATAGGTTTATTTGGGGTGCTGATTATTAAAATTATATCGATTTTGAGATTCCGCTGTCAGGTATCGATTTATTACAACTTGCGCGATATAATCGATCATGGTATCGTCTATAGGGTTATCTGAGGTGCAGATTATGAAAATGATATCGATTTTGAGATTCCACCGTTAGGTATCGATTTATTACAACTTATGCGATATAATCGGTCTTGGTATCGGCTATAGGGTTATCTGAGATGCAGATTATGAAAATGATATCGATTTTGAAATTTCACCGTCAGATATAGATTTATTACAACTTGCACGATAAAACCTATCTCGGTATCGGCTTTAGGGTTAACTTAATAATATACTATAGGCTTAACTTAATAACGGCTATAAGGGTTAACTTAGGTGCTGATTATGAAAATAATATCGATTTCTTGATTCCGCTGTCAAGTCAACATAAGCTATATAATGGATATTCGATCGGATACTAGGTTATTGTAGGTGTGATTAAGAAAATCGTAACAATTTATTACAACTTACTAAATATAAAGTATACTGGGATTCGCTGTCAGCTTTTCGATTTATTAAAAGTAACGTAATATTAAGTTATGTTGTAAGGTAGGTATATTTTTAATTTTAAATACGAATATGAAATTAATCATACTCTGATTTTTATGTCGATATTATAACAAATTTATTTATATTATAATTATTTAATCATTATTGTGGGTACAATAATGATAATAATAATAATGATTAAATTTGTTATCATATCGACAAATAAATAGAGTATGATTAAATTCATTTTCGTATTTAAAATTAAAAATATACCTATAAATATGTTGAATTGACAGTGGAATAAAAAAATCGATATTATTTTCATAATCAGCACCTCAGTTAACCCTATGGCAGATACAAAGAAAGATTATTTTGCGGAAGTTGTAATAAATTGATACCTGACGGTGAAATCTCAAAATCGATATCATTTTCATAATCACCACCTCAGTTAACCATATGGCCGACACCAAGATCGATTATATCACGCAAGTTGTAATAAATCGATACCTGATGGCGGAACCTCAAAACCGATACATTTTCATTATCAGCACCTCAGATAACCCTACAGCCGACACCAAGATCGATTATATCGCATAAGTTGTAATAAATCGATACCTGACGGCGGAATCTCAAAATCGATATCATTTTAATAATCACCACCTCAGATAACCCAATAGCCGACACCAAGATCGATTATATCACGCAAGTTGTAATAAATCGATCCCTGAGGCGGAATCTCAAAATCAATATCATTTTCATAACCAGCACCCCAGATAACCCTTTAGCCGACACCAAGATCGATTATATCGCATAAGTTGTAATAAATCGATACCTGACGGTGGAATCTCAAAATCGATATTTTTTTCACAATCAGCATCCCAAAAAACCTAGTAATCGATATCGGGTAATATCTGATGTGATACTATAAATCACGATGTGTTTGTATGCATAAGTTGTAATAAATCGATACCTAACGGTGGAATCTCAAAATCGATATAATTTTCATAATCTGCACCTCAGATAACCCTATAGCCGATATCATAAAGTTATTGGGAAATTATGAATTTAGTCGAAATTCACATCTCAATTTGTGAATTTTTCCATATTCACATCTCTATTTGTAAATACGGCCGAATTCACAGACTGAGATATAAATATTCACTTTTTTTGGTGAATATTCACAATTTTCCCTGTGAATTTATTTTTTTTTACAGAAAAATTTGTATACCAGGTCTGCAAGTTTAAAATGTTGTTTATTTCTTAAAATATATACACAGTAATTTAAAAAAAAAGTATAATATATTTTATTCAAAGTACTGGCCCTCGCTTTCTACACATTTTGTCCATCTCTCGGGCAATTTATGGATACCATTCCAAAAGAATGCTTCATCTTTATTTGAAATCCATTCATCGAGCCATTTTCTTACATCCTCCAAATTGTTAAAGTGTTGCTCAGCCAATGAGTGTCCCATCGATGAGAAGAGATGATAATCAGAAGGCGCCAGGTCAGGTGAATACGGCGGGTGGGGTAGGAGCTCCCAACCAAGCGAAGAAATCGTTTCCTTAGTCAATCTGGCTGAATGTGCAGGAGCGTTATCATGCTGAAGAATGACTTTGGCGTGCCTGTGAGCCCATTCTGGGCGTTTTTCGATCAATGCGTGACTCAAATTGATCATTTGTTGTCGGTAGCGGTCGGTATTGACTGTTTCGCCGGGTTTGAGAAGCTCGTAGTAGACTACTCCCTTCTGATCCCACCACACACACAGCATTGTCTTTTTCCCAAAACGATCCGGTCTTGCACTCGATGTGGATGGTTGTCCTGGCGTTACCCATGATTTTATTCGTTTGGGATTCTGAAAATAAATCCATTTTTCATCGCCAGTTACAACTCGATGCAAAAAACCCTTTCTTTCGTGGCGTAAAAGCAGCATTTCGCACACAGTTTTTCGTTTTTCCATCTGTCGTTCGTCTAATTCATGTGGAACCCATTTTCCAACCTTTTGAATTTTTCCCATAGCTCTCAGGCGATCGGAAATGGCTTGCCGGTATTGTCTTCGTCTAATAAAGATTGCAATTCGACGTCCTCAAACTTTTTTGGTCGATTTTCTCGTTTTTTATCAGTAACATCAAAATCACCACGTTTGAAACTTTGAAACCAACGTTCACATGTCTTGACGGTTGGAGCAAGATCGCCATAAGTCTCAACAAGAATTCGATGACATTCAGATGCCTTTTTCTTTTGATTGAATAAGAAAATCATGACATGCCGCAAATGCTCTTTATTTGGCTTAAAATTAGACATTTTTAACACCAAAGAAAGGTATGATACGTCCACGTAAACGACTTAAAAACAACTGACTTTAGTAAACAAATGACTAACAAACAAAATAGCGTTTAGAGATAAGCAAATCCTTCAATAGGCTAAGAGCGCATTCTATTGGAATTAAAACGACATTTTAAACTTGCAGACCTGGTATATGAATAAATTCGTATTCACACCTGTTAATATGAATTTATTTATATTCATACTTGTAAATACGAATTTATTTGTATTCGTATTCACAAATATTGTGATATAAATAAATTTATATTCATATTCACATTAAAATTAAGATAAAAATAAATTCGTATTCGTATAGATAAATATAAATATGCCCAACTCTGACCGTACCAAACACCTATACCTCGTGTCTGAAACCAATACTTCCATAAACCAAAGACTAATCATTATTCATTAACACTTAAAATTATCTGGAAAATTTCTCAGCATTGTATAACAACATATTTATCATTAGTGTTACATCTCCCATAAATTAGATATCTCTTATTGATCTTCTTATATCAATACTAAATATAATAAATCATATTACTCCTCCAAATGTTATATATCTTAACCAGTCTATGAAATAATTGTATTATAGTATCCATAATTGAATATTGCCCCACAAACTGTTTTGTTTATTTTATTTTTTAACAAGATACACTACACACTAATTTCTTTCAAATTTTTATATAAATACCAATTCAATCAACACCATTATAACTGTCAAATTTTATTTAATCTGCTTAAAAATTATATATTCTTAAGTAGATAAAATTAAATTTGATAGTTCAAAGGGTGTTGAATTGGTAAGTTGTTTGAATTTGACTGTTAAAACTTGTGTAGAAATATGATCGATTTATCAGTCTCTAAACCAACTATCCTGCATTATATTAAAGTTAATGGAGTAAATTATTCCTTTGACCCTGTGTAGTTTTTGTGATAGTTAGACTGTGAGCAACCTTCCTATTCATGGAATACTCTACATGTCCCAGCCTTTGAACCCACACGCTCCTCTCACGACATCGCTCTCGCACCCCTCAGTGTTTAATATCCAGTCAATAAGACACCATGAGAACATCTTTTTTTTTTTTTTTTTTTTTTGGCACCAAGATTTGTTGACAAATCCTATTTCGCCATGAGAACATCGTGTGGTCAGCAAGTGTAAAGGAAGGAGTGCAGTGGTTCCCCATTTTTTAAATGATGTCATCTCATTTTGTTGTGCTCATTTTACTCCTCAGTGATAAAAAATAAATTATAATATGTCAAGTACTCTAATAAAATCCATTTTTTTGAGAAAAAAAAAGTTTACAATTTTACAGTATTAAAATCACATTCAAATCCCTCAATTCTTCGGCTACTATATGTTGGTACACCCATTCATAATAATTTTAAGGAATTTATTGTCTTTAACCCATTTTGATTTTTACTTTTAGAGAATTTCTAAAATTGGTTTTTGGATCCAATAATGTCTAACCTTATTATTCAGAACAGGTAATATTTCAAAGCAATTTCTTAAATTGATTTGAAAAAATCTAATCTGAAATGGTAAATTCTAAATTTGGTTTGGAAAAATCTCTATTTGGTTTTGAAAGTTCTAAATTTGATTTGTAACCATCCCAATTTGTTTTAAAATTCTAAATTAGACTTGGAAATGGAATACATATGGTCATATAAAATGCTGTTTTTTTTTTGTTTCTGACTTTATTTTATGATGGCAAAACAAGCGTGTTTTTTACTTAGTTTTATTGAGAAATTGTTTGAATACGTGTCTCCAAAATGTCAAAAAATTTGGATTGGAGTATAGTTACTACAACAGAAATAGACCACGCAAAGAAATAGAATAGGAGAAGCGTTATCCTATTTTCTAATAGATAATTTAATCCATATTATGATGGTGCACCTAGAATTTTATTATATTGAATCGTTTTTGTGCAATGTTTTTTTGTTCAATAAAAGATGCAATCCACTTAAGAAAACACAACTAGACTTTACTCCTTTTCTGTCAAGGATCGGACCATCCATCAAATGAACTTGTTTGTTGGAAGTTATGTCTATAATCTCACAGTGTTTCTCCATTATCTCCTTAATCACCGTCTGTAATGTATCTAAAAATAAACATATTTATTTCCCTATATAAAATTAAGTCAGAAACAACAACAACAACAAAAGATCATTTGCTATCACTTAATATGAATAAATTGTTTAAATACATATTAATGTACCAAACACTGAATTTAAAATTTTTCATAAAACAACAGAAAAACCACTACAAAATTTCACATTAATTACTACAGAAAAGTCTCACTTGCCTGCTGAGATTAGGAAATAAAGTTGCACTTATTGGAAGGTTAATAAAAGTCATATTACAGTCAAGGCTCATAAAAAATTGTATATATTATTCCTTGGGGATTGCTTTTATGACAAATTTAAATCTTACAGCTTAATAAAATTGTCTTTTATTATAAGTCACACCAGAATTTCCATCCTGTTAAAGTATACATTTAAACTTTGTTATAACTCATTCATGGGGCCCCGATAAAAATGGTGTTATAACCATGAAACACTAACCAGGAAGTCACCAAAATCTACTAAAATAAATTTGTTTAAGTTTATTTAATTTAAAAATAAAATAGTCTCTAAAGATGGACTGTTAATGGTGCATTATAGCCTGGAAATTGGATCAGAAAAAAAGATAATTATAGCTAAGAAATCATTTTAAAAGGCAACATTATACTAAAATTTTACTGTATTTGAATATTTACTTGTGTTAAGTGAATTTAGAAATTGGTATAAATTAATGTCATGATATAATTTGATTTTTTTTTTCAGTTTATGTGAACTAAAAGATGTTTATGGAGATGGTCAGTTCAATGCAAATGTTGCTTTCCCATACATAATTGCTGTCAATAATCTATCTCAATTTATGGCCATGTATTGTTTGGTTTTATTCTATAGAGCGAATAGAGAAGAATTACGGCCTATGGAACCAATTGGAAAATTTTTATGTATTAAAGCTGTTGTTTTTTTTTCATTTTTGTAAGTTTTTATAAATAGTTTAAATGAATGTTGTTTTTTTTATTCTTGATTCTACATTTTGCGTATTTAAAGAACCTATAAATAATAAACTTTTGATTAAAATTAACCTATTATTAATATGTTTCTGTTTTCTTGTTCTTTTTTATCTTGTTAGTGCTATTAACAAGAAAGGTTATAAATATGTGTGTGTGTGGGCGCGAGCATGCCTGCATGCGTGCGTGTGTGTGTTTGTGTGTGCGTGCGTGAGTGTGTATATATAGGTATAAAACTAAAAGTTTATAAAATCATATTAACCTTAAATTAACATTATAAGTTCTAACTCCCAAAAAAATTTAAATATTTTTTAGTAATGAATAAATTTTCTTGCAATTTACCAACAAGGGGAGCACATAGCTGATGTGTCATCGATTCCACTTCCAACTTAACTATTTCCTTGAGCAGAATGCTCTATTCAATCCTCTTATGTCAGTTTTCGTTCCCATTAGTCCACTATCTACTCTTTTAAGGATCGCTCAGGATCTTCAATCCTCCACAAACAGACCTAAAATCGCCATCCTAATTCTCTTTGATTTCTTAAAAGCATTTGATACTGTCAATCATGAGATCCTCCTTTCTGAACTCCAAAACCTATCCATGTCAAACATCTTCTTAAAGAGCTTACATTCTCTAACAGTTCATATTCCTGATAAATCTCCTTCCTCACCCCTTTTTCTAATACAAGGTGTCCCACAGGGGTCCTCACTCTACCTTCATCTCTTCTCTGTATATATTAATGATTTTTCTGATTCTATCAACCATTCACAATACCACTGATACGTTGATGACCTCCAAATTTACTTATCTTCCCATCCTAGATGGTAGAGGCAATCTGAAAATTTCAAGAAGACATAGATTGCATCAATGCTTGGTCAGAGAAAAATGTTTTAAGACTAAACTGAGAAAAAACCATGGCAATCCTGATCAGCTTCAAGCATCTTCTTAATTTCCTTTCTTTCTACCTCTTCTTACTCTATCTCAAAAGCCAACCTATTAATTTCATCTCCTTTATCAGAAACTTTGAAATGATCCAGGACTAGCACTGGTCTTGGAGTAACAATATTTACGAAATCACCAGAAAATCAATTACTTTCTTTAAATAGTTCCTTAGCTCATGTGATTGCATATCCTCAAAATTCGAAAGCTTCTAGTTTCCTATCTCATTTTTCCTCATTTTGATTATGGCTGTCTTGTATAAATGGGACTGTAGCTTGGATGAGATCAGGTTGAAGAGACTAATGGATTGCTTTATAAGCTTCATATTCGGTATCCATAAACCCTTCCACGTCTCCAGTTGGTATGCTGAATTGAAGTGGCTCTACACAATTTTTCGACTGCAATACTTCTTCCTAGGTGTGTATCTTTTCCAAACCTTTAGAAACAAGAATCCTCAGTATATCCTCAATTTGTTTACTCCCTGCTCCTCCATACATTCTCTAAATACCAGATCTCACACCTCCATCCTGTACATCTCTTTCTACCGAACTGCCTCCATTACAAAATTCTTTATCATCTGTGCCGCCTACTTCTGGAAATCCTGACCTGCTGTCTCCTTCCGTAAAACTTTATCCCTCACTTCATTTAAATCCCAACTTATTTCTCTACATCTTTAATCATCAATCTTCCTTAAAAATGTACAATAGTTGAATCAACATTGGGTGTACATTTATTTGATTTTTTCTATTGTTTTTCAAGTTCAAAAGTTTTGAAGCTAATAAAATTATTGTAATTTACATTCAATACTGTTCTGTTTTTTGTTTTTTTTGAGGTTTGTTTTTATTTTTTTGGTTTGTAATCTTTTTACACAGTTTTCTTTCAACTAGCCAGACAAATGGCTCCGGATCTGTTCATGGTTTGTAATTCTTAGGGAACTAGATGTCCCTGAATAAAAATAACTTTCTTTGTTTAATATAAGGATTATTGGTCCTGCTAAGTCTTAAAGTAAGAATAATCCATTATTTTTACGTACTCTATCATGTAAATACTTATAAATATTTATTTTAGGCAAATAGAAGATTAATAATTGTTTTAACACCTCGAAATACAACAAATAAACCCTTAAATACAAATTTTCATGGCAATCAAAAAATAAGATTTTTTTTTTCATCATATAGCCTAGCTATTTTATCAGTAGAGTGTTTTATAGAAAAGATTAAAGTTGATATTTAAACGTCTCAACTAAAGAAACCCCCAAATACGGATTTACATGGGAATTGAAAAATTAAAAATATTTAATAAAGATATAGGGCTTTGTAGAATACGCAAAATGGCATAAACTAGATATAAAAGATATAAATGTTTACAGAGTTTTTCTTATTTTATTCCTTCCAAATGCATATTTATATGTGTAATGCATAAAATATAAATATGCATATTTACATTATATGCATATTTTATTTATTAATGTCGTTGATTTGGTTTGGAAGAGCAGTAAATGAGCTTTCTAACAGGTGCAATTGTGTGAAATTTTAAGAAAATCCGGGGGAATTAATTGAGATGAGAATTAATGATTTCATGAATAACTTGGAAAAAATCCTCTTGAGAATTCAAATAAAAAATATTGAATTTTGTTTCTATTTCTTTGAATTTTCTATAAAAATTCGTGTTTGGGAGGTTTTGGAGATTCTATAAACTAATCTGATTTGCTTGATTTTAAATAAAAATTTTGTTGGTATACTTTACTTGGAGCATATTTTGGTTTTCGTGATTTCTTATAAGTTTAAATAACTTTAATACTATTTTGGTGCTCTATATTATATGTTATATTTTATTATGGATACATAAATTATTATTTAATATTTTAAAATAAGATATGATATATATTGATTAACAATTATGGTTACATTTGATTATAGTAATTAATTGTGTTTTAAGTGGGGCATAGATAAGTAAATTAGAGATTATGTTTATACTATTATATATAATTGAGTTCTTTGAGATGTATATGGATATTTATTTAATGTTAGTACTATTATTTAAATTATATAGCAACGTAAATAAGGGAATGCCCCATTTGAATTACGCAGGCTAACTTTGTGCCTATAAAACAAACATTGTAATTATTATTTTTGTTATTATCTATATCTTGCATTGTGTAGAAAAAAATTAAAATGTTTAAATTTCTACACTATGTAAGATATAGATTGATATAGATTACCCAAACATCCCTTCAGATTAAAGAAATAAAAATCCTATATAAAATAAATTTTTTCTGGGGTTCAAAGGTGCATTGGATGGATTACTTGGACACTGGTCGAATATTCTTTGACCTAGAATAACCCAAAGAAGTTAGGTGGAAGTCTGTGACCTATCAGTTGTACTGCTCCCCCGTCAGATCGGTCCCCTTTGAACAGATGATTCTTGTGAGATATTGTACTCCAGAAATATTTTTCTGCCTTTTACTCTTGGCTTTCTGATCAGGATTGGCTTTATTGGTCTAAATATTTCTACAAATCCTTATTATTGTTCATTTTAAATTATTTAAACAATTTTAAAAATATATTATTTAGAAGTTATATTTGGAAAACATGATGATATTCTAAGAAAATTTAGATTCTATACTTTCAACTGATATAATATCTCATTCTTATCATCACAAGGTTTGAAGCTGCTAACAACCAAAAAACTCGTTAACATATTTTTAAAATGAATTTTTATTTAAAAAATTAATTTAATTTTTTCCTAGATTTAGTTATAATTATAAATTTTATTACAGCCAAGGTGTGCTAATAGCAATTGCAGTAAACACTGGAGTTTTAGATTTTCTATATGACCCTGGCAGTGAACATAGTGTTACTGCTCTAGCAAACAAACTTCAGGTAATTTAATTTAATATACATAATTTTTCCCTGCCTCAACACCTTTGGAACTAAAATTGTCTTTATCTTTACTACATGAGTTGTGTATTGACTTTAAATAGTTCAACCCAATTTTCATGATCTTGTTAAGATGTAGTTCTATGCTACATGAACTTGTTAATGATCCATTTGTATTAATTAATTTAAGTAATCATTAGATTGGGTGTGAGAATAAGTTACCTTTATTTTTGATAAAAACAGTTTTCGAAATCAACTCTTATTTTATCGGCCAGGGAATAAAAGTCATATCTGGAATTTTATTATTCAAATTAATAAATAAAATTGACATCATGACTTTTATATTTCAGACCAGAAAATAGAAGTCCTGATATCATTATCGCTAGGAAGTCATATAGGTTAATAATAAATTACCTGAAAACGATCTTAAGATCAATTATTAGGTAATCAATGATGATGGTTATGAAAATAATATCAATTACAAATTTACTCACTGAGATATCGATTTTTATATTTCAATTTATCTGACACTATCCATATGTGTATCCAATATTAGGTTATCGATGGATGATAGAATATCATACAAATGATATTGAATATAAAATAAATGCTCAAGTATCGATTTATTACAACTTTCACGATATCAACGATGTTGGCTTATCCAAGGTGCTGAATATGAACACGATAACAAGTTTAAGATAATGCACTCAGGTATCGTTCTATTACAACTTACACAATTTGAAAAATATTGGGGTCAGCTATTATGTTCATAGAGGTGCTGATTATTAAAATAATATTTTTAAGATTACAGCTGAGGTATCAAATTCTTATACCTTTTCAACGAAAGCACTATCAGGGTGCGTTAATAACTGTAATATAGATTTTAAGATTAATCAGTTAGGTATTGATTTATTTATTGAAATGAATAGATATCCAAGGATGTAATCTTATAATCAATGTTTTGTTCTTATTCAGCCTCATTGACAACATACAAATTCAACCTAATATAGTTAATTTCGTAAAAGTTGTACCTAATTGATACCTGAGGGCATAATTCTAAAATCTATATCATTTTTATAATCAACATTTTTGATAATATGAGTGTCAACCCTAATAATGTTTATATTGTTTAAGTTGTAATAAATAGATTCTTGAGAGCATAATCTTAAAGTCTATATTATTTTCATAATCAGCACCTTCGATAACACAAAAACTGATGTCAATTATTGTTGTTTATGAAACATATACATTCATCCTTAAATAATTAAAATCAAACTTATCCTCTTATATTATTTATATATTATTGTGATTAAAATCATATCAGAACTTTTGACTGGCCCAAAATATAGAGGTCATAATGTGATTTTTATTTATTTGTTGGAAGAATAAAAATCTGGATATTACTTTTATTCCGGGCTGAGAAAATAAGAGTTAATGTCGAATGCTGTATAAAAGTAAAAACTTCATTTGTTATCTATAATTATCTTCTGTGATGGTTTTATTGGGCCAAAGCAGCTTATAATTAACAAAAACTAGTTGATCCCACCAAATTTAAAAAAACAGCTTGAAACCTGGCTTTACTGTCGATGTTGGTACATGTCCACACAGTCCCCACAATTTTTTTTTGCTTTGGGTTATTGTAGTGTATACACTTTTTGTCACTAGTTGCGATAAAATGCAAAAAACCTTTTATTTTTTGTTATTGAAACAGTTGTTGACAGGTTAATATACCGCATTCAACGCCGTTTTTAAAATTAATTGTTTTCAAAGTGTTGAATCTATTCTTTGTAAGTTTTTTTCTGATTAAGCATGATTGCTGTAAGTTTCCATAAGAATTTTAGCTCAATTTTTCTTTCGGAAAACATAGTAAGTTAACTTAAAAACTTTATTGTTCAAATATACAAGCTATACAAGAGTAACTTACTGCTAGCTGCTACATCTAGAAGTATTCTAAAGTTTTACATGGATAGCCCAAAGTGGACAGGAAAGACGAGGAGGTTTCTGAGTTTGCTACTGGAGAAGGAACTGACTAAAGGATAAGGTTTAAGACTTAAAATGCTTATGGCTCGTTAACTATGTACTTAAATTCCACGCAAAAGTGGTTTGAGAGTATGAAATTTGTTTGCCATAGTTGAAGAGATATGAAAAAAAAATACACTTTAAGGATTTAAAATTGGCTGAGAACCCAATTAGAGAGGATCAGCTGGAGAATGAAGTTGGTTTCAGTGATGCCTGATGCTGGTAGATAATCAAAAATTCTATAGATAATGGTGGTAACTTATTCACAAACCCAATGTTAAAAGAAGATATAAAAAGAAGAATTTGTTTGAATTGGTGTTGGTGATAAGGATTTAAGAGTTTTAAGGTTTAAATATCAAATCTTAATTGTAAATTTTTCTATTACACACTTAATTCTATAAAAACTTAAAATTATTAATGAATCATAGAGCAAGGAAGTTCTTAAAATCGCATATTTTAATTAGGGTAAACCGTAAACAGTTATTGGCACCCTTAAGACTAAATTTCAGTGGTGGCATTAAAAAAAATACTTCTTATAAGGGATCTAATTGAAACTTCCTACAACTCCTCTTTATCTATCCTTATAAAGACTCAAGAGGTTTTTTTTGGGTCAAAAGTGCAATAGTCTTACAATATGGCAATATTTATTGTTAAAAGTGCCAAATCTAGTTATTGGCACCCTGTGGATTTAATTGTGAAATCTTCCCTATGGTTAGTTTGTTAAAGTCTTACTTCATAGATGGCTTAGAGGACCCTTCAAACATTAGACTCATGTATATCTTGTAATAAAATTAGGACTTGTTTAGGTACCTATTTCTTTAAGTTAAAGTTGGGGTGCCAATAACTGTACTGAGTGCCGATAACTGTATGGTTTACCCTATTTTTTATATAAAATTTATGTTTTGGGGATTTTTCCTCTTATTCAGTACTTTTTTCTTACATATCTCTGCTGCATTGTCTAACGTATATTTATGCTGAAACATTAGCAATAATTTAATTTTTAAACACTTGAAGTATAATTTTGTCATGCAGTAAGGAAGACTGCATATAAAAAAAATTAAAATAAAGATATAAGAAAGTTCTTGGATACTCTATGATTCAATTTAATTTTCATTAATATAAATTTGTTTTTTTGTCCTTATTTTAACAAATAGTAATGATATAAAATAGCAATAATAGTTTTTTATTGATTTCAGAACTTCCTGATTTGCATTGAAATGTTTTTGGCTGCAATAGCACATCATTATAGCTTTTCGTACGAACCCTACGTTAATGATCTAGTAGAGAAACGTACTCTGTGTGATGCTTTTGTTGCAATGTGGGATGTATCTGATGTACAAGCTGATCTAAAGGAACATTTTGGTGTTGTTGGCAAGTATTTTTTGTGCTTCTGAGCATGTAAAATTTAATTTATATAACTTTTATGTAATTAATTTTAATAAAAGTATATTCCTATACTATAGGAAATTCTATAAGCAATTTCAATAGACAGATTAGAGGTGTTCGTGATTCATCTTCATCATCTGCCTCTGCAGCTTTACTGTCTAAAACAAGTTCTTCTGGATACAATACAATTGATGCATAAAGGAGCATAAGAGCATCGAAGTAAGTTGAAATTTAATAGAATGATCAGTTGTTTTTAGATAGAATATTTGAAAAATATAGACTTTTTAAATATTTATTATTAAAATAGTACTTCCCGTTTAATTAGTGAAGTAACTGTTTTAATTTTAAACAGTATATTGTACATTATTAATATTATAAGGATTTGCTCTTAAAAATGAATAGTCCTGAAAAGCTATATAATTATATAATGAAATTTTCAACTATAGAGGATGTTGTTTAGGACTCTTAACTTTTCTGGTACTTATACTACTTATGGATGATTATTTTTCTGGATTTTTGGATGATTATTTTTGGGAACTTCAAAGGTGATAGAGCTGTTTGTGAAACAAAATGCATAGATGCTTTGTATTCATGTGGAATGGATCTAGTGAATTAGCTTATGCTATGGTATAGGCTATAGTCAGCCACATTTAAAAAACAAATGGGCCAAATATGCAATGAAGATAGATTGTTTTAAAGTATAATTATAAACATTTTTTGTGTCTGAATAAAGTAATTAGAAATATAATTCGGTCCGATCAGTCTATTTTTGTAAAAAGTTAATCTTCTATTTCTTTCCATTGAATACTCCTGAAGTTTTATTAGTCTGGATCATATTTTATTTAATTTATTTATTTGACTGACAATAACAAAATTTGACTCAATTGAGTATTCTGAAAGTATTTACTAGTTTTCTCCCCTCTTCGTCAGTCATTGCTTAAGTAAGACCCACTTAATAATTAATTGTTGCTGATAAACTCTCAATCACTTCAAGCCCTATATTAGTAAATCTGTTGATGTTAATACAAATACTATGCTAATTTTATGAGATGATAATGAGTATAAATTTAAAAGTGGTATTATTTTCTTTCTGTTTATTTCTTAATTATTATTTACTTTCTTTCTGTTACTTTTACCACTGGTTTTAATTCATACCCAATCATCAATGCTGATTTATTCCCCTTTTTTATTGTTTTAAATTATGTGATATAAATTTTGAAATGTTTTCTGGGGACAAATACTCTCCATATGCTTAAGAAATTTTGTTGGCTTTTATGATATATTTGGAAGTAATTTTACTTTTAATTAGGAATGACCTATTTTGAATCATATGTCAGTGAATGGAATATATTAATGACTTAAAACTTCGAATCAATTTTAAATAGGAAAAGTTCCTTAAATTTATTTGCCAGAACCATGTGTGAATTTCTACATACATAATAATCAAAATATTTTCATGGAGTGTTGTATTGGATTCAATTCAGGAAACTTGAAAGGTAAATAGTATAGAAGGTTTATATATATACAGGGTGACATGCTACTCGTGCGACAAACTCCACCAGTAGATTCTATACCATAAAATGAATAAAAAAGTTCATATTGACCATGGTCCGATTCTCAACCATTTCGGAATAATTTCGCTTTTTATCGATTTTAAAAGTTATCACGACCTGCCCATTTTCTCATACTTCCAACTGTCACACCAAAAGTGAGAAAACGTCGAAGTTTTTCAGCAGCGGCGAAGATCCTTGCTCTCAAATGGTCTATGTTTGTCACTTCAGTGCGATGGATCAGTTCCTTGAGATATCAGGAAGAGATATCACACAGACGAAATATTCCATCGGGTTGAGATCAAGAGATCTTGGGGGCCATAGAACTGTCCCACCACGGCCGATCCACGTTTTGAATGTTCTGTTCAAATACGCCTGAACTATTCTAGAAGAGTGAGGAGGCGCACCATCCTGCTGAAAAATTATGTTTCTCCTCAATTGTAAAGGAATGTCTTCCAGCAAGGTGGGCAGTGTGTTTTCGATAAAATTTAAATAAATTGGGCCAGTTAATCTCGCCGGAAAATCTATGTAGGGACCGATGAGTACATCTCCAATAACTTCCGCCCAAACACTGATTGAAAAACGCCTTAGGGAATACAGTTTTTCTCTTTTTGTCATCGATATCGTGGTCTTAGAAACACCAAATTAAAAAACGAAGAGTGCGTTAGAAGCATTATTAAATGAGGTATTTTCCCTCAAATTTGCTGCCTTCTGAAACTAAAATTAGAAACTCTGGATTATGTTAAACACTTTTCGATTTATAAAATTTTTCACTTATTTTGTTGTTCTGTCTGAAATAAAAAACAAAAAATTGGCCTAAAAATTTTTAAATGACCATTTTACTATTGAACAATTAATGTAGATTTCAACGGTGCTATCAGCTTTTCAGAGAAATTTTCAGATTTAAAGATATCGCGGTTTTCCGATGCCAGGTCGTGATATCTTTCAAAATCGATAAAAAGCGAAATTATTCTGAAATGGTTGAGAATCGGACCATGGTCAATATTACTTTTTTATTCATTTTATGGTATAGAATCTACTGGTGATGTTTGTTGCACGAATAGCATGTCACCCTGTATATATATATATATATATATATATATATAAACCTTTTAGATAAGGTTTGGTTTTTTTACATTATGTCAAGCCTTAGATTTAGCAATAGGTTTTAGATTTCCAGGCTTAATATCCCAACTACACTCGGGGCCAAAAAAACCTTCCTTTTTAGTAATAAATGTATCTTAACGTTGGTACAACACATCCTAGCATCTATTTTTCATTTCTCATCTAAAATAAGCTCATGTCCCTTAAATATAATGTCAGTAATTCTCCATAGTAAACAATCAACAGATTGGAATTCGTAAACAATACTGCATCGGTACATATATGCAACTTTAATGTTATACGTTTTCCTCTTTAATATGCTTTTTTTTTTGTATTTTTTTTTTTTTTTTTTTTTTTTTTTTTTTTTTTTTTTTTTTTTGTGGTTGTTACTTAATATTTTTCTTTTAATAAAGTGGTTTTAGAAGCTATGACAGTTGTGAGAATAATTGTGTTGGTTGAAGAAGGTAGAAGGTAAAGCCAACTTTACGTGACCAGGACGTTAGGCCTACTGGAAACAACGGTTCGAAGGTCCGTTCAGAGGTACCAGGTGTCGGGACTCTATACGAAGAAGCCAGGATCAGGACCCTGTTGGGGGACCAAAACCCAGGAGAGGTGGGGGACCAAAACGACTGAGCCAGCAGATGGCCGTTTCATCACAATGCAAACGTTAACACACACAGGCAGCAGTAGAAACCGCTTGTCGGCTGAGAATTGCTTGCCAGGTGAACGTGAGTGTACAAGCAGTAAGGAGAATGCTCGCCGAAGTAACTTGCAATCCAGGTCCCCAGCAACAGGTCCTCAGTTGACAGCAGCTTACCGAAATGCACCTCTTCAATTTTGCCGAGAACATACTAACTGGACTGAGACAGATTTGGGCCTCCGTTATGTTCAAGGTCAAGATTTAACCTGTATATTCAGGATGGCCTAGTAAGAGTATGGAGAAGGAAGGGTGAGAGGTATAGCCAGTGCAACAATGCTGAAACTGTGAGTTTCACAGGTAGGTCTGTTATGGTGTAAGGAGGCATCACATCACAAGCGAGGACAGACCCCCACTTGTTCAATAGAGAGTCCCTTAATGCAACTTCTTATATCACACAGGTTCTTTTTTTTTTTTTCTTTTTTTAATTAAAGTTAAAAATTTAAAGAAGTAAATTTTTATTTTAATAGATATTTCGTTTTGTTATAGTAAATTTTATTTCCTTTTTATATGTCGTTTTTTCTTCATTTTCCTTGTGTCTCCTAGTATATACATTGCTAAGAAAAAAATTGGGAAGTTTATTTTGGTCTAACAAAAAGATATTTGCAAAAATGTAGTGGAGATTTATGTATGTTGGCCTCGAGTGGAGATTTAGTATCTATCCCAACTATTAGGCAAATAATTTATTAATTCATAATCGTTATTACATAGTAATCCCGTGCATTATTAATATTGAATAAACAACTTTGGTTTCCCTTGATAGATTTTAAACTGATTGAAGGGTAGTCTTGTATACAGAAATTGCCTTAAAATTTATTTATATATATATATATATTTATATATAAGTGATAAGTCTCTTCACCCTAATAGTCTATGATTTAATACTTAATTTATTTCTACTTGAAATAAAACTTCCATTTATGAATTGAGCCCTGTATTAAGTAAGCCCTATTGCATTTTAATTAATTGTATAATTTAGGATTTTGCGATTTTCTGTTTTTAAGTAATTTAATATCACTTTTCAGGAACGTGATAGGCGATCTATTTATCACAAGTTTAAACTCAATTCTAGTCACTCCTGAAACTGTTTTTTGACTACAATTCGCAAGAAGATAGATTTTAGCTAATATGGTACAACCGTATGTATATAAGTGTTGTATAATACGAATTTCAGTGTTAACTTTTATATGTGTTTGTTTTCATTGGAATTATTATTACTAAGTGCCTTAAACATTTTCTTGTTTGTTTAACAATGCTCTTTGAAAACTTGCTTCATATAAGAATGATATGTATACATTTACAAAAATTATTTGCATTAATTTTAGTTTGTGTTCTTCTGTTTCTTAGTGTAATAATGATTGGATAGGCTTATATGTATAATCTTAATAAGTGAATTGTGATATCATTATTTTTTTTATTGCTTTAAGTTTATAAATATTTCTAAGTATTCACTAACATTCCATGTACAGAATTATATTTTTTTATAAAGTTATACTTTTTTTTTGTTGGTCCACCAAAGACTTAAATTGAAGCAATATACAGCTAGAATTATTTAATCCTTAATCATTTTTAACTCTTGCACTTTTTTCTCTTTTATTCTAGCCCTGATTATTGATTATAGTCAATCCTATCCTGAAATCATCAAACATTTATTTTTTTAAATTATTAAAATTTGAACCAATATTTTCACCTTTATTAATTTGTATGTCCTACATTTCACTGTTAATTGATCGTTTAGACATTGTCTTAAAATTATAAAATTAATAATAACCTATTAAATACATTTTTTTTCAAAAGGAAATATTTGCATTCATATTATTGTTTTTTTTATTGAAGCGTTATTCATTAAAAAATTGTTTAATTTTTTAAGCAATGATATAATAAATCTTAACTTCCAAAATAAATTACTGTTTGCAACATCCCAAGTTTGTTTATGGTAGAGAAGGACATATCTAATTTATATATATATATATATATATATATACGAGGTGTGTGAGAAAAGTAATGAGACTGATTTCATACTAACCAAAGTTTTTATTATTTTCAAACAACAATGTTATCCCCTTCAAAGTAGTTTCCTTGGGCAGCTATACATCGGCGGAGTCGTCGTTCCCACTCTTGGTAGCAGCGCTGGAAGTCTTCAATTGGTATGGCTTTTAACTGGTCGGTCACAGTCTTTTGAATGTTCTCCAGAGTTCCAAAATGACATCCTTTTAGGACATGTTTCAATTTCGGGAAGAGGAAAAAGTTACAAGGACTTAAATCAGGTGAATAGGGGGGTTGAGGAACAACAGTTATGCGTTTTGAGGTCTAAAATTTAGGATGGAAATGGCCGTGTGACACGGAGCATTGTCATGATGAAGCATCCACTTGTCTGCAATTTCTGGTCCCACACGGATCACTCTTTTCCTCAACTTTTCAAGGACACTTTTATAAAACACTTGGTTGACAGTTTGTCCTGGTGGAACAAATTCTTTGTGCACGATACCCTTCCTGTCAAAAAAACAAATCAGCATGGTCTTGACCTTTGATTTGCTCATTCGACATTTCTTCGGCCGAGGAGATGACGGAGTGTGCCATTCTTTACTTTGCCGCTTTGTTTCAGGATCGTACTCTAATATCCAGGATTCATCACCAGTGATCACACAATCGATGAATTCTTGGTCATTAGCAATCCTCTCAAGAAGATCAACGCACATGTTTTTTTCGAATGTGCTTCTGTTCAATTGTGAGATTTTTCGGCACCAATTTGGCACAAACCTTTCGCAAGTTCAAATCATCTGTCACAATTTGATGCACGGTGAAAGTATTTAAATTTAGCTGTTCACTGATCATCCTTATTGTTAAACGACGGTCTGATCTCACAAGAGCCCTCACACGATCAATGTTTTCGTCAGTTTTTGAAGTCGAAGGTCTCCCTGAGCGAGGTTCATCTTCAACGTGTTCTCAGCTTTCCAAAAATGATTTGTGCCAGCAGAAAACTTGTGCTCTCGATAAGCACTGTTCCCCATAGGCCTGTTTCAACTTTTCAAAAGTCACACTCGCGGATTCACCTAGTTTAACACAAAACTTTATTGCACAACGTTGCTCTAAATTCAGATGCTCCATTTCTGTGACGCACAATGAAAACACAACTTTACTAATGGCGCTGTCAAAACTAATGTGTTTACTGTACGGAGTTGTAACTATGACTGAGGAAGTGGAAGGGATCAACAATCAGATTTAGCATCGGCCGGTATACACAACGTTGCCAGATCTCCCGCAGTGTTGCTAATCTCATTACTTTTCTCACACACCTCGTGTATATATATATATATATAATGATTTTCTTGAGGTTCTGTCAATAATTAAGAATTGTATTATGGCGAAGTTTCAAGACTATATTGTTCTTATAATTATGCCCTAAAATGAACAAACAGATTAGGATAAAATTATATGAGTTACAAAATTTTTAAAGACCAAAGTCAAAAATAATATAAATATGTAATTACTTGGTTGAAACATATAACTGTATATAATTCATTTTTTCTACAAATTTTTTGAAACATATTATATTATAGAAGCTTGAATAATAGCAGCTGTAGTTTATTATAGTAGACCAGTAATGTTCAGCTAACTTAAGTAGAAAATAGTTGAAGTTTATGAATAAAGTTAGCTATAATATAAATATGTAAAATTCATAGTTTTGAATATATAACTCCATATTTTTCAAAATATGGAGTTTTATGAATACATGTATTTACAGTATTGCTGATGTATAATCCTACACAATCCACATAGATATATTGAGACTAACAAACTATTATAGTGTAATGTAAAATGGCAAGTTTGGGACTGTAAAGAAATAGGAAGGTAATGCAGTAAAGGGTTTGTGGGTTTTTCTTTACCTTGTCATATTACCTGGTGATTGACTGGTTGGCAGGAATTTTTTTTGATGCGTAGATTATTAAAATGGGTTAATAGTTTATTGCTGTGATGTATTATATTATTTGTATGTATAATTAGTTGTATGATTCTGAGTTTAGTAATTTGAAATACTTTATTGAGATTTAGGAAGTCTGGTTTTTTGTTTATTGCGCGATTTTTATATTATTCTTTATATTTTTTCTGTTGTTACCATTCTTTTCTTCTTTAATATTTTATTAAAATTATTTATTTTAGTTGAATCAAATGATTAGCTTGCCTGTAATGCATGGTGAGAGCTGCTAGACCAAGCAACTCTCAACAGGCAAACTAATCATAGAAAGAATTATTTTATGTTTTGTTTAATTAATATTAAATAAAATATTAAAGAAATGGTAACCATAGAAAAGTATAAAAATCATTAATAATAAACCAATGATAAATAAAAATCATACATCATAGTATTGAAATATTCATCCATTTTAATAATATATACATCAGATGAAATTCCCGCCTACCTGTTAATCACCCGGTAGTACCATAAGGTCAAGAAAAACCCATGAACCCTTTACTCCATTACCTTTCTATTCCTTTAAAATCCTGAACTTGCCGATTTACATTGGAGTATTATAGTTTTTTAGTCTTAAAATATCTATGTAGAATGTGTAGTATTATACATCAGCAACATTGTTAGTATACATATATATTCATACAACTCTATATTTTGAATAATATGGAGTTATATATTCAAAACTATGTATTTTATATATTTATATTATAGCTATCATAAAACTATAAATATTTTCTATTCTAAAACTAGTTGAAGATTTGTGGTCTGCTATAATAAACTACTTACAGCTGCTATTATTCAAGATTCTATAATATAATAATATCATGTTTAAAAAAAATTGTAATAGATATTCTGTAACTTTAGTTTTTAGTAGAAGTTTTTTAATTTTTATTTCTTTAAAGCATTACATTTTCAACTTTTAGAAAATATATTTTTTTTATAAAGATTTTATATTTTAAATTTGTTGCTTAAAGTTTGTCTTTAACCATGTTAAATTTAAATAATTTAATCTTATGTTTTTGATATATTAACTGTGAGACTGGTTTTTATTGGTATGAGTGTACATTTATAATATTAAAAGGAAGTGTTTTTATAATTTAAACGAGGATTCAATTTTTATGTTGTTTTTATCAAAATATAATGTTGTTCCTTTTTGAATTAGAAAAACAAACAGTAGACATATGAAAGTATGACTTCAGTCCTTGAAATTTGGCCAAGCACCAATCTAGATTAGTTTTTGCCTGCTACTGATGTACTTTTTTGTTTTTATTTTATTCGTCTTTTAATGAGAGGACTCGATTGCTGAGTCCACTCCCCCACCAGAGTTGTATAACATCTTTGCTATGTTTAGCTTTATACTGAACCGACCCCTTGAAGTTCTTATTACTCAGAGAATAGCATTGGAATCTTGCATTTCAAATCTTGTCAGGATCAAATTGCCTCTCCACCTCTAGATTGAGTTTCCATCAATTAGATTTTCAAAGTTGTGTAACAAACATAAAACTAATTTCTTTCTGTTTATTTGATGGCTTGCGAAGCCGAACGGTTTCGGCCTCACAAGTATCGTATATAAGTCTTATTTATTGAACTACATTTAAGAAGCCA
This sequence comes from Aelia acuminata, assembly GCA_911387785.2. Lineage (NCBI taxonomy): Eukaryota > Metazoa > Arthropoda > Insecta > Hemiptera > Pentatomidae > Aelia > Aelia acuminata. The sequence goes on from OU426980.1 coordinate 5,698,618, forward strand.
AATTTTCATCTATACACATATCTTCTTGGTTTTCATATGTATAAATAAAATCATTAGGAGTGAAGTTTTTGCAAATTTATTGTTTAATTGAAAAATTACAAAAAAAAAAAGAAAAAAAAAGGACTTACTGTCATACACAAATTCAGTATCTTATAATGATTTCAAAGTAGCAAGTAATATTCCATCTACTGATCTACTTATTTTTATAAGGTTATACTTTTTTTTTTGATCTCCCGAGACATTCATAGAAGCAATAAATAGCCAGATTTATTTTAATGCTTAATGATTTTTAACTCTCGCATATTTTTCTCATTTATTTAATCCCTGGTTATTAATTATATAAAACCCTATTCTGCAACAATCAATAGAACTACAAAGGAATATAAATCAACTTTGATTTTCTAAAAACTAAAATTGTTTTGCAATGTTGCTGATGTATAAATCTCTGTAAAAACATATAGTTTAACTATTTTCAATTCCAACTGCTGTCTTTGGTCTCTAATTGAATTTCATTAATGTCAACTAGTACTAAATCAATTTATGTTTTTAAATTTTATTTTTTTATAAACTATCCTTATAAAATTTTGATCTTGATCATGTGGAAGATTTTGCACTGAGCCATAGTCATAATCATGATAATCAGGTATAAATTTAAGTTTTTCCTTATTCCCTGTAATTAGATTTGCAATTAGTTCAGAACTCTTATGTTCCATTGAATTGAAAGTATTGTAACTTATGATAAAATATTAATAATAAATTAGCAGATAATTAGTATTGAACTCAAATAGGAAGTATCATTATAAAAACTTGCAAGATAGTTAAAAGCTGAATCTTGTATTTTATTTATTCATATATTATTAACTTTTTTTTTGTTCAGAAAACTAGGTAAATAGGTTATCAATATAATTTAATGAAAAATTGTACTTATTTGATTAATAATGATGTATTTCAATAATTTTACCAGTCATAAATTTACCAAAATCTAATCCAGTTGGTGAGAATTTAAAAAGAAAGCAATAGATTTATAAGAGTTGTGACATTTATTTCATTCTTAATATGCATATGAGTATCAATTAATATTTTGTTTCCTGGTTAATTATGAAGATTTTGATGACAAAGTTTTGGAGTTTTCTAATTGCAGCTAAACCACTTTTTGTGTAAATGATGTGCACAAGGGAAATAACACTTAAGGAGTTGTGACATTTTTCTTTATTTATTTTTAATTTTTTGTAATTTACTTTTATTTAGGAATGTTTAAAGATAAAAAGAATCACTTAATTTATAAAAAATGTCTCAAGAATAGTTTAAGATTGTATTTTAATAAATTTATATGTAATAAAATATTTTAAAGTTTATTTTTTATTTTTTACTACCTTTTATTTTTTATTTTTTGGATCCAAAGAAAAATTCTCATTGACCTTTTAACTTCAAATAACTTTTTTTAAAATTGATGTCTCCTGTACTTTTAAGAACCAAAGCAGTTTCAAAAAAAATAAAAAATCTCAGACTTCATCACCCTTAATTATGTTTTTCAGGGAACTGAATCAGAACTTTTTACTGAACAAAATTTCCTAGTCTGCTCGGAGATATTACTTGGAGATCTGAAAACATTTTTGCTTTTATTTTATTTTATTAATTTTTTTTTTTAGTCTAGGGTAAGAAATTGTTCATTCCTTTTAAATAAACATGTGTTCCAACGATATTTCAACTGCAATACCCGAGACCAATAATTCCTGAGATACATTACTTCGAAAATTAGTCATTTATGCCTAAAAACATGTAGTTGTGGGCAATTTTCGAGTAATGTGTAAATAATTGATTACAAGTGAAAATCATTGGGAATGAAGTTGTTGCAACTTAATCAATAATCTTATGGATTGTCTTATTAATACAGGCTCAGAACAACATCTGTTTATCCAATGGTTAATTCCTGATTTTAAGAAATGACAAAATTTGATTATGCAATCTAAAAATGAGGCAATTGAAATTTTGCTCCTCAGGGCATTTTTGTTTTGAGCGGCCCTTACCCCGAAAAAATATTTCTCAAGCTGTTCTGTGCCAATTGAAGACATTTTACCACAGCCCCACAGACATGTTAGCGCGAGGATTATCGATGTGATTTTAAAAGATGCTAAAAGCATAAGAAAAACAACCGCGGTAGCATCCCTCGATGTAGTAGGCGCATTTGACGTTGGCCACAATCACATAGTTAGCTCATTAGAGACAAGACGGGTCACCGGACCTCAAAAATATAATAGCAGCTCTCCTGTGCACTAATAAAATTATTAAAAGATTAGTGTAGGAACGCACTCGACCAGCCAGAACAGTGTGCTCAGAGGAGTGCCTCAGGGCGGGCCCTTGTCGCTTTCCCTATTCAACCTGGCCATAGATCACCTCTACTGCAACCTGTGTGACCAAGAATTTGCCAAAAAGTTTGGTGACCAAGAAGGTCTGGTCCTCACCGCCTGGTTCGGCACGTGACAAGGGTGCAGCAGGGAGAATTATTAACAGCACTCAGAGGTTGCTAGCAGAGATCGGTCTGGCTATAAATCCACTAAAAAGCATTGGAATTATTATAGAAAAAGGAATGCTGCAGATGACGACACTCTCCCTGGAAAACAGAGATAGCATCCGGACTGTAGCTAAGAATGAGAGAATAAAATACTCGGGATGCTCGTTCCCGGGAGAGTTTGTCTTTAATGATGAGGCGGTGACTAAAGTGAATATGAACCTCGATAAATTAGTGAGCTCTTGCTTGCTAAAACCAGAGCAGAAGGTCAACGTTGTAAATCAATGTTCCCGGGGCTTACCTATTCTCTCCAGAGAGCACCCCTAACAAAAATACGTCCTGTGATATTGGATGGTATTGACATCAATATTCGCAGGAGTATTAAAGCCATAATTGGGCTCCCAGCCAACACCTTGACAACGATGCTCTATGCATCAAGGAGGTATAGAGGACTATTGATCCGTTGTCAATGGGAGGCTCCTTTGCAGCATTGGTCCATTGCCCAGCGGCTGTCAAGTGTCCCAGATGCCCTGTTCCAGTCAATATTTTAGTACCAAGAAGATCTGGCGGAGTGCGCCGAGAGACTGGGTGTTGATCAGGGCTGCCGAAGTGTTGGAGCTCTACGACAGTCATTGCGGGAAAATGCCTTTGAAGAATGGGCCAACTGCAAATGGCAGGGAATTGGAGTTCGACATTTTTAAGAGACTCCGAAAGCAAATAGATACACCTATGACAAGCAGGTTCTTTCGGGGTCAGAATGGTCGAATTCCCTAAAACTCAACATTAATTATGCCCCTCTGCGTGAAGTCCCAGGAGCTAGCAGACAACCGAGAGAACTTGGATCCCTCTGTTGTAAATGAGGCGGAGAGTCTGAAACACCAACCCATGTGCTGGGAAAATGCCCCAACAACTCCCTCCTCATAACTCACTGGCACCATAGGGTTAAACAAGAATTTATAAGACTCCTGAAAGAGAGGAACTTTGCCTGCTTTGACGAGGTCTACTGCATTGATACAGATGGATCCACGAGGTATGCAGACATTGTCGCATTCCCTAAGACCGGGAACAAAGCACTGCTGTGGATCCGACAGTTAGATTTGAAAACAAACACTTCATAATTTTTTTTAAATGTATAAACTGGTGCATTATACATATTTTTATAGATTATTACATTATTTTATTGGGTTGGGGAAAAAGTAATTTCGGTATTTTTCAAAGCGACTTTTTTTATATAAATTTCAAATACTAATCAATGATATATGTGCCGTTTTGATCGATGGCCTTTTGCCATTTTTTCGTTAAAACCATTATACCGTCACTGTAAAAGTTCTGTGCTTTTTGTGCGAAAAACTGAACCAAGTGATTTGCACAAGCCTCTTTTGAGTCCAGCTTTACACCATTAGGAGAGTTCTGAAGAAAACGAGACAAATGACAGTCAGACGGTGCAAGATCCAGGCTATATGTTGGATGCATCAAAACTTCCCAGCCAAACCCTCGTAATTTTTGCCGAGTCACCAAAGATGTGTGTTTGGTCCATCATTGTCGTGATGGAATACAACGACTTTCCTATTGATCAATTTTGGCCGTTTTTCTTTAATCTTCTGCTTCAAACGCATTAGTCGTTGACAGTAGCGAGTCGAATCAATTGTTTGGCCAGGTTCGAGCAGCTCATGATGAACAATACCTTTCCAATCCCACCAAACACTCAGCATCACCTTCCTTGGCGTCAATCCAGGCTTTGCCACTATTTGTGAAGTTTCTCCGGGCTTCGATCACGATATTTTTCGCACATTATCGTCTTACGGTATCCACTTACATTGTCATCACCTGTAATCATTCTTTTAAAAAATCGCTTCATTTAGTTTCGTTTCACCTTCGATTCACAAATGGAAACTCTGTCCATTAAATTTTGTACTGTTAATTCATGTGGAACCCATATATCGAGCTTCTTTTGGTATCCATTCTTATGTAAATGGTTCAAAACTGTTTTGTGGTCGATGTTTAGCTCCATAGCGATGTCACTAGATGAAATATGTCGGTCTACCTCGTTTTTTTGAAGAATTTCATCGACTTTTTCAACAATTGGCCTGCCAGGGCGAGGTTCATCATTAACACCAAAATTTCCGGAAAAGAAATCGAGCGAACCAGTTCTGACACTGACGTTCGCTTAAAAACACAACACCATGTACGGAAGTAAAAGTGCAAAATATTACGAAAATAACATTCTGGAATCGCCATTTTCAAAGCGCAATAGCGTTTGACTGAGTAAATGAATGACACTGTGTTGATATATGGAATATTTTGTAGACTGTGACCTTTCAAACGTGGTATGGTATGGCTTCACACAAAGGTCTGGCCACACATGTCCGCACCGGATCCGCACCGCAGCAATAATATAGGTTATGTTCAGAATATTTTCAATTTAACTTACATATTACCTTTAGTTATGCCTAAAGTTCAGGCCACAGATGTCAGACACAGGCCACTTTAGGCATAACTATAAGTAATATGTAAGTTAAATTAAAAATATTCTGAACATAACCTATATTATTGCTGCGGTGCGGACATGTGTGGCCAGACCCTAATAAAGATTACAAGCGATATGTGACTTTGATAAGCGACTATTGGGAAAAACCGAAATTACTTTTCCCCCAACCCAATATTTGTCAGTCACCAAAGCCTCTTTATCATGAGAATCCTGCAGCCCATTTAAGTACATCCTTTTTAACGGATTGCCTTATTGATGTACTTAAGGTCTTATATCTGACAAGGCTGTTTAGGTGTCGATGTGTTCCTCGTCTTTATCGATATGTTTGAATAGTAGGCTCGTTTTCTCTTTCTTTATCCTTATTTTATTTAAATGATTCCGCATGACTACTTATACTACCTTTCTTGGCAGGTTGGGTTGTAAGGAAGTTTTTTATTCTTTTTTTCACCTCGGTTTTAGAAACTGGTTTTGCTTTTGATTTGATTTGGCCATGCTAATGCGTACGATACGATACAAGTGGATCTGGCTGTGGGATTTGAGAGCTTATATTTGACAGAATATCATATGCATCATTCCCTTGCATTAGCTTGGTTGCTATTCGAAATCTGTTTATTTATTTTATTCTTTTTTTTTTACCTTTTTAAATTCCTTTATTTTTAAGTCTTTCTTTATTTTTTAATTTACCAGCCTATGGAAGGCGGGCGGAATTGGTGGATTAAAATATAATTATTTTTACCGCCCACCACTGCCACATTTTGGTCCAGTTCGGGCCGGATAGTTTTTTTGATTATTAATTTAAATTGTTAGTCAGCCGATCAGAATTGCCTTAGGTTTTTCTCCGTTCAGTGTCTAATTCATTTTTCTCTGCCCAGGCATTGATGCTTGTAATTTTCGTATTGCCTCTAGCATTTTCGAAGGTTGGAAGGATAGGTAAATTTGGAGGTCGTCAGCGTATAAGTGTTATTGCGAATAATTGATGGAATCGTGGAGATCGTTCATAGATACAGAAAAGAGAGTCGGTGAAAGTGATGACCCCTGTGGGACACCTCGTGTTAGTAAAAGAGATGAGGAAAGAAGTTTATCAGGAATGTGAATGTAGAGAGAAACCACTTCATGAGCTGTTTGAAATCTACTTGATAAATTTTGAACGTTTCGTTTACAAAGGTTGTTAGTTTCAATTAGTTATACTAAAAACTAGTATTTTACAATAACAGGTACAACCAGACCTGTTCCAAATACCTGTTACAAAACACCTGTTATTAATACCATTTAATTTTTCTCCTCTAGATCAATCCACAAAATCTTGATAAGTGAATGAATACAATTTTTACACCTTTCATAAAAAACAATATTTTAATGAATAATCAGTGGATTTTACAAACAAAATTAACCTTAAAAAATATGTTATTACAATTATTCAAAACAAATGAAAGTATATTTTTATAAAGGTATTTGAGTGTATTTAATAATAATAATGAATTAAAATGAAGGAGTAAGTAAGAATACGTCCAATAGAATTTAGTTTAACTCAATGTTATTGGAAAGTTATTGTTATTAACTAGGATGAAAAAATTAGTAAACAAATATTATCTGATAAAGAGATAGGAAACATCTGAATAAAAAGAAATACTCTGATTTTTATCATAAGCGGATCCAGGGGAAGGGATTGTTTTATTATTTACCGACGGCTTTTAAATTTACTAAATGCAAGCAAGCTTAAATATAAATAATATGTACTTAGATAGAGTAGCATAGCAGTAGTGGGAAAATAAAATAAAGGTAAAAGAGCATGTCAATTCGCCGCCAGGCCCCCTGGCCCGCGGGATGGCATGCAGATGTGGGACAAAAGAGATATCTGATAACAGGTAAAAAATACTCATAGTTGTCCAGCCCTGTCTGGCGGAGATAAGCAGTACTAGTAAACAAGTACGAAATAACAGGTACGGTGGGAAATACTCGATCGGATCTGAACAAGTCCGAAATACTCGATCTGGACTAAAATACTCGATCTGATGTGAACAAGTACGAAATAACAGGTACGGTGTGAAATACTCGATCAGATGTCAACAAGAACAAAATACTCATACTCGATCTGGCCCGAAATTCTCGATCTGGTGTGAACAAGTACGAAATAACAGGTCCAAAATACTCCTACTGGTCCAACGTAGCCTGGCGGCGATACGTATTAGGGTCAGGCCACACATGTCCGCACCGTAGCAATAATATAGGTTATGTTCAGAATATTTTTTATTTAACTTACATATTACCTTTAGTTATGCCTAAAGTTCAGGCCACACATGTCAGACACAGGCCACTTTAGGCATAACTAAAGGTAATATGTAAGTTAAATTAAAAATATTCTGAACATAACCTATATTATTGCTACGGTGCGGATCCGGTGCGGACATGTGTGGCCAGACCTTTACTAGTGAAGAAGTACGAAATATCAGGTACGGTGTAAAATACTCGATCTGATGTCAACAAGTAGGAAATACTCGTACTCGATCTGGCCCGAAATACTCGATCTGGTGTGAACAAGTACGAAATAACAGGTCCAAAATACTCGTGGTCCAGCGCTGCCTGGCGGCGATATGCAGTACTAGTGAAGAAGTACGAAATAACAGGTATAAAATACTCATAGTGGTCCAGCGCTGCCTGGCGGCGATATGCAGTACTAGTTAGGAAGTACGAAATAACAGGTATAAAATACTCATAGTGGTCCAGCGCTACCTTGCGGCAATACGCAGTACTAGTGAAGAAGTAGGATATAACAGGTCTGGTGTGAAATAATAGATGTGAGATAACAGATATTAGTTATCAGGTACAAAATACTCATATACTAGTCTTGTCCCCGGGTGGCGGCCAGTATATTAAAATATATCGTTTGGCATATAAGCCGTACCTGTTATTTTTGAAAATCGATAACAGGTACAAAGTTGAGTTTGCACATACCTGTTACAAAATAACAGGTCCAGTATTTCTGAACCATCACTAGTTTCAATATTTATTTTTCAGATCAGATTCTGATTAGTAATGACGATTTCTAATAGGGGCATATTGAAGGTAAAAATTGTGTGGCTGTTTTAAATTCCTTAATCTACAAGTTGGTTACAATATCATTATGTTGCAGGCCCGGCAAATTCCTGAAATAAAACTGTCAACTAGCCGATTGGTTTTTGCGTCTTCAATAGTTGTTGTTGGAATCAGTCTTCTAATTTGGAATGAAGTAGTACCAGTGAATTTTTTATCGAAAATTATTTAAGTGCTCATTATTAGAAAAAACGCTTGTAGTTCTTGGTTGAAATGCATGTTTATTTGTTGCACATTATCTTAGATCATCATTCTAGATCATAGATTTTGTAGTTTTGTTTCATGGTGAATTTCTGATCCCCCTATTCATTTGAATTCCAAATCATTTCAAGATATTCAGCTATGTCTATAATGGATTTATTTGTTAAATGAAAAGTTTAACATTTGTTTCCAATGTATCAAACTTTCAGTTGTTGGCTGTTGTTTTACAAATATTTTCTAGGTTTTAATCAGGTTGTCGCCCACCCAAATTTCCCCATGATTCCTAAGTAATGATCTTTAGTATCAGGTTTAATTTACCTTGGTGTCTCAGGGTGGTATCTCGGGCCCACATTTGTCTCATGAGACCCTTTTTTTTGTACAATTAATGATTGATATATTTTTTTAAATTTTATTTTAACCAAGCTAGGAATTGTAATTTATGATACCAAATGTTAAACAAATAAACCATTGCTCGAATCTATACTCCGTTAGATAAGGTTGGATGTTTTTTAAGTTTTTTATTTTAAACATTATAGAATGATTATTACTAATGTGATTTTTATCATTGCATAGACGTGAACAACTTAAAATCTGCAATTTTCAGATGAATGTTTTTTTCGAATGGATAAATCGTAATTTGTTTTATTTTATTTTCTTATTTCATTGACTTTATTTTAAGTGCATGATATTTTTCGTGTTATGAAGGAAATTAAAACCTTTTACATGGTAAACAATTAATGAGGAAAGCAGCTTTCTGAGGGCTATATTGTGTATTATTGTTAATGTTTTAAATATCATTTTTAAGATGGCAAATTCTCTAGAACAATTCTTTATATTAAAATACCAATATTTAGTTTGTCCTTCCCTTGGTCTTTTAGATATAAGCAGTTATTATTATCATTCATATATTATGCTATAATTGTTTTTCTGTATAATTGTTGTGTTAGTAAAGAGAAAACAATGAATACGAAAACCCTTAGTTTAGCAAGGGAATCATCCCTTACTTTGAAAGCAAATTTAGAGAGGATAAAGAAAATTTGTTTTTTGTTAAGAAATTATATCTTCTAAACATTTTTTTTTTTTTTGAAGTCAAGAATTTCTCATGAAACTGCCCTTTTATAGGTGTAAAACATCTTCCTAGGCATCTGGAATGATGTTGGCAAGCATTATAGTTAATAAGATGCATTCAATATGTGGTGATACCACACCATATGGACATAAATTTCACAACTTATAACTGCTGTTGTGCTAATCAGTTAAAAATACCCTGACCGTGGAACATTTCTCAAAGTCATTGATTTCCAACAGTCTTGACTTGTGCTACGGCCTTTCATACTAGGGTGAAATCCAGAATGGTAGGTTTTGTAACTATATTGCATTGGTTCCCCCTTGGGGCTCTGAATTATTTAACTTAGTCGGTTTTGTGACTTTAATTTTAAGAATTTAACTTTGAAATATTTATTCATAAATAAATATTTAATTCACTTTCTTTTTTTAATGTTCTTTTTTAGAGCAAATTATTAATTAGAGATAGATGTTGGTTTTAGTATTATCTATAAAATTTTCTCTGGGTTTCTTGTGTAAATATCGCTCTAACGAGGGATTTTTTCAGTGATTTGAACTAAGAAAAATTCATTGCTCAATCTTTGTTATTTCTTTATTTATGAATATATAATCATTTGAGTGCTTAACTTATTTTCTACTGCATTTCCTAGTTTATTTGAACATTATTCAAATCAAATGCAACTCTCAAATCAAATCAAATCCAAGTCTCGGCAATCCTAAGTCAAATGTATTCCTTTCCAAATGAGTTCTAACCTTTAAAAAAAAAAAAAAAAATGTAATTCTTTAGAACTCAATTGTCATCCTTTTTATTTTTATTGTAACCGTTTCCATTTCATTTGTCAACCTTAACCCTAGGAAAAATAAATGAAAGAAAGTACACTGCAGTGAAGAATCAAATTTTGAAAGTTAAACGAACATTTCTTATATTATTTTCCCCTCAGGAATATAACCATTTAATGTGACACTGTTAAGTTCAGTTTAGACTTTCTTTTTTAATTAACTTCTACAGAAATTAAATAAACTTGTTTCAAATCTTTTGCTTGAAATTTTTTTTCAATGTTCACATTATTACGTTTATTTCAAAACTGATAAAATACTTTTTTTAACTTCAGATTGCATCTTTTTACTATTTTAAAAAGATATATTAATATTCTAAAAAAAAAGGTAAACTATTTGTTTTTACTTTCACTTACCTATATATGAAATATATAGTAAGGGGAAGTATTGCGATCATGAAAAATTTCGACTACCGGTTTTCAACGGAAATACACATTTTAGGGTCCCCTGAGTTCAAATAACCAAGTCCCGCGAAATGGTCTGTGTGTGTGTGAACAGACTAGCTCAAAAACAAAAAAACTGTGCGAATCTGAAATTGGGTATTTAGTGTATGTATATGCCCGCGATGTGACAGCGAAAATTTCATCAAAATTGGTCAAACGGAGGGGATACTTTATTTAATAACTTTTTACGTTTTTTTCAATTTTCTCGAAAACGGCTCTAACGATTTTGATTAAACTGAGTATTTGATGTATTAATATGCCTGAGATATGACTGCAAAAATTTCATCAAAATTGATCAATTGGAGCGGGTACTTTACTTAATAAATTTTGTCTCTCTATCACGCGTTTTTTTTTATTTACTCAAAAACGGCTTTAACGATTTTGATCAAACTGTGTATTTAATGTATGTATATGCCCGCGATGTGACAGCGAAAATTTCGTCAAAATTGATCAACCGGAGGGGGGACTTTACTTAATATTAGTTCTGAGGGGGCTTAAATGGGTAAGGTGCCTTTTGTGTTTTCCTATAGTACCTTGTTTTTGTTTATATGGAGAAATTAACTGTCTCTCGTTACGCCTAATAATAAGAAATGGCTAAATATAAAATAAGAAAAAAATCAAGTAAAAAAGAAAAATATTTTGTCAACTCATAAAACACATTGAGCCCACGCATGCGGAGTACGCCTTTAATGACAGACCATTGTTCACAATTAAAGCAGTTCTGTTCATTTAATGGAAATTATTTGTTTTATGGTAACTGAATGAAGTTTTCAACAACTTCATAGAGAATTATAAAATCAGACGACTTGGAGTATTATGCTTGCATTGCCGAAGTATTAAAAGTAAAAACTTTTATTTAATAATAAAAAAAAAAAAATTGTGTTTTTATAGAGAAAATAAAAACAAAAATAAGAAATTAATGTGGAAAAATGTGTGACACTGTGAAGTGGCAATTAACAAAACCCGTCAATTTCTAATATAAGTAAGTTGGTAAGTGAAAGTTGTGTGTTGCGCGTACGACCAGATTTTTTATTTCTTTATTTTCAGGCAAACTAGAATTATGAACAAAATATTGAGTAATAATTTTATCCTAGACAAAATTTTGAGCCCCTGACTTCACTTATTTTTTATTTGGCACAGAACCTTATTTTTTTAAAGGGTGCCAATTAAAATGGAAATTTTTACAAATAAAATTGAATGGGTGAAGATTGGGTTGAAAAGAGTTACATTTGCTATGGAAAACGTTACAGCTCATTTGGAAACGGTATCATTAGATATATGGTATGTTACATTTGACTTGGAAAAAAGTTCAGTTAGACTTGTAAAGTCTATATGAACAGTTGCAGTTTATCAAAATGTCTTAGGTAATAAATATGTTATTTTCTGTTTAAGTTAGCTATTTATTATTAATGTATCCATCAATGACTGTATTAAACATCAAATTATATTTTTTAATTATTATTTTTATGAGTTTTATTTATTTTCCTTTCCTTTGTCCTGAATTGAAATATTTTCCAAATTTTTTGTTTGTTTTTCATTATATTTGTTGATGTATATTTCTGTGGTTATTTGTCAAAATTTTATCACTATTTTTACTTCGCTGATCTTGAAATGTGTTTTGAGTTGTTTTCAAACCAAAAATTTAACATTAGGCTTAGTAAAAAAAATGTATTTATTCTTAGTTTTACTTTAGCCTTATCAAATTTTGGCATAGCAGAATAAAATTCAAAACACATTTCAAGATCGACAAAGTAGAAAATAGTGAAATCTGACTAAGGACCACAGAATTATGAAGGATATTGATTTTTATGTAGAAAATGACTTGATAGATCTTTTAAAGTTTATAAATGTTAGATAAGCCACTGTTTTTATTTTATTATTTAGTAAAAAAAGATCTTTCAGTTGAGGTGTCTACTTTCGAAATGTGTTATTTCCATTTTATAAATTAATTTTTAAAAACCTTATAATGTAGCTAAAATAAATATTGAGTTTAAAGTTAACTCACTCTGCAGAACACAAAGCTATTTTATATTCAGTTTTATACATTAATTTTATATTCAGTCTTTATTATAAAGAAATCCAAGAAATTCAGTGTATCAATGACAAACTTTTTACAAGTTTTTCCTTACATTTAGTATTAAAAGTTTTCCAATTTTAAATGTAGACACCTATGTTGCTGATTCGGCCAGATCCAGATAACTATTCTTTCAAAAAAAAAAAAAAAACTCCCTGCTCATCATACCTTCTTGTTTCCATCCTTGCTTCTTCTATTCCTGACAATTTACAGAAGCATCTGAAAACAAGATGGCCTCAGGACTTTCTAATTTAGGACTATTATTAGAGTATTATCAATGTGGTAATCTCTCTATTTTCTTTTTTTACATTTATTTTACTTTGTTTTAATACAGCTGTGCATTATTTAATAGATAGTAGATAAGGTTATATGATGATGATAAAATAGTTATAATACGGTTGTACTTTTTTTTATAAAAGTAAAAAAAATAATTTGTTAAAATTTAGGTTATCCTATAATTAACTCAAATTTATGAATTTTAGTATTTTTATATTCATTATGATATGACATGGTTTAGTTCATCCGTTGTGTGCTTCAATAATAATAACAGAAATTCAAGATTATTATTTTTTGGCTTTAAGCTTTTAACAAAATCCTATTTTGCACAATTTCAGATTTGGTGTGCTTTGTTACATTACCACTGTCACTTCTGGGCTTGGTCAATTTTGACCATCATATTAGTGAAGTGCCATTGCATCCTTTTTAGTTAAAAGGGCCTTGGTTAACTGAATGATAATAGTAGCTTTTTACTTCTTCTTGTTATAAAGTGATGAACAAACCCCCCACGGGCCCTTTCAGCTGAGATTGGAACCACAATGAACGGCTCCAAATAGGCCACATTCAGAAGTGACAGCAGTAGTTCCTTATTTTAAGCTGGTTAAGTAGAGTAACCAGTTAAGTAAGTTATCAGAGATTTAAGTACTTGAAGTTTGTTTACTTTTGACTGAAATACAGATAAAAAATTAAAAACCATTATTTTATCACTTTCTTCATTTAATATAATGGAAATATTTAATTTTGTATTTATCCAGTTTCTGGGCCAGCCAGTATATTCTTTTATACTTGAAATTCAGTTAAATGGAAGTGAAAATGTATGATAATTTCATGCTTTTAACAATCAAAGCAATTTCCGTGACATGGATTGACAAATTAATTGATAGTTTCAATCTTACTAAAACCTAATTGATATTAAATAATTAATTTTATTAGGCTTTATTTTACAAATATAAAGAAAGTATTCTTTACATTCATATAGAAGAAATATTGAATTAGTATTTATTTTTCCTGCATGCTATGCATTTCTTTAAAGTGATAAATGTGACATGGATTGATGAATTGATTGAGTTTCAATGTTATAGAATTTGTGAAAACCTAATTGATATGAAATAATTAATTTTATCAGGCTTTATTTTACCAATATGATTTATATTCATGAAGAAGAAATTGAATTAGTAGTTATGATTCTTGCATGCTATTAATTTTTCTTGAGAGGCCTGAATATCTTAAAGTAGCCCTACTTGTTTTGTTTTTTAAATGCATGGTTCAATAAATCATTTGCTTTACTTATCAAAATGTATTATAATTCAATGGTCAAGGAAAGCAGTGGGCATACTTTAATAATATTTTTTGAGAACTATTTCTTTAAATAAAAAGTGATTTAAAAAATATTTAATTGTTCTTTTATCAATTTGAAGTGTAAGAGGTCAGTTTTTAAATAGGCTGATTATAATATCTACATTTTTGGGAAAAGTACCCATAGTTATAAAATAATATTCACTGTAAATTTATATTCAATTGAAGATGACCCACAATAAACTTATTAATTCTCTCAAGTGTTGATGCCAGCAGAACTGGGTTCATTTAGCATTTTCATTGAAAATGAAAAAAAAATAAGGTATATTCCCTTATTTCCATAACATATGAAGTATAGGACAAATGATTTTTTCATGTTGTCCCTGATCTATGAAAGTGTGAAAACAAGTATGGAAATATTTTTCTTACTTGGTAATTATCCAAATTTTATGGGGGTTGGAAGGTGAAAACTAATGCTACTTATAACTCTTGGATGGATTTAAATTAATGAGGAGGAATTAACCCATTTTCCTATCCTATTCTTCCAAGTGACATACTATTCTCACCAGAGTATGATCTATTTTTCTTATTCGTACAATAAACTGTGTTTGCAATCCTATGCTCGGTTTTCTTCCTAACTGGTCAGTATTCCATTTCCTTACCTAAATCTTTCTTAATACATACTCAACTATATTTTTTTCTATTTAATGACATGATAAAATGACATAGAAACTGACAATGAAGAAGATAAAAAGATTACAGATGATGGTGTTGTCCTAGAGGTTGGATCTGTTGACACTGAAATAAATTTGAATTATGCAAATTTATCCCCGCTGGTAACAAAAATTAGAAGTGTCATTAAAATTTTCAGAAGATCTCCAGCAAAAAATGATCAATATTTACAAAAATGTGTAAAACTACAATTTGGAAAAGAATTGAATTTGCAATTGGATGTCACAACACGATGGAATAGTTTACTTATTATGTTGGAAAGGTTTTACCAATTACGGTATTGTGTTCAAAAAGCATTAATTGATTTAAAATCAAACATAGTATTTTCCGAAGAGGAGTTTCTATTAGTTTCCGAAATCATTGATGCATTGTCACCAATTAAATTAGCAGTCGAAGCACTATGCAGAAGAGATTCTAATCTTCTTGTTGCAGACGCGACGTTTAAATTTATGATTGACACGCTTGTTGCCCAAAAAAGTAAAATAAGTATTGAATTGATAAATGCTCTGAAGTATAGAATAATGCAAAGACGAACAAACATATCTCAAGTTTTGCAATATTTACACAACGCATCACAAAACGAAATCGAAACGGATACAGATTTATGTCCTAAACTTAAAAAAGGTTCTATTATAAAAATATTGATTCCTCTTATAAAACGCCTATAAACCCCCCCCCCTCCTGGCTACCGCGACCAACGTTTTCAATGCGATCTGTTGTTAGTTCTCGCGAACTAAAATTTTAAAAACCGTAATTAATACGGCTTTTTTTTTCGCGACTAGTTACCTCTCGCATAGGTAATTAGTCCAAAAATCTTTATTAGGTAAGACTATAGATAAGGGCGGGGGGGAGGGTTTTCCCCGACGCCACCAGGAACCACCACCGTCGCCAACTTACGTCTTATCTCTTTAAAACAAAAACCATTTAAGCCCCCCCAGAACATTTTAATAATGATAAAGCTTACCTGATATTAGAGAACACCTAATGTTATTTTATCATGATCTTTAGTTAAACAATCAATTTATAATTTTTTTAAACTAATTAATTAGAAGATATAAGAATCGACCTCGGCCGGGAATCGAACCCAGGTCCTCTGCTTCTACGTTGCAGCGCTCTTACTACTGAGCCAACCGTGGGGCTGCAGTTAGCTCAGTAGTAAGCACGGCCTGCTGTCCTTACCGTGATCGAATCTTTCTCTTCTGCCATCACACCCTCCTGGTTAGCGAATCTTCTAATTAATTAGTTTAAAAATTATAACTTAATTGTTATAAACTTAACTAACGATCATGATTAAACAACATCATTAAATGAATATCTTTGACGTATGTCAATCAGATCCCGTTCGTCTGGACAATTGTTCAGTACTTCCCTACTAAGTGGCGACACCTGGTGGGTGGGATCGCAGAAGAAAAAGATTCAGGAACACCATAAAAACTCCATTAATTTATAAAAACTTTCCTCTCTGACAACCAAGTTAAACTTTCCTCTATCCTGAAGAGGACCTGGGTTCGATTAGCCGTGGTCGAATCTTTTATCTTCTAATTAATTAGTTTAAAAAATATATTTTTTCTATCATTCTTGATTTGTGGTGTAGGGGCCAGAACTAGGGAGTGGAAAAGGCATCACATGCCCTGGGTGGCATAACTCAAAGATTAACAAGTTTTAAAAAAAAAAAAATTCAGCTTAATTAAATAATGTTAATTTATACTTTTTTTATTGCTTTGGACCTAATTTAATCAGTAAAGTGATGATAATGAGTAGGGGAGTGTGGGGCACAATGAAACACTGAGTGCACTGGGCGAACCAAAAGGTCTTGTGCAACCAAATTCAGACAGCTAACGGTAAGGGTGACTCCAAAGTCCTGAAATTATCCTCTTAAGATTTTGCCTGACTTTGGCTTTCCTACATCTTCACGTTCATCGTAGGAAGTTAAAGACATCAAAATGACTCGTATGGGGTTCCTTGAAACAAGGGCGTTCGAGGCACAATGAAACGTTTCATGGAGTCCCACGAGTGTTTCATCGTGCCCCATATGTTTTACATTGCGCTATAAGCAGTCGGTTTTTTTCATTTTCTTACATAATGGTGCGAAATCGACAGCGGAACACTATAAAAACTCCATTAATTTATAGAAACTTTCCTCTCTGACAACCAAGTCAAACTTTCCTCTTTCCTGAAGAATTCCGTAGCTATCCTAAAACAGAAGAACGAAAAACTGACCGGAAGCCGAATAAAGTTTTTTTGTTAAATATGGTGTTGTTTTTTGTTGTTGTTTCAAAGTACCCCTTCCGCTGTTTCATTGTACCCCGGGCATGGGGCACAATGAAACAAAATTCATTTTTTGGAAAATAGCTGCTCACGGACACACATTATGCCTAAAATAATGTTATGTTTAAAGCATTTCTTACATAGATTAGATCCTAAGCTAACATGGAAAAAATAAAAAATTGAAAATAAAGGCTCAGGTGGGGTGCTATGGGTAAAAGAAACTTTTGTGTTTCATTGTTCACAGGACTTACGACTAGCCATATGGAACATCGGAACATTGACAGGTGAAGAAGTAGAAATGATAAAAGAAATGAAAAGGCATAGAGTGGATATAATGGGTATAAGTGAAGTAAAGAAGAAGGGAAGCGGACTTAAAGTTATATAACTATAATGGATATGTGCTACTATATTCAGGAGTGAACACGAGGGCAAGAGCAAGTCAGGGAGTCGGAATAGTGCTAAAAGAGGAAATTTTCAAAAAAGTTGAACATTGGGAGCCCATAAACCCTAGAATCATCTTAGCAGATTTACAAACGACTCTAGGTAAAGTGACCATTGTTCAAGTGTATGCTCCCACAGACTGTTCTGCAGCACAGGATAAGGAGCAGTTCTACAGTGATCTACAAGGGGTAGTGAATGCTGCACGTGCCAGAAACAGGAAGGTGATAATATGTGGAGATTTAAATGCAAGGACAGGTCTAGACCACTTAAAATCTCACGGTGTGTTGGGACCTTTCGGTGGAGAAAGAGTGATAAATGACAGTGGCCAAAGGCTCTTAGATTTCTGTGTGGATAATAATATGTTGTTGGGTAATTCTTGGTTTAAACATAAAGCCATACACAAGATCACATTCGAAGAAGAAGGACGCAATGTATCCAGCATCATAGATTACTTCATCTACGAAAAAGAACTTAGACGCTTTTTCACAGACGTAAAGGCCATTAGAGGAGCAGAACTAGGTACACACCATAGACTGATTGTAGCTGATACCAAAGCTATCTTAGGAAAAAAACCCTGTATTAAAAGATATACGAGGATTAATATAGGATCCTTCAGAGAAGAAGGGAAAAAGGAAGAATAGGAGAAAACCCTCCAGGACAAACTAAAAGAGATAAATGCCGAACAAGATATGGACGCTTTCTGGGGAGACATTAAAGACGCCATCATTACCAAAGCCAAAGCAGTATGTGGAGAAAAGAAAATGGGCACAACAACAAAGAAAACAGCTTGTTGGAATGATGAAGTCAAAGCTGCAATAGCTTCAAAGAAAGAGGCCTGGAAGCAATACATAAGAGACAAAAACCAGAGGACATGGGAAGCCTACCCGGATAAAAGAAATAAGGCAAAGACAACAGTTAAACTGGCTAAGGAAAAATCCTGGGAAAACTTTGGAAAAGATATAGAGGAGAATTATAAAGAAAACCCAAGAAAATTCTGGAACATAGTAAAATTATTACGGGGAAAGAAAGGCAAACAGGTAAGGAACATTAAGAATATGTCTGTAGAACTTATGACAGAAGACGATAGCATGCTGGAAGAGTGGAGGCTTCACTATGAACAAAAGTTCTCAAGCCAAAATAGCCTCATACAAGAGAATAATAAAAGGCATCAAAGCGATACCGTATCTGAAAATGAATTGGAGGAGGAAGACTGTATAGATGAAGATGAAGTTTCGCTAGCAGTTGAAAGATTGAAGTCAGGAAAAGCAGCAGGAAGAGATGAAATATCCCCAGAGCTAATCAAGTATGGAGGAAAGGAAATCATCAAGAAACTTCAGACACTCTTCCAGAAAATATGGGATGAAAACAGAATTCCCAAGGAATGGGAGTTTAATATAATCGTGCCAATTCATAAAAAGGGGTGCCAAAGTGATTGTAATAATTACAGGCCCATCTGCCTATCCCTGTAGCTTATAAAGTTTACTCTAGAATCCTGGAGCAGAGACTAAGGAGATGGATCGAACAAGAAATCGAAGAAGAACAAGCAGCATTTAGACCCCAGTGACAAACCGCAGATCATATATTCTCCCTCCGAATGATTTTAGAGAAGGCCTGGGATAGAGGGAAGAGTGTCTACTTGGCCTTTCTGGATCTTAGAGCAGCTTTCGATTCCGTCCCAAGAGAGGAGATATGGACATCCCTTCGCAACAAAAAAGTCCCTAATAAACTTATACTGGCAATACAAGCTGTCTGCCAAGATCCAAAAGGAATTTTTCGCCTGAATGGAAGGGAATCAAAGCCGTTTCGGTTTATGAAGGGTGTAAAGCAGGGTGACAGCCTCAGCCCCCTTCTCTTTGTCGCATTTATGGACGAGATCGCCAAAATATGCAAAAGAAGATCACCTAGAGCAGTGGTAGGTTATCGAAACCTATACCCAGTATTGGCCCAATTCTTCATATTTGCCGACGATATCGTATTAATAGCTGACTCACAGGAGAATCTCCAGAAGGTCGTAGTGGAGTGGAGAGAGGAACTGCACAGAAAGGGCATGGAAATAAATTCTACCAAGAGTAAGGTGATTCAGGTAGGACGGACGAAAGAGGAAGTACACATTACTTGCAATGGGGAACCTCTAGAATGCGTGGATACCTACCAATATCTTGGCACTCTGGTAAGCAGGGATGGAAGGCTGGACCCAGAAATCGGGAATCGAGTGAGGAAAGCGAACAGTGTGTACCTCCAAATCAACAGTACTATAGTCAGTTAAAAAAGAAATTGCCCGGAACACAAATTAACTGTTAGCCGAACACTAGACTGCCCTTGATAAACACATTAAAAGGCTCACTACTGCGGAAATGAGGTTCCTTAGAAGAGTAGTGGGGAAAACAAAAAGGGATTGTGTCCGAAATGAAATTGTCCGAGAAGAGCTCAAGGTACCATTCATGAAGTTAAGGGTTGAGGAGCGGCAACTAAAGTGGTTTGGGCACATATGCAGAATGCGGAAGAAAGGAAAGTCAAATGGTACATTGAGATGAGGCCAGAAGGAAGAAGACCCGTTCGCAGGCCACGAATCACATTCAGTGAATATATCGAAACGATAGGCAAAGATCGGGGGATGTCAATGGCCCAGATGAAGCGAAATGCTATGGACAGAGACGGTTGGAAGAAGTGGGCTGAAGCAAAGCGAGCTCTACGCTGAAAGGCACATAAGAGCTAGTGAAAGAAGAAGTGTTTCATTGTGCCCTACCCTCCCCCTACTTATGGATGAATTTGATTACACGGCTTGTTGAAGAACCTCATCAGATAACGAGTACTTATGTATAGATTTAATCATGGAGGTAGTTAAAAAAACTCATTAATATCAAGTGATAGTCACCCAGAGCCCTTCTTCCTTCCCAAGGATGTATTTCAATTAGAAAATTTTTGAAACCATTACTTCTTAGTTCGTTTGTTAAGGAAATCTTTCTTACTAGACCATAAAAAGAATTTGCTTTTGGGGGAGGTAGGGAACTGAACCAAATTTGGATCATTAATTTATTTTTTATCCATGAAGTTAGTTAATGAGAGAAACAAATGTTTCCTACAATATGTGCCTAATGCTGTACCAAAATATTCTATTATAGATTTCCTGAAATATATTTTTTAGGCATACCATTTGTACTCACTGAATTAAATGTAATCACAAAAAAATGGCATCCTACTTAATTGCAGTTTCTCTGCTCGAGGGAATAAGTAAAAAATGTGAAATATAACTTACCATTCAAATTTTTCGTTCTTAAAAATTTGTTATAAAGTTTTTCTTATGTTTTTTGCATGTAGATGAAAGCTGTTGAAGTTAACAAAATCATTACATCTGTGATTGAAGATATTCATAAAATTAATGATATTGGTACAGTTAACAAAAGATATGAAGGCAAACTTGTCTATCTTTATGGGTTCATTGAAGTGGAAGAACCTTTAACTGAACCCGAATACGGATTATCGGTACCTGCTGTTATATTAAAACGGCGTGTGCAAATGTACCAGTGGGTTGAAAAAAAAGAAGAGTCACCGTAAGTACTATCAGAAACATAAAAATATATGAATATCAGATTATTTTACTGATACATACATTTTTTTTTTTTTTTTAATCTTTATTTATTCCAGCTCGGCTTCTTAAAGCCATACATGGGTTTATATAACAATTATATACAAAGTTTAACAGTTGGATATGTTAGGGAATGGTCTCACGCAGGAGACACCCTTAACTGAGCAAATTTATAATATTGTACATCAATAAGAAATAGAAGTAAAACTCGACATTAAACACACTATAACTATGAAATAAATGTGTATCAGAAAGAGAGAAAAAAAATGAAATAAATAATTATAATAATAAAGTAAATATGCACATGCTATAAAAGAATGTCTTGTAAAAGTCTTGGTTTTAGCCTAGGGACATTGTTGGTTTCCCAAGGTTAAAGGCAACAGCTCTCTTAACAGACGGCAGCTGGGAGTGAAACTTTCTGAATCGATTTTTTATAAACTCATCTATGTGTTCTACCTGAAGTTCTCGGTGGAGTTGTTCATTTCTGATAAACCATGGGGCATCTACTGCGATTCTTAACATCTTGTTTTGGACTGTTTGCAGCTTTTTTTGTTTTGAACATGATGCAGCACCCCATACTTCGCAACCAAATATCAATAGTGGGCGTAAGATAGTTTTGTACAAGAGTATTGTCACTTGTGGCTTCAGTTTCCTTGCATACGCTTGCGTAAGCTTGTTGTTGATGTGGTGGTTCCATGTGAGTCTTCGGTCCAGTAGAACGCCTAAAAATTTTACTGCTTCACCTGCGGAATTCCATGGAATCTTATTCCCGTCGATATTTAATTCTGGAGGGTCGTTAGGTCGTCTAAGGGTGAAGAATTTAGCCACGCATTTTTGAGCATTGATATTAATTTTCCATTTCGTGAAATAGTTTTCTAAAGTTGAAATGCTTTTCTGTAATTCATTCCGGGCTATGATGATGTCTTCGTGTTGAGAGAAAATAGCGGTGTCATCGGCAAACATGGCTATGGAAGCTGAGGTGGATTGGACTATGTCGTGGACGTAGAAAGTAAAGTCTTATGGATGAATTGATATTATTTATTTTAACTGTAAATGTCCGATCTTGAAGAAACGAAGCTATGATATTAAAAAGATATTTTGGGGCATCCACTTTTTTCAGTTTATATAAAAAACCAGTATGCCAGACCTTATCGAAGGCTTGCTGAAAATCCAATAATGCAACCAGTGTGTGTTTTTTCATTTCGAACCCGTTGATCACTGACTCGGAAAGCCTCAATAATTGGCGAGAAGTTGAATGAGAGGATTGAAATTCAAACTGAAAGTCTGGAATGATGTTATTGGATTCAAAGAAAGATGACAGCCGCCTTTTTATCACCGTTTCAAGCACTTTCCCAACAATTGGTAAGAGACTAATGGGTCTGTAGCTGTTGATTAATTTGGCGTTTTTGCCTGGTTTATGGATGACAACTAGGTCGGCTTTTTTCCAAAATTCAGGAAAATATCCTGTACGCAGGCAACTGTTATAAATTGAGGTTAAAAGAATTTTAGCTTTCCTAGGCAATTTTTTAATGGCAATGGATGGAATCAGATCATGCCCTGGACATTTTTTTGTTTTTAGCCTATTAATTATCTCCTCGATTTCTTTAGGTCTTGTATATTCCAATGGGAGTTGTACAGTAGGTTTTGGAGTCGTCAAATATTCTTCAACATCGACATTCGACTGACTGCTCCCATACGAAGGGTTGGAGAATGTCGATTCGAAGTAGTCAGCAAATGCCTCTGCTTTGTCTTCGTCACTAGTGATGACGACATCTTTCTCAGTTAGGCTAGGAACTGGGTCAGTTTTTTTTAAAAGTCGCCTAGTAGCCTTCCAGACAGATTGGTCCCTTGGATCTAAGTCTTCTACATACTTCTGATAATTTATAATCGCCAATTCGTCCAGCTCTCTTTTTACTGCATGTTTGAGATAGTTCCATTTCTTTTTGTAAACAGGGTCTCTGCTGCGCATCCACTGTCTCCTGGCAAGGATTTTCTCTTTAATTTTCAGTAAAATTGCTTTTGGGCAACTATTTGAAAATATTTTCTTTCTTAAGTTAAATGGTCTTATAGTTGCTTCAAGTAAGCTAGTTGAGATGGTTTCATTAAAATTATTTATACAATTATCTATTTCTAGAGCGTTGGGATAATCTTTTTTTAAAACAATCTTCTCATCAGCTGTTGCTTTGTAAGTTTCCCAGTCAATCACTCCATTAATTAGGGTTTTCCGCCGGGGCATTTCATGAATTTCAGTTGAAAACTGATTAATACTGGGACGTGGTCCGAGTTCAGAGCGGAGATTATCTGGGATGATATAGGAAGTCTAATATATTTTGCTAAAACAATATCTAATATATCGGGTGAACATCCTGGTCTATAAAAAGTAGGTTCGGGAGGTGCGTGAATTTGAATATTGTGCCTTGTACAGATTTCTGTTAAATTAAAAGTATTCCCTGAAGAATTTGATTTACGGCAACCGCAATATATATTTTTACAGTTTATGTCTCCTAAAACTAATGTGTGGTCGTCTGGTGGTAAGAGATTTAAAATTTCTTCTTCTTGAAGTTTTTTGTTTGGTGGCCTATAAGCCGCTGTGATGATTATAGGGGGGGATGAGTTTAAACGGATTGATATAGCTTCGATGTTAGAAATATTTGAAATAATATTTTCGGTGAAACTATTATTATTCTTAATTATCAAGGCAACACCTCCTGAAGCAGTCGAACTATCTCTATCATTACGTAAGATTCTATAACCTCGAATTTTGAATTTAACGTTTTGTGATAGATGTGTCTCTGTTATGCAGGCTATATCAATAGAATTCGATTCGAGGAAAATTTGAAATTCATTTCTTTGGGAGCATATGCCATACGCATTCCAATTTAATAGTTTTAATTTCCTTAGTTCACAAACCATGATGTATTATAAGATATTAAAAAAGGTTTGTTATAAACGTATATCAAATAAAAATAGTTGAATACTATGTAGCTAGTTATGAAAGGATTTATAACAGTAGATAAGTTATTGTTTACTTTAAGGCCCTGTTGTGAAGAACGATGTAACTAGTGAGCTTAAATGTGACATAATTTGTGGTAAATACGGTTTAATTGCTTCTAAAATTATTTTTGCAATAGTTGATAAGATGTCATTGTTTGATTCAACTGGGTCTGTTTGATGTTGAGTTGATTGAGCTGGACTAGCGGCAGAGGGAAATGTGAGATTCGGCGAGAATTTCCTAGCTGCTGGTTTTTTAGTTTCTGTCGTCGTATTGCTATTCTCATTTTTACCAGGTGAGTTTATTTTATTTTTTTTATTGCTTGATAGTGAGGACAGCCTTTGTAACTAGCCGCGTGAGGTTGTTTACAGTTTACGCAGTACGGCTTATCTGTGAATTTTAAAGGGCATTTAGAAAAATGGTGGTTTTCCTTGCATTTAACACATCTAGGCTCCAAATGACAATAATTTTTAGTGTGCCCATACCTTTGACAGTTGGTACACATTGGGATATTATTATTTTTATGTTTTGGCTCAACAGATACTATTGCGTAAAATAAATTAAAAATTTTAAAAATGTTGCTAGCCTGGTCATTGTTTACGAGTGATACGGAATAAAGGGGGGTAGGCTTTTTATCTTTATTTAAAATTCTAGGAACATGTGTTACTTCGAATTTTTTACTACATAATCTGGCCTTTAACTCTTCTTCAGTAACTGTATAAGGAATGCCTCATATTATGACATTTAGTTGCTTGTTTTGTTCCGTTGAAAACGTATGGTATTCTATTTTTTCTTCGTCATAATATTTTGTCATGGTTCTATAATCGTCGATTGATGATAACATCATTTTCGTGCTGTTGCCGGTTAATTTAGTTGTGAAAGGTTCTATACATAAAGACTTTAGATCAATTAAGAGGAGTTGATAATTGTTTGCTTTGTGTAGATATATTGGGGGAATTTTTGGAGAATTTTGCGAATTTTTATTTTCATTGCTAGAGGTCTGATTCGAAGCCTCTGGATTATTCGATGAAAGTTTAGTTTCACTAAGGACATTAAATCTGTTACTTACCGAAATCGGGGCGATATCCTGATAGTATTTCCCCATCCTTTTAACTGGAGATTGATTTTGAGGAGAACCCTCATAATAACGCTTTTTTGAATTTTTATCTCCTTCCGTGGACGTATTTTCATTAATAGCAGAAGTGGGTTGGAGTGGGTTAGATGCACCTGGCGAATTAACTACATCTCCTTCTTTCATTAAATAAAAATGATAATAAATAAAAACGAATTAAAGTAGTCAAAAATAATAAAATAGTAACAATCGCTTCACTCTTCACAATACTATACAACCGCACTCTATGAAAGTCAGAGGCCAACTCGATACATACATTGATGTACATATATATTACGATATAGGCCAGGTAAGGACCATGCGTATGTCACTTCATCGATTTCCTTTTTTCCCTCACACTTTTCTACTCCCACATCTTCCTTACTTTTTTCTCGACCACCAGGGTGATTCAGCTCTTAATGAAGAAGCTCTGGGACGTGATTCTTGACATACTTTCCTACAAAGAGGTTCTTTGATGCTTGGTTTGATTCCAAATCGAAAAGGAGTTAAGTCCATTTCTACAAAAAAATGGTTGAAGATAATTGAATTTTTAGTGGAACATTATAAAGTTAACAAAATTTTCTTAGTGAAAACAGCTATTTAAACTGTTAGGAAACAGTTATTTACATAGCTAAGGTAACAAGGGACTTTCTGGAAGTCTAACAACCCAAAGTTGTTTTCTTCATATATCAGAGTTTTTATTTCAAATCGTTTCCTCAGCCTCCTGTTTGATTATCCCACTAATTTTTCTTCAGAATTAGACCATCCATTAAATGAATTTTTTTGGAAATTTTGTCTACAATCACCTCTCAGAGTTTAGCCATTTAGAACCGAATGACCTTGTATACAAACAATTCTAAAGGTCCAGCCTTAGCAACAGTGTGTGGTGAAATTTTCCTGTAAAGTGGTATATATATATTTTTCCAGCTGGCGCTATAGACTATGTAGATCTTTGGCTTTGCAATTTGATCTCACACACAATTCTTGTGGGAGTATAGGTACCTTGGATAGGATTACCCAAACTCACATTGCAAATACCATGGTACCCATGGTGTAGTGTCATTTCCAAAATTGGCATCAGGTATCTCAAGTTCAATGATGATGACAAATTGGTCTAGGTTTCAGATTATGGCTGCTCAGAAATAGCAAGTAGATAAGGACCTATATTCTTTCCCTGATGCAGACTGAGATCCTGAATTTCTGGTAAAACCCTATTGCAATACTTGACTGATTATCGAGTATTGCATTACGAACCTTTTTAAGTATGCTTTGGCGTAACTGTATTCAGTTTATATTAATCTTATCTTAATTTGTGTGTGACAACCATTT
This sequence comes from Aelia acuminata, assembly GCA_911387785.2. Lineage (NCBI taxonomy): Eukaryota > Metazoa > Arthropoda > Insecta > Hemiptera > Pentatomidae > Aelia > Aelia acuminata. The sequence continues at coordinate 5,725,356 of OU426980.1, forward strand.
TAAATTATTTTTAAATAATTTATTTTTTGAAGAGAAAAGATTTGGCTCCGCCGGGAGTCGAACCCGGGTCTCCCGCGTTACATGCGCGGGTGCTAACCACTGCACCACAGAGCTCGGCTCAGGGAAGAGCAAATCCTTCCTCTTCACAGATACCTACTCCCCCTATCTCACAATTTTTGCGAGTAGTAGCGAGAGGTGGACAAATTTTGTCCAATTTATGATATTTGTTGACAGTGGAGAGGAAGGATTTGCTCTGCCCTGAGCCGAGCCCTGTGGTGCAGTGGTTAGTATCCGCGCATGTAACGCGGGAGACCCGGGTTCGACTCCCGGCGGAGCCAAATCTTTTCTCGTCAAAAAATAAATTATTTAAAAATAATTTAAAATGGTGGTCACCCACAAATTAAGATTAGATTAATATAAAATAATTTAAAAATTGATATTGTAAATAAATATCATAAATTGGACAAAATTTGTCCACCTCCCGCTACTACTCGCAAAATTTGTGAGATAGGGGGAGTAGGTATCAGTGAAGAGGAAGGATTTGCTCTGCCTCGAGCCGAGCTCTGCGGTGCAGTGGTTAGCATCCGCGCATGTAACGCGGGAGACCCAGGTTCGACTCCCGGCGGAGCCAAATCTTTTCTCTTTACAAAATAAATTATTTAAAAATAATTTAAAATGGTTGTCACCCACAAATTAAGATTAGAATAATATAAAATAATTTAAAAATTGAAATATGTCAATAAATATCATAAATTGGACAAAATTTGTCCACCTCCCGCTACTACTCGCAAAATTTGTGAGATAGGGGGAGTAGGTATCAGTGAAGAGGAAGGATTTGCTCTGCCTTGTGCCGAGCTCTGTGGTGCAGTGGTTAGCATCGCGCATGTAACGCGGGAGACCCGGGTTCGACTCCCGGCGGAGCCAAATCTTTTCTCTTCAAAAAATAAATTATTTAAAAATAATTTAAAATGGTTGTCACCCACAAATTAAGATTAGATTAATATAAAATAATTTAAAAATTGACATGTGTCAATAAATATCATAACTTGGACAAAATTTCTCCACCTCCCGCTACTACTCGCAAAATTTGTGAGATAGGGGGAGTAGGTATCAGTGAAGAGGAAGGATTTGCTCTGCCTCGAGCCGAGCTCTGTGGTGCAGTGGTTAGCATCCGCGCATGTAACGCGGGAGACCCGGGTTCGACTCCCGGCGGAGCCAAATCTTTTCTCTTTACAAAATAAATGTATTCAGTTCAATTTGTGGATTTGGGAAAAATTAATTTTGTTTGACGTTATTCTTTGAATGAAACCAAAAAGAAATCGTTGAATTTCAATTATTTTGCTAATAGACACAAATTGGAATTGGAGTTAGCTCAATAATATGTAACAATAACAGAGTAGTTAATTTTATTTTAATGAAAACAAGAACCAATGAAAATTTACTGCGACAAAAGTATAGGCCAACTTTTGAAAAATAGATTTTTATCATAATTAATCATTTTATCAATATATTGCTGGGCCACTTTTATTTTCTAAAATAGCCAGCTCTCGATTTAGGAGTAATTTAAAAAGTTTTTTAAATATATCTTTGTCCCAAATTAGCCCACTCAGTTTGAATACAGGGCAGTGGCGGATCCAGGGGGCGCCCCCCCCCCCCCGAAAAGTTAGGACACCAATTAACTATAACTATTTCTGTGTCAAAAGGAATATTTTTAGTTATTTTTTAATTCATTAAATGACGGGATAGCCGAGCGTGTTGGAGCGCGACCCGCTTTAGCATGCTCGAGCCGAACTGTGGCGATTCGAATCCGCCGTAGGAGGGTTGACTTATCTCGTGGAGTTCCCACGGAATGAATCTTGGCCGTCCCGCCATGGTTAGAATAGGTTGGTTACACCTATAGAGCATTTGGTTGCACCTATAGACCCCCCCCCCCGTATGCCACACATGGCCAGGAAGGGGTACCGAAAAAAAAAAATTCTTAAATGAAAAATCGATTGTTTTTAAACATTTAATAAAACTTTACAATGTAAATATTCACTAATATTTTAAATTAGGACCTTCATGAAACATAAAAAATTTAAAATAAAAAAGAGCGCCCCCCCTTAAGAATTTTCTGTAACCGCTACTGAAACAGGGTTTAAGTTCCCCCACAGAAGTGAATTCTCTTCATGCGGCGTACACTCCCCTACTCACTTGGCCTAAACAGATCTCGGTGATGTTGAGATCAGGAGAACGTTCTGGCCAAGGCAAAAATGAAATATTATTCTGTTGGATATAATTTTTTACTAACCTAGCCATGTGAACTGTGTAGCATTGTCGTGTTGGAAAATGGACCTTCCTGTGGTGAGCCTTTTTTCCACGTTCAATTATTGGCTCTTTTATGATTTCCAATTACTTTTTGGAATTGATTTTTGAAGTAAAAAAATTTATTTCATGTCGCCACCACCACTCATTTGCCTGCGCCTTGAAATTCCTTAATCTCTTCGGAGGTCATGAAAATAATATTGGAAAACATCAGGACCATCTAAATTGAAACGCTTTTCGTCACGAAATATAACATTTCTTCATCTTTTGTTTTAGCCAACATTAACCTCTGCAAACTTTTTACGGCCGGCTTTGTGGCATTGTTAAAGTGGTGTTTTTTTCTGAAGCCTCTTTCGTTTTTAGTGACCTGCACTCTGAAGAATTCTTTGCACATTTCGGAAGTTCGTGGTTTCACCTGCTGACAAAGCTAGTCTAGAAGTTCTTGTTGATAAATATTTTCGCGATAGAAGTTCTCCTTCGTTCACAAATAGTGGTTAGCATAGTTTTTTTTTTAGCTTTACCTGTCACCCAGTCTTAAATAATTTCTCATCATGTGCCTGCTTGGGTTGAAACAGTTTTCGAAAATATTTAATTTTTTTTTTCAGTAAGCAAATTACCTCTAGGAATCTCAAAATTTATCAATAAAGCTTAACATTTTAATAAACTAACAAAAATTTGATAACTCAATCTGTTCAATTTGAGATTTAATAAAAGACAAGTGGCCTACTTTTTTGTCTTACACGAATCAGTGAATAAACCCTAAATAAATATCCAAGTATGATAATTTTCACTCATATATCATATCATATCTCACTATCTCTTTATTTTACTTCTTATACTTTTGACAGAAAAATTACAGGGAGGTCATTTATTGATTTTGTCGCATAGTGTATACGTGTGCTTCTAGTGATTGTTTTGCCTTAAAATTGAGTTTTTTCTTATTTCATTTATATCAGAAGATGAGATTTTAGAATAAGTAGGAAATAGTTTACACAGCCAATATATCAAATCATCTCATACCAACACAATTTATTTAGAATCTTGTTTTTCTTTATGTAATTGTTGACCCATTTAATGTTTATTGCAAACTTTAAAATGCTAAGTTTATAAAGGTACACTCTGATGGTTTCATTGAGTTGTTTGTGTACGACTTGTTTGAGAACTATCACATACATATGTGTTTATGTATAATTTCCTGGTCAAAAGTTTGGAACCACTTGAATATTTTGGGAAAATTTGGGACATATCAAACAAAATAAACCAAAACAAAAAGAACCTTTAATAAAACAATAAATAAGTATATAAAGTATTTATTATAAACAGTATAATACTTAATAGAGATAAAATTTAGAAATAAGTATTTTTTTTTAGAAATCAGTATTCACAATGCAGTTATACTTTCTTTTCCTCAAAAATCTTCCCTTGATTTTCAAAACAGCTTTGACTGTGACATTCTTTTTATTAGTTTATCAAATGTTTTTAATGGAAAATTATCCCAACAACTTTCAATACGTCCCTAACATGTTTTTATGCTATTAGAGCAATTTCTCTGACCTTCCTAACAAGTTCTTCGGAAAGGAGTTCAATTGGATTGAGATCAGGTCGATGAGCAGGCCAAGTCATATTTTTCAAGATACCATCATGTTCTTTGTCTTACAAATACCTCCTGCATAGTTTTGATGAGTGCTTTGGATTGTTATCCTGTTGCATACCAAAATTAGAACCAATTATAAAGAATTGGTATAAAGAATAAAGAATTGTGTGGTCTTTCAAAATATCTTTATAGCCTCCTTTATTAAGTATTCATGTGATTTGGACAAGATCTCCTTTTTCAAAGCCTGAGAAACATCCCCACACAAAAACTGACCCTCCACCATGCTTTACGATTGAAATTATGCATTGAGGAATGAACTTTTCTGAAGATGTGGGACGAACCATAATCATACGATTAGTTCCAAACCAATTCCACCTGAAACTTTGATTTTTATGTCCAAAATACCTTTCTCCAATCCTCCGCAGTAAAATAATTGTAAGTTCCCAAAGATACCGTTTCTTCTTATTGGTTAGTCTTAGAAGTGGTTTTAGCGTACTGGCAAGCCCCTATAAAGTGGCTTCCCTGAGTCTTCTTTCCACTGTAGAAAGAGACACCGACTTGTTGACAAAGCCGATACACTGTTGGCCTGAGCTCGAATCTGAGGACCAGTGAGTCTTCTATCCCTCTTGATTTTTAAAATAACAAATTTTTAATTGTGTGGCAATATGGTGCTTGGATTTTTTCTCTTTGTGTAGTGTGTTGAATGCACTATGCGATTCAAAGGAACATTCTTCCTTTTTAGGCATTCTTGATTGAATAAAATTAAAGTTATCTTTGCAGTTACTTCTTGAAACTCTGGCAGTCAAGAAATCAATAAAACAATTTATTAATCTAAGAATGAAATTTATTATCTTGATTCCTCTTATTAGATTACTAGACTGTTAATAAAACTCCAAACACATTGTTCATTCTTTGGTTCTTATTTTTAGCTTGTTAGTAGTCTCAGTGATAATTAGATTAAATCAAATTATGATCTTGTTCTTTCTTATAAGTAATTAGCGAATAAGTTTATAAATACAAATAATAATGAGGTACATATATTTTGTAACTACGCATTGATAATTAGGTAAAATTTAGGTTTTGCATGATGAAAGTTGATAAATTGATGCAAACAATAGGTGGTCTCAAACTTTTGACTGGTAGTGTATATATAAAATAATCTCAGTCAATATTATAATAATCTGTTAATTTTTCTTACAGTCTTGTATCTGGTAATAGTAATCCATTTGAGATTTATCATTATGAAACTGAATGGAGGGATAAACTTGTGGATAGCTCTAAATTTCATAGCAAGAACGGCCACGATAATCCTAAGTAATTTTTATCAAAAAATATTTTGTCACAAAGATTGAATTTTTTTTCCAATTATCAAATATAATGTTTTAGAGAATTTCCAGTGAACAGTTATGTTTACGTTAGCCCAAATGTTAAAATTGGAGCTTTTACCCTAAGTAAGGAGTTAAAAAATAAGTTTAGGGATTTCACTTTAATAACGAGTGATGAACGTCCTGAAAGACATGATATTAAGATGCATGCTGGACTTTATTATCACACCTTGGATGTGTGGGATCCCAAAGTGGGTGATATTCGCTTGCAATTTTCTTATGCTGGAAACACTGGTGATGCTGTATGTATACTAATTTTTTTAAATTCAAATATTTAATTTCCTATTCCTTTATTTATTATTTAATTTTCAAATTCCTAGTTTTATTAAAAAAGTAACTACTCAATTTGAAATATTTTTAAAATTAATTATATTTTAAATATTCATTCATAGGTGAGCATCATAGCCACTCAGACAGGTAAAACATTAGGTGGAAATCACTTATTACTTTTAGAAAAAGGAAAAATTTCCCCTGAAGAAATGATAACTAAAGAACATAACTGGAATATGTGGTTGATAAGACTTTATAGAACATGTGGATGGATTTGTTTATACATGGCTTCCTCCTTTCTCAAATCATTATTTTATTATATTGGTAATATTTAAAAAAAAAAATTTATTTATTTGAAGCAACCAGATTTTATTCAAGTATTTACAAGATCCATAATTATAGCCTCACTCATTTAATTTACCGACTGATGTTCGACGTTTAAGCAATTATCAAGGTAAGACTTCCTTTTTAAACAAATTTCAATTTATCTTGACAATATACATTTAAACTAAAAATAATTAAATAATGAAACATATACCCTGCTGCTTATATAGCTAATTAAAATTTTACAAATTAAAACATATTTAAAAATTATATATTCTATTAAATTATCTATTAATTTTTCAAAAATCGCATGATATATATAAAATATAAATGAATAAACAAAATAATTATAATACTATTACAATCAATTATTAATTATACCCAGAATTTAATTAGATATATAAGAAATAGTGAATTAACTTGTTAAAAAAAAAAAAAAAATGGGATTAGGGTAATAATTCGACTTGCAAGCTTTATTAGAATAGTAGTGTTTTTGACTATTATAAATTTTAATTGTGTTTGACAAAGGCATTTAGCCTACTTAATTGTAAAAAAAATTATTTTCAGGTGAGTGTGCATATGTATAATTATTTAATGGTTTTTAGTTTAAACGTATATTGTCAAGATTATTGAATTTGTTTTTAGGAAGTTTGATTGCCATTACTTTGATATTGGCTTAAATACTGAAATGTCTGGCAATAGTATAAACGAGTGGGGCTATAAGTAAGGATCTTGTAAATACTTAAATAAGGTAATTTTTTTATTTATCTATGTATGTTTCTTCTAATTTTATTTTTCATGTAGGTTGCAAAATTAAAATTTAGTTGTATGAGGTATGTTAAAAAAATAATGAGAATTTTTAAATTTCGTGGGCTTGGAGAGTGTGATTGTCAAAATTTTATTTTTATTATGTTGGTATACATGCCCCTGAAGTATGATAAAACTTTCAGCTGTTTTCATTGTTGACTTTGTCTGTTACAGCCACTAAGGTTAGACGTGTCTGTATGAGCTCGGCGATGGATCAAAGAATTTGTATCAAATTTAGCATAAAAAATAGAATAAAGTGTAACAAAGTGTGAGAAATGTTAACAAAGGTGTATGGTGAGTCTGCTATGAGTGAAGCAAGAGTTTACGAGTGCTATAAGCATTTCCAAGAAGGCCAGGAAGACGTTGAAGATGATGAATGCCCTGGACGCCCCAGCCCATCAAGAACCGATGTAAACGTGGAAACAATAGCTGATGATGTTGGCATATCGATTGGATCATGTCATGATATTTTTTCCAATTTTTTGGGTATGAAACGGGTGGCAACAAAATTTATTCTAAAGTTGACGAATTTTTAACAAAAACAGTGGCGAATGGAAGTTGCTCAGGAGTCACAAAATGAAGTCAAGGACAATCCAGAATTACTGAAACGTCAATCATCCCTGGGAAGGTTATGTTCAGTGTCCTTAGATTTTAATGGCATAGTGCATCATGAATTCCTACCACCAGGTCAAACGGTCATTAAGGAGTACAACCTACAAGTTCAACACCGTTTGTGTGCATCCGAAAAAACGCCCGAATTGGTGGAAAAACAGTTTTTGCATCATGATTATGCACCTGCTCACACTTCATTGCTCGTTTGTCAATTTTTGGCCAAAAACAATGCTGCAACAATGCCCCAGCCTCCACCTCCATATTCGCCAGACATGGCTCCATGTGACTTTTTTCTTTTTCTAAAAATGAAGAAAACCTTAAAGGGCCGTCGTTTCACAGATGACATTAAAAGCGCATCGCTGAAGAACTAAAGGCTATCGCAAAGATCGAGTTTGAGAATTGTTTCGGGGATTGGAAGAAGCGCTGGCAGAAGTGCATTATCTCTAACGGGGACTATTTTGAAGGGGACATCATTGTAGACCAATAACTAAATATTCTTTTCAAATAATGAAAATTCTCATTATTTTTTTAACATATCTCGTATATTATAATTAATCTGATACATAAATAATTCTAGTGTTGAAGTAAAAGAAATTACTGATTGATTAAGAAATAACAATTTTTACAGATTCTTTTGTTTTAAAAATAGTTTTCGAAGTTAGTTTAGTGTATGTATGGATATAGTTCTTAGTTAAAAAATAAAAATTATATTTTAGTTGATAAACATGTTTAGCTAAGGCAGTTTTAGGTTCTTTAGTTCCATTTTTTCTTGTCTTTATACACAGTACATAAGATTTTATTTTGTCTTATCCTATTCTTCTAATTTTGTGTGTTCATATCAATATAGGTATTAGGGAATGATAAACAATTTAATCTGTATATAAGATCGAAATCTAATTATTATATATTTATCATTAAAAGTATTAAATATATGGTTTAACTTGTATGTAGGTTTGTCGGCAATTTTTATTTCAAAATATCAGTCATAACATTAATTTTGTACCGAGATAGATCTAAACAAATAATGAAGTATTTAGAACTTACAAAGTTGCATTTGTAAGTTTCCTGGCTCGTTTCCCTTATTTTTTGTTTTAAAATAAAATTTTAGCAATTTTTTATCATATATGTTACTGTCACTATTTAAGATGAGCAGCCCCCAAAAATGTCAGTTTAGTGAGTCTTATGCTCTATTAGGTTATAACATCATGTGGTGAACTAATAACATGGCAGCATTCGGTTTCCGTCCCAAGATCTCATTATTATAGGTCCTGTAATACTCATACATGACAATTCGGCTTGCTGGAATGTTAGGTTTCTGTCCTGCAGCTGTAGAGAAAATCTGCCCCAAGACCTGATTCATACCTTCCAAAGAGTTCTAAAATGATTACTAACCGATAAAAAAAATAATTTTAATTAAATAAAAAGCCCGGGTGCTAAGTATGAAAGTATTTACGTAAGGACCACTTTTTAGACTTTTTTATATATTCATGACTTGGGAACGGATTTTTAAGTAAAATAAAAAGCCAAATATGTGCATATATATGCAGTTATATTTTGAGAAATATGTAAAAAAAAAATGTTAAATATGTAAGAACAAATATCAAATTGATTAGAATATATGTATATTCACTTGTAATCATCTATATCATGTGTACTTTTTTGAGTGTATATACTAAAAAAATACACATGATATAGATGATACATTTGAATATACATACACATAGATATATGGGTTTGTATGTATATAAATCAAATCATAAAGTATACAAAATATTAAAATATAAAATTACTATATAATAAATGAGAAGTGTCGCAAAAACTGATCTGTAAATAGCTTTGTACCGGATGAAAGTTCTTTCCACATCAAGAGATATAATAGGGGCAAATTTGAAAGTTAAATCCACATTTAATTGCCCTTGATCTTTCTTTTAACTTCACTGGTTAAAAGTAACAGGGTAGTTGTGGTTTCACAACACAGTTTTTCAACTATTATGCCAGCAATGTAAAATGGCCCAGTTTTAATAATATCTCTACTTTTATCAAGAGTATCTTCGTAAATACCTTTTAAATAGTTTCTCCTCAAAGTGCTTTTATTAAGAAATTTCTTATTAGTATATTTTTATAAGGAACATTAAAAATCTAGATTGTTAATTTTATAAATAGGTATATATGTTCTAATTAATGCTTAGCAAGGATCTTATTAAAATATGACTTACCACTTCCTTTAGAATCAACGCAAGAAGCTGTTACTAATGCTTGGGATGGACCTTTTTTATTAAGCCCTTTTCTGAAATCTTAATTATCCCTGTATCAAAGAGTCAGCACAACTCAGATAAATATCAGAAAAGTCTAATTCTTAAAGTGGCTAAATAATATCTTCCTTAAAACATGTAAAGAATTTTTTATGTATTTTTAGTGAAAATATGTAAAATAAAAATGAGTTTAAACAATTTGAGATGCCATAAAACAATTGAATTGGTCTTTCTCATGAAAATTCTAAGCTCAGAAGAAATGGAAAATCTGTTCACTGTATATAACTATAATCAATTAATTACATGTTTAATTAATCAGTGAATGAGTTAAAACGTTAATTATTAAAATTATCGTTAGTTATTTACTGAAATGTTTTTATATTTTTTAAGTAACTTATTATTTTTTTATTCCTGTACTTCTTTTTTTTAAGTATACATGTTGTATGTACACAGAACAGGTATGGAAATCTAAGATAATATCAATCTTCCAAAAGCAACTGATGTTTTTAAAAAGGAAGCAAAGCCCCACTAATTAAGCATAAATATTAAAATAAATTAATTATTTGAAAATAATTACCTCACCATACCTGAGTGATGATGTCTACGTCTCTTTCCTGATGGAGACCACCGAGAAGGGAAATGGACCCTCTGGAGTTGCAATATTAGTGCTCTACCCATACCCCTCGTCTTACTACTTGGAATGGTACCTTTATGGTTAGGCATAAGGTATGGTACCTTTGGTAATATTCCTGAGCAATGTTTTTCAGACAAATTTACAGACAAGCTTACTGAAAGAAACCGCTGCCAGATGCTTGTCTTGAAAATTACAAAAATCAAAGCAATTGCAGTTTGAATGTTTTATAACTTAATAACTGAAATAATGCTCAAAATAATAGGAAACAATTAATTTTTTTTTTTTTACTACAAGTAAAGAAATAGTATGGTAAAGACAGTAACATTCTTGAATTTTTAATTTTCATTATTAATTTAATTAATAGAATTAGTAATTACACATTATGATTTTTATTGCTCAACTAAACTCTAAAAAATAATCAGTGCATAGTAGTTCACAGAAAAAATTTCAGCCATTAAAGTGCTATATAAAATCATTGGTAAATATCCAATGTGCAAAGACTGCAATTTGACAAGTCTGGGAAAATTATCAATATGTTGAGAGACTTTCTTGGCCTTCCTCTCTTCTAATTGGGTTTCTGTTTTCACTATTGCTATAGCTAACTACATAGAATAATTGATGTAGGTCTTGCTATTAGACAAAGTTCAATTTATTGGAATGTGAATAATCTGTAAAGCTATGTGCCCACTTGAAAGTTCCTGCTCTTGAAACCTTGTTTTTTTTTTTTGTTTTGTTTTTTGTGTAATAGATACATTCATTTTTATCTCCTCTATTTTGTTTATTTGTCATTTAATGTTCCTCTTTACAACACTCATCTGTAATTCAATTCCTTATGGATCAGTTTAAATTTTGTTCGTTACCTTTTATTCACCTGTTGACTACTTGCTCTTTTATGAATTTTTCATGTGTTCTAATCAACTTAATGTCTCTAATAATTACTCATTGTTTTTAAATTTTTGTCAGATTTTATAGATTCCTTACTATAAGCACCTCTCCCACAATTTTTTAAAATTACCTATGTGAGTTTTAATTCTTACCGGCAATTAAATGTACTGCCCCATTATAAAACAGAGCAATGATTTAGATAACATTTGTAATGGGCGTAGGATGTGTTAAGTAACTAACTAAAGCAAGCTTTACCTTGGAAGAAAAAGTAATAGATTGTACATTTTGATTAAAAAACTGATCTATCTAAGAATGATTGCTGTTCAGTAATGTTAAATTATAATATAATCTCACCTGAAATTGGTGAATAGGACCAAAATACTTGGTCCATAACCTTTTGTGCTCTATCAAGTTACAGTTTAGGTCAATTAACAATTTCTTTTCAGTAATGTTAAATTATAATATAATCTCACTCGAAATTGGAAACAGGACAAAAATACTTGGTCTATAACATCTTGTACTCAATCAGATACTGTCAATTGACCCCATGTAGCACTTCTACCCACCCGGGTAGGTTCATTGGAAGGTAAAATGACCCTGTGTAGCACTTATCTGCAAAGCATTGTTTTCTAATGCTCAGCATTTAACATATTAAAATCATCAGTATTTAATCTGTGTGGTTGGTAAAGGCACAAACAGAAAAAAAAGAGGCAAAATAAATTCTGCCTATTTTCTTTTTCAGATAAATTTCTTGTTCTATATAATTTTTTAGAGTATCGTGATGATGGGATTGTGCCATAAAATGAAGTATTTTAATTAAAGATGTGACTACTACTAAAATTTATCTTCATATTGTATGTATGTATGTGTAAGTAGAAATATGTTTTTTATTTTGCAGCATTTAAGTACAAAACTCTCTATATATTCCTAACAATGGACAGAAGAATTTCATCTTGCACATCTGTTTCTTCTGTTTTAATGGCATTCATTATATGTGGTGTGTGGTTGTTTTATAAGCCTTGGATTGGTGTTATAATGCTTCTAACATTTATCACACCGTTTGTGTGGTGTGCTACATTTAGAGAAGTTAAGGACAACAGTAATGCATACAAGAAAATGTAGGATCTTTTAAATATGAAAAAAAAAAAATGCATTTCATGTATTATTTGTATAATGGAAACTACATTTTTAAATAATGGATTAATTTATTGTCATTATTGATTTTTGATGTACAATATTATTAATTATGTTGTAATTTTATGAAGGTTACCATGATTTAGTGTTCATCTATTAAGAAAGAAGTTTCTTATTGAATGAAAAGTTATCTAGTGCCAAAAAAAAACAAAACAATTAAATTAAAGTAAAGTTAAAGTTGCTATAAATCTCATTATGTCAGCCATCTACATATTGGCATTGGATTGAAGAGCTGACGATAAATTAATATTTTAAAAAGTTCACTTCATTTGTACTAATATAATGTTAAAATATTTTAAATATTTCTATTTTTTATTTTAACGTTTTAGATTAACACTTATTTTGTCCAAGTTAGAATCATTTTATGTAATGTAGCAGATAATTATTTTATTTAGCTTCAATCTTGTTATATACTAGCTTACCATTCGTGCCTTATGCGATCTCAGAAGAAAGGATATTTCCCATACCATTATTTATTTTTAACCTCTATGAGTAATTAACCCTCCTATACTTATATACTTATAAACAGGTGAAAAGTTAGTAACAAATTTGTTCCCCCCCCCCCACTCTACAATAGCTACCCATTAAATAATTTCTGATGAGGTAACATTCTTGTACTATAAGAGCTATGAACAAACAATGTGTCAAATGTCATTGAAATCTGGTAAACCTGTAAAAATTTGATAATGAATCCCTCCCTTCCTGTCCATAATAACATGTATGTGCCATACCAGAAACATTCGTGGGAGAGTACTCAACAACTTCTCAAAGTTTCGTGGTGTTCAGATATTTGGTGTAATAATGCAAGAATGGCAAACAGACCTACATTCATTTATAATATATTGAATAATTTATTTATTAATTAAGGAGTTACATTAATCAAAAATTGGTGAAGCAGACCTAACTTAGAATTATATTCCTGAATTTCCATTATTTTGGTATTGTAGCTAATGATATTATATAGTTCTCAGGTATAGGTCTATTTACAAACCTTAACCACTTCTAGCTTAATAGTTTCTGAGATTGAAATAATTAATTCTAAATGAAAATTAATAGTCCAAAATGATTTTACTGCGAGTTTTTTTTATTTTCTTGGTCCATAATATTTGCAAATGGAACAGATTTATGTATCACAGGCCAATAGGTTAGGGGATTCAAGATGCATAGCGCTCCACTTCTTCGTAGAAAATAATACTTTAACCAATATTTCCTATTTTTAAAATTATATCATTTAAAATAAACAAAAAATATTTATGCAATATTCTTAGACAGATACTTTACTTCCATTTATACATTCCTAAAGGTTTATGAAAAACCTAAGCAAATTAGCCTCTCAACCATTTGTTATTGAGCAGACTGTATACTGTATAAAATAAATTATTTTATTTTGTAAATTTGTGATGTTGTCTTTACCACAAATGGTCATTGGCGTCTGATGGTAGCTTATATCATTTTGTAGTATATTATTAAAGCTATTAAAGGAAGTAATTAAGTAAGTATTAAAGGAATCTGAATATTCTGACTCGTTCTTCTCTGTCTTTCATTATTTCCTTTAATGAGTCAAAAACACCTTTTTTCCCTTTATTTCTCGCATTGCGGGCACTCTAGCAGCTGGTGTTCGACTGATTGTGGAATAACGTGACCATCTACTTACTTCTTGCATAGGTAAATTTTCACGATTGCTTTATCTAGCTGGTCAATTTTCCGCTATTATAAATTTCAAAAATACATGAAAATTATGTAAAACTATTTTTTATTGTTATTTCTTATCACATTTTTCACAGGTTGGGATTTCCCAAGCAGGTAGCTATCTATGTTTGAACTCGTAATGTCCAATTCTCATTCGACAAATCATGGCTTGCTCTCTCCTTGATATTCTGCAGCTTGTTTTCTATTTCCTATAAATTGTTTTTACTTTGGTTAATTGGGGATTAACTCTCACCCAACTCTTCCCCTATCTGCCAATTGCATTCTTTTTGTATGGAGCACCCAGTCTTATTAGTGTAATTTTATTTAGTTAATTAACCTCTTTTCCTTCTTCATTTTATGTAATGTTAATTTATTTTATGTAATGTTGATTTATTTTATGAAATGTTGATTTATTTTATGTAATGTAAATGGGATTGTATTATATGGCAAAAATGTAAACCTGGTTGATTTTCCTAATGATTAATATTTTGCTGGGATACTTTTTTGGCTGGGAATATTTGGCTGATGAAAATTACAAAACAAAAGCCAGAGTATCATAAAAGGTGTTACATTATTCTCTCTGAACAACTGATATGTTCTGCATTACATATTACTAATAATCGTGAACATTCAGTTATAATTAGATAATAGCTTTTTATTTGCTCTAGACATGAATGCTCAAGAGATAAACTTGCAATGGATTACTTTCATTTGTATTTAGAGTAAAAAAAAAAAAAAAATAACAGGACCTTTGAAGAGATATACTAAATAGATATTAAATATAAGTATCTAGTTCATTAGTTTCTTTTATAGTACAAATGATAAGGCTGAATTTTCTCTTTAATACTTAATATTTTAATATAATTTATATGGAATGAAATTATTTTAATTTAAGTTTAAATAAATTAAAATTTAGTGTTAAACAGCAGTGCCAGTCATGGACATTTGGTGCCCCTGGACTGTTAACTGATGAGCACCCTCTTCCTCCCCTCAAAAAAAGTAACAGAAAAAAGCCATTTAGGAATTTTACTGAGCACGTCTCTGAGTCACTTACATATTAATTTGTAATTATTAACTTATATATGATTTGGATCTTAGTCTCAACTACTATTTATTTTGTTTTCTATATTACATACGTTTGGACCTCAAGGAAAAAATAATTGATACATCATACTGTATTTCATATTTTAATCTACTTACATATATGAAATGTAGTATGATGCAGCAATTATTTTAAGACACTGAGGACGACCCTGGAGGTCAAAATGTATGTAATATTGAAAATAAAATAAATAGTAGTAGAGAATAAGATCCAAATTATTTTCCTCATAACTAGGAAGTCTCTAACCCTTTTTAAATAAATAAGTTATATATGATTATATTTTCTAGCAAGTTGTGGACACCCTAAGCTGGCACTGTAGAATAGTAATTTATATAAGTTTTAATAATAAAATAATGACAATCAAATATATTTTGAAATGAATTTTGTTACGTATGTTATTGGGAGCAATATTAATAAGAAAGACTTTAATTATATAATGAGCTTAACACTTTCACGCCAGCGTTTACCACCGGTGGCTCACACTAGACTGGCGCATCGGACACTTTAGTCAATCACAAAACTTTCCACAACGATGTTTAATGAGGTTGTATTGTTTATTGTATTAATGTTGGATTATCAATACTGCATAATGCCCTTGAATAACTCCCGTCCGATAAAGCGAAAATCATTAAGGTAAGCCGCCAATGGGTGAGGAGCATGAATTACAGCCCCGGCGTGAATGTGTTAAATATCTTATCTCAATAAATTGAATTTCCATGTAGAGTAAAAAACATAATTTTGTTCTATCTACTATAAGACATCCAAGTATTTGTGTGTAAATATGATAAATAAAACTATAAAAGCTTATTTTATTTCTCCATTTGACTAAATAGTTGATAATGAGATCCTAAATACTTTCTCTAACAATACTAAAGGTAGCGGGTTTGCACCCCATGGTGGCCCGAGGATTTTTTAATGGGAGTAAAAAATCCTTAGCTATGCTGTCCCTCGGATAGGACGTAAAATGGAGGTCCCGAGCCTGTACAATGTCAGGTACTCATTAAAGATCCCAATCCTAATAAAACCTGGATAGGCAAAATTTATGACTCCCACTGTAGCATCGTCCGATTAGCCTTAGTGGCATAAAGTGGCGTTACACAAACAAACAAACAATACTTTCTCTAATATGCATCTTTAGCTATTACAAGAAATATTCAACTCATATATATTGTAGGTCATTCACCTATACAAAGTTGGTCTTAGAGGAGGGGATATGGGGTTTTTATCCCCCCTCCTAAAATTTCTTGAAAAAGATTCATGCATCTAATCTTTAAAAAATTCTATTGTAGTAAAACTAATGTATTCTTTTATAAATAATTAAGTGTACTGTTTTTCATTTTGTATATGTTTTTTTATTTTATTACAGACTAATCTCCCCCCCCAAATGCTTTCTGGTACCGGCTCTGCCTCTCTCTCTCTCTCTCTCTCTCTCTCTCTATATATATATATATATATATATATACTCACACCCACCAATTTCCAAGTCTAATTAATTTAGAATTTTTAAATAATAAATTGGGATTGTTCCAAATCAAATTTAGAACTTAACAAACCTAATGAGGACTTTTCAAAATCAAATTTAGCATTTTCCAAACCACATTGTGATTTTATCAAACTAAATTAACCCATAGATGCATGATTTTTATAATTAAAAAAAAAATCCCTTGACTACTTTAGAGGTTATCTAAAATTAGGAAAATAATTTAAAAAATCAAAGTGCTTAAGATTCTGAGAAAATTTAGAAAATCTAAACATTCGATGAGAGTGACACAATGCATTTGAGATCTTTCAAGGATGAAATAGGTCCAGGAATGCATGGTGCACCACACATGGAACATTTATATTTACTTGTCCACTTGAGTGGGGTAAATTATTGCTAATGACTTCATTGTTGGGCTAATGGCTGCTGAGACTTCATCGTTGGGGACAGGATATAAAATAACAATGGTGTCAAAAGTAACAAATAAGAAAACTATAAATATAGTGGTCTAATTTTATAAAACATTTATGTGTAAAAAAATTGACCTACTTAAAAATTATTACAGGTAAAAGATAACATTAAAATAAAAATGAAATATAATTTAAAGCTAGTATTTAAAAATTTAATCTATAATAAAATCAAATAAAGAAAACTAACTGAGATTTACTGATACCCGACTGCATGATGTCCCACATGAGGTACATGACTAAGTTCTGTTAATATCTGTTCAAAGCATAATTTGAAGAAAATCTCTTTTTCTAATTCATTATAAATGTATACAGCACGGGCGACACCGCTGAGGGGGGGGGTCAGGGGGAAGCGTCAACATGAAGCCTTAGCAACTAACAATATTCTAAATGAGACATAAATTGACAAGTTTTAAGAGACTAGAAATACATTTAAATACATTGTTGTAAGAGGAATTAAATGTCCAAACTTAGGTGTTATTATTTCAACTTTTAGCCTCTCGAATTTGTACCTACCCGATCTAGGAGAATGTTAACCCCCCCCCCCCCCCAATAATTTGGTGCTGGTGATGCCTATGGTATACAGAATGAATTGTAATTTCCTTGAAACATAAATCCTTACAGGAATATGATTAATAAATCTACTTTCCTGCCTGATTCAAATGAAGAAATCAAACTGGCATTATCTTAAGACAAACTTACCATTCACAAACTATCAATCATGAGTCTTTTTACATTACACCAAGAGTTAATGTTATCTAACCTGAGATACACTTTTAGTACCCTACTTTGCCAAGAGATTATGCTGAGATGCTGGTGTGTCACTGAAGGCACACCCTGTGGGGAAGGCACACATTTCACAAATCAATTTAAGAATTTTTACAACACCAAATGGATAGAGTTTTTTAGTTTTCTTATTACATTCTTATTTCATTCCAGTGAGACCTATTATGAATAATATAGTATTCAAAGACCAATTTTGAAATTCCAAAATTAAAGTTATTTGGAATACCGTAAACTGGGTCAATTTTTCCACATTTTTTTCCTGTTTTTTAAAGTGATAATGCATGAATATTAACCATCACAACTCATCAGCTAGTTGCAAAATCTGCGTAAAAATTGAATTTGATGCATTTATATGTTACTAAAATTATATAATGCATTGGCAAAGTTTCCTCTTTAAACCCCTAATTAAAGCTACAGGAGTATTAGCTTTAACCCTATACTTATACCCTAATTAAAGTATTAGAGCTTCCCCTCTAAGTTTCCCCTTAATTGTATGAAGCAGTGGAAATCGCTTTGTAATAACCATAAAAAAAAAAATTAGCATTTAAAAACATTACAATATTCTATGATTCTTTGTCATGACTGAAAAAGTACTTTCTTACTCCTTTTTATTTTGAAGCCTGATTTGTCATCTACGAGCCGCTGAAGAGGGAGCACCGAAGCGCGTCATTCAAGATCAGTGTAATCAAAAACTCTCTGACTTATCCGCCTCTAAGACGTAGTGTAAGCAATGCACGTAAATATCCATACGTCTTTCAGACGTAGTGTTAGCAATATCCAGTCATGTCTCCTGCGTCTCTCTGGCTTATTAATGAAATTAGAAATTCTAATTTCCAATGCAATATGTGTATAATATCTCAATATGCAATACCAATGAATATATGATTTTCAGATTTAAAAAATGGCCCAAAAATAGATCTGGACGGATGAGGAAATCATCAATGAACTTAACATGCCAATGTCTTCTGATGATGAAGAGGAAGAGGATGAAGTGGAGTATGCTTCAGACAACTCAGACATCGATCCCGACTATGTGGAAGAAACAAATGAAGACGATCCGGAAGAAGTAGAAGAAGTTATTCAAGGATCTATTCAATCAACAAAAGGAAAAATTAACCTACGAGAAAGGGAAACAAGGAAAATAAAAAGAGATGCTGATGTGTCTGAAAAACATGAATACATAGAAAAAATTGATGGGGAAAAAGTAGTAGGCAAGAGTGTTCAAATGTAGTTTTGAGTGGTCTACAATTCCTTTAAAAAATGTCAACAGAAAAGTCCCATTCAGAAATATCGTGCATGTCAGTCCCCGGACAAAAAATGATGGGAGAAATGCCCAGACACCATTAGAATGTTTTCACCTATTTTTCAATGATTTTGTTTTAAATGAGATTTTGTCCCACACCAATGAAGAGATTGGACAGCAGAGAAATAAATATACTGATTCTTCATTGAGCTCTCTCAAAAACATGCAGCTCGATGAATTGAAGGCCGTAATTGGCCTAATAATTTTATCAGGAGCCATGAAAAATAATCACCTTTCAGCAAAAATTCTTTTTGACCCAGCGCAATGCGGCATAAAATATCGAGCCACAATGACTTTATTTAGATTTAATTTTATTATAAACTGCCTTAGGTTTGACGATCACCATACCAGGGAGGAAAGAAAAATACAATCAAAACTAGCCCCTATAAAGACAATATGGGACGACTTTGTTCAAAGCTGCAAAACTAATTATGAACCTGGTCCTTACTTACAAATTTATACAAATACTTACAAATCCTTACAAATTTGATATATTTCAATATAACAAATATTTTGAGACATTTTGAATTATTTTATTTTAAATGCCAGTGATAGAATCCCAGTTAAAAAATGAGATAATAGTATTATACGCCTGATAGGCGTAGTGGTAGTAATAGCTTATGATAAATTGATGGTAGTACTCTAGGGTTAAGAGCACCTAATAAGAGACAATCTGCAATAGAAAGAAAGGACAACATAAGACAAGTTAATGGAGGATAAGTTGCAGAGGAGGGGGGAGGGGGAGTGAGATATGGGTTTGGTGATGGAAAGTACAAATGGAAATATAATATAATGTAATGAAATGTATTATATATATATATATATATATATATATATATATATATATATATATATATATATATATATATACATACACTTCTGGTCAAAAGTATCGCAACACCTAAGCATTTCTATTAATTAAAATAAAATGGAGATTGTCTCTCCTAATTCCATAACAGGGTGAAGTATGATAAGCATTAGGATTATCTAGGAATCTTGTGAAAGGATTAGGGACATGAGAAGGTCTTTTTTCAGTGATAATTCACAGAGTTCATTCAGTGCTTTCATAAATTTCATTGTTTGACAGTGAGCACGGACATATTTTGAATAATTTTGGCCTAGTGACTGGATCCAGACATTAAAATGAACAGAACTTTGCATCTCAGTCCAGATGAATCCATTCGTAATGTCACTTTGGCTGAGAAGGTCTTTTTGGACGTCAGATCGCGTTGCGTATAAATTTCTGTTATTCTAAAGTCCTCTTATGCATTAAATGACTCAGGGAGACTGGAAGGCATTCTAGAAGGCCAACTGGAGGAAGACCAATGACCACCAGCGCCATCGACGGCCGCTTTCAGAAGGTTCAAGCACTCCAGAGACGGGAATCGACAAATCCAGAGCTCCAAAATCTACTCCTTCAGGTGCGTGACTTATGCATGTCAAGGCGAACTGTTAGGAGGAGGCTTAATGAAGTTGGCCTTATCTCGAGAAGGCCCGCAACTGGCCCATGGCTCACCAGGCAACATCGTGTAGCGAGGCTTGCATTTGCATGTGGACATGTGAATTGGACCACGGATGATTGGAAGCGTGTACTCTTCACTTACGAAACGAGAGTCTCTCTCCATAGTCCAGATGGTCGAGGCAGAGTCTGGAGAAGGCCTCAGGGCCGGTTCAGCCAATGCTGCATCAGTCCCCGTATGCCTTATGTAAGAGGCTCTATAATGTTCTGGGGGAGCATCTGTTAGGGAGCTGATACAGAGCTTGTGGCGCGTGGTGTGGCTGACTGGCACCAAGTATGTGGAAGTTCTGGGCAATCCACGATAATGCAAGGCCCGGCACTGCGATCTGCGTCACAGACTACCTCGAATCGAAAGACTTCAATGGCTTGTAAAAAGTATCGCAACACCTACATATTCTTAATTTAATTAACAAGGTTTTAGTAATTTATATATATATTTAAAGTATAATGCAATTACATAGCCACTAAACCACAAACTTTCGACCTCAGTCCTTTACGCTAAAAGAATAATCCATTAAATAATTGTGAAAAAAATGTGCTGTCTGGCGAAAGGCAACAGGTACATGTGTACCTGGGTTCATGACCCTCCCCCAAATTTTGGGCTGAATTCGCCCCTGGTTACGCATTTTTGTGGGGAAAATATGAAGCCTGATTTTCATGGGATCATAAGTTGTTAAAACGCTTAATTAATGCATGGGTCATTCTCCCATTTCATTCGAATTTCATTGTTCTAATTTCAATGCGAAAAAAATACATTTTCCAATGATTTTTTTCCACAAATTGTTAGAAGGTACGCTTACAAAAAATGCCTTCATAGAAACATATATATATTATTTCTCAAGGCCTTTTTTTTTGTCGGTACGCCATATCTTCCTTAATAACTTATCAAATTTCATGAATAAGGCATCATTTTAAAGCTTACCTTAACCGCTACACCGGAAAAATATACAAACACTCATTTCGCCTTCGATTGCGAGTTATAAGCGCAAAACCGCGGTTTTTGCAAGAAAAATAGTCTTAGAGGTTTCTAAATGGTGTCAATATTTTCAGGTTTTCAAGGAGAACATTTTCGGTCGTATACATTTTTTCGATTAATCCCTTCGTTTGCGAGTTGTAAGCGAAAAGCGCCCCTCGGATAGGACATAAAATAGAGGAGACGAGCCTGTGCGATGTCCGGATGTTAAAGATCCCTATCCTAATTATACGTGGATATGCAAAATTTAGGACTCCCGCTGTAGCATCGTCCGGTTAGCTTTATTTGCATAAAGGTGTCAATAAACAAATACGTGTCAACTAATGAAGTCTTTGTAATCTCTAAATATTATTTAAAAGTGCTCAAAAGAAACCTGAAAATCAATTTTACTTAAATATTTTAATAAGTTTAGAGTTCAGGTTCTACTAAACTTAAGCATCACCTTGTTACTATTTCCCTCACTCAAAGTCTATCTCCCTCATTCCACACGAGTGAGGGAGATAGGTTTTTGAGGTTATATTAAAGTAGACCATTCCATGTCAGTCTCTTATGAACAACATTTATGGGTTATTGAAATCCCTTGTAAACCTACACATTAACTGTAATATAACGTGAATCAAACTCACCTTTTAGGAAATATCAGTGGGTGAGGGAGATAGGAGATGTAACGACACCCACTGTTTTAACTGATAAAAACACCCTCACAAGGAAACTAGAGCAGAACTTCTGTGAAAAAGGTTATCCTTGTTGGGACGGGAATCTGTTACAATGTTGCCAGCAATGAATTATAATCAAATAAAGGTTTCCAAAGTATTGAGGCCCGATTTCAAAAAATGTGAGGGAGATAGGTTGCATCTATGGGACAGGTAGATTATGCATCATAACTTTTTGTCTATAGTTCGCAAAGAGCTATATATCCTAAAAACAAATAATTAAGACCTTCTAACAAGTATGAAAAAAAATTAGGTTATAAATAAAAGAATACATATCTTTTTTCCGCCATCAAAGTCAGCAACTTGAGCTGTGGGACAGGTGAGGGAGGCCTATAAACAAATTGTTACTGTGATAAAAATTCTTGAACAACAAGCTGAGCTTTTCTATTAACCAGTGGATGCAATTGAATTATTAGAAATTTCACACAAGTAACATAATCTCATTGGGACATAAATTTCTATGTATTGGGAGAATGACCCGCATATTTTTTATTAATCTAAAAACTGGAGCCATCGATATGCTTTAAAATAATATAAAGTTTTGTTTTAATTTTTGAATATAACACGTTGAAACGGATAAAAGTCTAATAAAAAAAAAGAAGAAAAGATGAGGTTTTAAAAATGTAATTTTTTTGTATATTTTCGGTTATTTTGAATATTAAACTTGAAATTCGGTTTTTAAATTACTCTTCTTTCAAAAGTTGCCTTATCCGAGTGTTTTGAATTTCCAAAGTTAACGAATTTGTAGTTTTAAAAAAAAAAAGATGGAAATTAATGAAAATTAAAAAAGAAATACA
Organism: Aelia acuminata; assembly: GCA_911387785.2. Taxonomy (NCBI): domain Eukaryota; kingdom Metazoa; phylum Arthropoda; class Insecta; order Hemiptera; family Pentatomidae; genus Aelia; species Aelia acuminata. The sequence goes on from OU426980.1 coordinate 5,748,446, forward strand.
ATAAAATTTAGATACTGACCATATACTTAGCCAAGATTTAATCCTATAACGTTACTAGTACACTTCTCTAACCACTCTTCTATACCAACACCGTATTATCTGAATAATTGAGTTTACTTACTGTCATTCTATAAACTTGCATTGAAACTGTTGTTAAGCTAGAGATGTTATGAACACTCACATGGATTGTATATACACACAACTAAATAAGTTTCGGTTTCGGCCAGGTCTGAGGTTTCTGTTTCGGTTTCGGCTACAAATTTGGATTCACTACTCAAAACCATGCCCGGGACTAGCCCAACGGGCCTACGAATGATCTTGTTGAGACTTTGAACTTATTCACTTTATTCAATGTTAATGATATTTTCATTACTATTAATTTGTATTTGCATTTGTATAAAATCGTATTTATATTGTATTTATATTTGATGTTAAGTAGAATTGTTTTTTTCTAACTGGCAACACTGTGTATAACTTTTGGTAGGTTATAGTGAATAAAAAGGCGTACCTTTTGAAATGTGCTTATGCAGTTTATTTATTTTAAAACTTTAATAGGTTATGCAGTTTATTTATTTTAAAACTTTAATAGGTTATGGGCCCAGGACTATTACACAGCGCTTTGTAATCATTATTGTGTAATATCATGGATTTGAAAGTAAACGTCGGCCTTCTTGAGGGGAAGAGCAATTGGTCTACTTGGAAGTTTAAAATCCTCATCTTGCTTAGGAGTTTTCCTGATGGAGAGGAAATAGTGACCGGAAAACTTACTGCCCCCGAGAAGCTGGAGGAAAAAGCAACTGCAGAGCAGGTAAAACAATTTAAAGTTGATCTAGATAAGTTCAGGGCTGCAGACACAAGAGCCCTTCTATATCTAACTACTAATATGTCTGAGGATACACTCACAAAAGTCATGAGGTTTAACTCAGCAAGGGATGTGTGGCTTGCTTGAGCTGCACAGGTTATATGAAGGCGTAGAGGAGGATAAATCCTTCGACCTATGCATGCTCAGCTCCTTCATGAAAAACTTCATCAGAAGAGATTGTTATTTCACCTGCATGCTCAGCTCCTTCATGAAAAACTTCATCAGAAGAGATTGTTATTTCACCTGCATGCTCAGCTCCTTCATGAAAAACTTCATCAGAAGAGATTGTTATTTCACCTGCATGCTCAGCTCCTTCATGAAAAACTTCATCAGAAGAGATTGTTACTTCACCTGCATGCTCAGCTCCTTCATGAAAAACTTCATCAGAAGAGATCGTTACTTCACCTGCATGCCCAGCTGCTCCATGAAAAACTTCATCAGAAGAGATTGTTATTTCACCTGCATGCTCAGCTCCTTCATGAAAAACTTCATCAGAAGAGATTGTTATTTCACCTGCATGCTCAGCTCCTTCATGAAAAACTTCATCAGAAGAGATTGTTACTTCACCTACATGCTCAGCTCCTTCATGAAAAACTTCATCAGAAGAGATCGTTACTTCACCTGCATGCCCAGCTGCTCCATGAAAAACTTCATCAGAAGAGATTGTTACTTCACCTGCATGCTCAGCTCCTTCATGAAAAACTTCATCAGAAGAGATTGTTACTTCACCTGAATGTCCAGGTCCTTCTTGAAAAACTTCATTAGATGAAATCGATACTTCACCTTCAAATTTGTTTACTTTTCGAGAAAACTGTGTATCATAAGACTTTGGGTTTATTTCTTCCAAAAATGATACAGGAAAATTAGTTTTACAAATTTCACCTGCGGGTCTCCTGAGGATTCCTTTAACTTGTTCTGTTTCTTTTAATGAAAATGTGCCTGTTTCAGATTCTATCATCACCGAAAAGTCACTAAAAGATAATTGGTTTTTAACCACCCTTAATACGGGGCAACTGATAGGCAATTTCAAACCAAACTTTTTTATTAAATGTAAATGTTTATTTACTTCACTGATCACTGTTTTTTCATATTTTAAATCATCATTAACAGCCCCCAATCTTTCTAGAACATTTTTAATTATGTATATTATAATATTTGTTCTACAACATGTATACTTCATGTTTTCCCTTTCTGCCCTCAAACTTTCATTATCCTCAATACAAATTAATTTTTGTTCTAAAAACCAAGACAACTTTTCGGCGCCTTCCAGCATACCAAAAATATCTTGAGGCTCAGGTGCGATACAACTCCAATTATGGAATATATTTATTTCCATTGTAGCTATATATGAAGAAATATTAGAAATAAGACTTCTTATCTTAACACGAAAAGGATCCATGAAGTATGTTTCATCATTGTGATTTAGAATTTCTTCTTTAATATAACAATCCTCTTTGTTTAAATTACATTTATTTTTACTTAAACATTCCTTGTCTTGGTATTTAACAAATCTGGATGGCTCCTGGTGAGAAATTTTAGTTTTCCTTGGTCTCCCAACACGAAAAGGCTTGGAGAAGTATCTCATATCATTGTCTTTTGGTAGTTCTTCTTCAACAGAACACTCATCTTTGTTAGAATTACATTCATTATTTTGTAAACAGTCCTTTTCTTGGTATTCAACAAATCTGGAAGGCTCCTGGTGAGAAGGCTTGGTTTTCCTTGGCCTCCCAACACGAAAAGGCTTGGTGAAGTAGGTCCCATCATTGTCTTTTGGTCCATCAAATTCAACAGAACACTCCTCTTCGTTTAAATTGTTTTGGTATTCAACAAATCTGGAAGGCTTCTGGTGAGAAACCCTTCCTTTTCTAGGCCTCTTAGCATGGCAAATCTGCAGCTTAATAACACTAGTTAATCTTCTTCCACTTCTACGAACATTGGCTGATTCTCTTATCCTTTTTATTTTTCCAGACATTTTTGCCACAAAGTATAGGACAAAACGTTAGGAGTTTTCCTGATGGAGAGGAAATAGTGACCGGAAAACTTACTGCCCCCGAGAAGCTGGAGGAAAAAGCAACTGCAGAGCAGGTACAACAATTTAAAGTTGATCTAGATAAGTTCAGGGCTGCAGACACAAGAGCCCTTCTATATCTAACTACTAATATGTCTGAGGATACACTCACAAAAGTCATGAGGTTTAACTCAGCAAGGGATGTGTGGCTTGAGCTGCACAGGTTATATGAAGGCGTAGAGGAGGATAAATCCTTCGACCTATGCATGCAGTTTTTCAACTATTCTTATGACCATAGTGATGATATGGCTAATCATCTTTCAAAACTGAAAAATATTTGGAACATTTTAAATAGGGAACTGAGTGAAGGGGATGAGGTTTCATCACTTCCTGACATTCTTCTAATCTGTAAAATTTTAGATACCCTGCCCCAGGAATATTTTTCCTTTAAGTCCAGTTGGCGATTGATGGCCAGGCGGGACAGGACCATCGAGAATTTGACTACTCAATTATGTGCTCATGAGAGGGCGCTGAAAAGTAGCAATGTCAGTCATTCTTCAAATGAAAGGGAGGCCTTAGCTATAGATAAGCCAATAGCAAAATTTAAAAAGAAAAGTAAACAAATTGTTTGTTACTATTGTAGAAAAGAGGGACACATTGTCAAAAATTGTATAAAATGGAAAAGGGATGGCAGACCACCCAGAAGTAAACATGCTACCCTCGACAATAACATGATCCTATATGCTGCTGATAGTGAGGTATTTTCTGCAGAATGTGACTATGAAAACTGGTTTGTAGATAATGGTGCCACAAATCACATTTGTAATAACAAGTCTCTTTTTAAATCTATTGAAGAATTCAATACACCTCATAAAGTGACAACAGCGAAAGGTGCAAGTGTACCAGCAGTTGGCATAGGTGACATTGTTGTCAGTGCTCACACCAAAGACATCCATAAGGAATTAACATTTTCGGATGTATGGTACGTACCAGGTATAAGCAAAAATTTGTTTTCCGTTTTATCTGCTCAGGATAAGAATTTTGGTAGTAAATTTATTTCCACAGCAGAAAGGTGTTCTTTTCAAATAGGTAATAAAGATATACTTACCGGGTCTCGAATGCGCAACGGTGGACTATATAAATTACATTTATCTAGGACTAACAGTCTAAATTCTGTTTCAACCGGTTAAAACCTGTTACAACTCTATCACGAACGCTTGGCACACCAAAATAAGAAGCATGTCAAAGCAGTTATTGAACGAGAACTTGGAATAAACACCAGCGTAGACTCTGAAATCTGTGAAGGCTGTGTCTACGGCAAAGCTCACCGGCTTAAGTTTGGTAAAAGAGATAGAGCAACAGCACCAGGAGAAGTTATACATGCTGATGTATGCGGACCATTTAAGGAATCATTCTCAGGTTTCCGTTATTACGTATTAGTCAAAGAGGGAGAGTGTTGAGACTTTGAACTTATTCACTTTATTCAATGTTAATGATATTTTCATTACTATTAATTTGTATTTGCATTTGTATAAAATCGTATTTATATTGTATTTATATTTGATGTTAAGTAGAATTGTTTTTTTTTAACTGGCAACACTGTGTATAACTTTTGGTAGGTTATAGTGAATAAAAAGGCGAACCTTTTGAAATGTGCTTATGCAGTTTATTTATTTTAAAACTTTAATAGGTTATGCAGTTTATTTATTTTAAAACTTTAATAGATCTAAGTAATTAAATTAATCATAAAATATTGATAATGCCTCTCATAAAAAAAAAAGATTAATTTTTATAACGTTTGATAGCAAATGTCAGAGTTAAGTTTTAGAGATTGACCCATCTGCCCTATCAGTACCATGAATTACTTAAACTGTTTGCCTCGTTCATTCTATCATGCATGCCAACCTGCCTCCTCAGTGAATTATAATCAGGAGGAAATGCCACAAGCGCTGAATGAATACCTAACTATGTTATAAACCTTTTTCTTTTCTTTTGTTTTCAATACCTTTTAACTTTATTCATGGCTTTTGCTACTAAATTTGATTTAAATTACTGAAACATATTGCTCTTAACTAAATATAATTTGAATTTTTTTTTGTTGTGAAAATGGAATATTTTTTTATTAGCCTGAGAAAAAAAGTGTTCATAATGTGTCTCAGGCCTTTTTAAATTATTTTTCATGCTAATTATTTCTTCACTTTATTTGGAATGAAGTTATTTTATACAGTTTATTAGGTATAGGGCTGTCCAAAGGGGATCGAAAAAAAACCTGAATACAGTTTTGAAACACAATGGGCTATGGAACGAATCGGTTCTGCAAAAAACGTTATTTTGTATAGCAAAAATCCTAATGAAATAACAAGTTTTACTTCAATCTGATAAGATATGTTCAAAGAGCATTAAAATATCTTTTAGAACCCCAAATTCGGTAATTTTCGATAAATTATTATTTATTTTTGGAAAGGGATAATTCTAATTTTAAATCTCATCAATATTCGAGTATTTTTTAACCGTTTGTAAATAAATTTATCGTGAATTGGAATCAGTAGAAGGGGCATTTTAGAAAATTGGAACTTGGTTTTCGAATTTCAGTCTCATAAACCTTTTTAGGAACCGACCAAGATGATTACCGAAATCTATTATCGAACTGAAGTTTCAAAGTTACATATAATTTTTAAGGATTATATTGCAATATATATTAAAAAAGCTATATATATTTTAGCACTACGTGCTTTTCTACGCATTCGCTCAGTGAAGAACTAATAAAATTAAGTTTTTATTTTTATCTTTGACAATGTGACAATGCAAAACATATTACAACATGGCGCCTAATTTTATTTCTTAATATAGCTGATATGAAAATTTGATTTAGTTACCAAGGAAACAAATGATTTCCATTAAATAGGTTTGTTCCAACAAAGCACTTAATACACTTAGACAACTCTTTCGATCCGTAGTTCTCCTTACTTGTTAACAGTGGGCTATTAGTAAAGTAATGGCTTATTTATGGCAGGTATTTTAGGTGTTTAATACTTTTAAATATATGATTGTCCCTCAATAATTACTGACCTAGGACAGTTGTCGTTTGAGTAACATAAATATATGTAATATATTTTCTAACTATTCGAATATTTCTACTCACCACTTAAAAACCGAAAACCACATTATTATGAGCTTTTTAAGATATTCAAATAAATTTTTGCATAATTTTGAAATAGTTTTTAATAGCTGAAACGATATTAATATTTACTCATCAGAGAGTGTAAAAACCATCCAAAACGAATTGGTCGAGTTCATTTGCAAATTAAGACAGTGTTGTCATCGGTAATTGATGCACTACTTATTTTCATTGTGCAATTGTTTTGACCAAGACAATGGACAATGCTTTCACACTACGTTTTCGCTCACACAAGTCCACAAAGGCGGAGTCCATCTGCAACACGGGGAAAAAGCAACAACATATAAACAATGTTATCTTAATGACAGTTGTAACTGTTTTATTTTATGATTTTTTTATTGATATCTAGATGTTGAAATAAATAATGTTATTTTGAACAAAATATGTGATAGTATTTTTATGCCTTTATATTATAATAATTATTATGACAAGCTTAAAATAAAACTGGTAAATCTTTGACCGAGGAAACAGTTATCATGGTTGGAGAAGTAATTCCATTCAAATACCTTTTTTCCCGATTTATAAATTAGCATTCCAGTAAAAGTTATCAAAATATTGGAGACAGCAAACTAATCTGAATGATCACCTGAGCAATCTGGGATCAGAGGATTAATTAACACTTGGACAAAAAATACCAATAATGGAAAACTGGAATCGATAGGTAGGTCTAAAAGGTCTCAGTTGCGAATTCACCTCTAAACCGAAAACAAAATTTCTGAACTAAGAAAAGTGGAAGATGCAAAAAATAACTTTGCAAATAGAGGTAATAGTTTAGCAGCTACTACTAACATTTTGGAGCTGTATCCAATTTCTTTATTTAGATTATTACATTAATGTATTTTCTAAGAACGTTTCATTATTTCATTTTAAAAACATCTCGATAGAATTATGAATAGCAATGCAAGGACAGGAGCGCAGCTAAATTGACAGGCCCCTATTGCGAGACTTGAGTGTGGCGTACCTATACTCACCAACATAGGTCGCGCAATGCCTAAATTTCTAGAGCCGTTTTAAGCTCCCAATAGCGCGACACGGAGCCCCACTCTTGACGACATTGAAGAAAGGGGATCGAGTGGTGCCAACCTCGGGATATTGAATGAATTTTTATTAATCAAAATATAAATTTGAGCCGCAGTGGCCTCCGCTGAAAAGGACCCTTTGGGGGTTATTTCATCCCTTTTGAGCGAGTATGGCGAGCAGAATTAGAAAGCTGAGATCTTATAAAGCTCATGAAGGACCTCTTAACTGAAAATGTAGAGACGGGGGTTGGCTAAATTTTAAACATGCCCATATATTTTTTAAAAAAGTTCACAGCATGTCTTGTTCGGAAAAAGGATATTTCCAAATCGTGATTAATTTTTAAAATAAAATCAAGAATGTTAAATAAATCAATCAAGAAAAATAAATAAATGTAAGCAAAAGACGTTATAACGAAGGTAAATAGCACTGAAGTTAGAGGTTATTTTCCAGATGTACAGGAAGATCCACATGTACGTCGAAAAGATCTCAACGAAAATTTCTTTTGCATATTTAGAGAATCCGTTTCAAATATGTTTTAGGAAGAGGCTAATATGAATTTGTCCAAAAATTCCAATACAGGGGACGAATTTTTCAATTTTAAGATATCAATTGTTGCAAAAAATTTACCGTATCTTTAATTTAAAAAAGAATGAGCTTATATTTAGTTTTAGTGTAATACTCACGGCAGCAAGTATTGATTTAATAACATTAAAAAAAAAAAAAAACAGCTATTTTTATTTCTTTGTTTAAATTTTGTCATTTTTTATTTTTAAATAATTTTATCACCGGACAACGGATTTATTGGCCGGGAATCGAACTCAGAAGACGCAGAGGACCTGGGTTCGATCCCCAGCCGTGGTCAAATCTTTTCTCTTCAAATATAATTGTATAAACATTTTTATTTCTGTTTAAAAAATACATTTCATCGAATAAATCACCATTTCATAAATTCATATATATTGCTAATGGATATAAATTTAATAACTTTTTGAATAAAATTTTTGATAGAAATATTCATATTTTAAATCAGATTCTCTTGGATTTTCAAACTTTTTGAAATATCCAAATTATTAGGAAGGTGAAATTCCAACGTTGTCTCTTTTTGTTACGAGGACCAGTTGGTAGATGTATGGCGGTTGAAGCAATATCAGACTGGGAGCCAAAGAAAAACAATTAGAATTCACAACTTTTAAATACCCTCTTCTATGAAAATTAAATGTTTAAAACGTAAAATAAAGTAAAACCGAATTTCAAATATCGGCCTGAGACTCTGACTTCGTGAAACTTAGGTCCAAAAAAATAAGCAGAACAGGACGGCGCACAGTGGTTGAAAGGCGGAAAAAACCCATTTTTTGAAGGTATTGGAATATTCTTTTTCTTTTCAATATTAATAATTAGAATAGTTACCTGACACATTCCATCAATTTATTCGGATATATTCTAATTTTTAAACTTGTTAGGACCCTTTGAAAATTGATCATTGAAAAAGTTTATTTTTCAACGGAAAATTTATAGCACTATAATAATTTTTATAACTCGCATTTTTGTTTCTTAGAGCGATTTTCCTTCATAATCATGAAAAGCGATCTCACATATTACACTTGCATAAAAATGATGCTATTTGGTCTATGTTTTAACCCAGAAATAAAATCCCGAATAAATGCAATAAAATTAAGACAAAAATTTTTTTTGGTAATCCATATTTTTCAAGCGCAGCCGAGCGCAGTTTTAAAATCCATTTTTTAAAGAAGACGATACATTCAAGGAAATATTAAAACATATTCTAGCTGCGTCCACCTGCGTCTGTACATGTGGGATTTTTTTTTATAGAAATACCTAAGTTATTTCGTGCAGCTTATTCGCTATGGAGCTTTGCTTCGAATTAGGATATTACTAATCATTTAGTAAAACATCATGCCTTACTTACCAGGTCTGTAGCATCATTTATAAAGTCAGTCTGAATCGTTGTTAGGTCGATAATAAATCAACTTTTTCACCTACCGTGATTTTAGAATGAATTCGGAAATTATTAATAATAAGCTTATTAACATGGCCTCCGATAACTTAAAGGCTTCGGCACTTTTCATTATTAAGCATCCATTTGTTTTTAGAAGATTGGTATTAAAAAAAAGGCTCAGCTATTATTTAGCGTGAATAAGGGAACTAAATTTTCACAGATAGAGTTGCAGTTATTAAACCGACTACATCAAACAGTCAATCCCACCATCTCCTATCAAAATTATATTAAAGTCGGATGATCCCAATCTTATATTTTAATATGATATACATTTAATAGTTAAGAATTAAAACATAACGACAAAAATAATTGATAGTTCCTATGTGTGATTTTTTTTTTTTTTTTTTTTACCTAACTTGAGTGTTTATGAAATAAAATTATATTGCAAGTAATATCAATGATATTACTAGCATAAAACAGCGAAAGTGTTTAAACTTAAAGCCGATTTAGAGTCGAAAATTGATGTATAATTTTTTTCTATTTTCCTTACACTGCCGGTTAATCCGAATAGCCGGTTAAGCGGGGCTCGAACCTATACATTTTATAGGAAATTTAATCGTGGTTATGATAATATCAACTTTATTTTTTTGCGGCTCACAGATCGGGTTTGACAAGGTTTTTTCCGAAAATATTCGATTTTCAACCACTGTGCGGCGTTACGACGCTGAGAAGGTTGTCTCTAGGAAGTCATATACTCGTACATTACTGCATGGTAAATACTCTAGCTATAGTTTATTATGCTGGGACCTGGCATTCTGAAGCTCTCCAAAACGTTGTTAGCTGAATGATAATACTTCTTATTTTTCTTCCGGACCGATAAACTATGCAGATATTTTTTGAACTAATAAATCACTGGAACACTCAAATTGAAAACGATTCGTTTTAATTGAAGTATAATAAATAACCGCATTCAAAAACGGAAAGGCAATTTTAGCCCCCAGAAGAGACTTGTGTTACGTAATTTATCAAGATGGATATTGTAAAGAAGTAGAAAAAGGCATCCTTTAGTGGACCGTTTTTTTATTTTATTTTTATTTTTTTATTTGCTCTGGAGGTGGAGGGCATGAAAAAGATTGTAACCTGCTGATAACCGCCACCTCCTAACTGTTGGTTCACCAATAAAATATATGCTGGAGTAACGTATGATGAAAGCTCGAAAATCGCAAAAAGAGCAACTAGCAACTTTTCCAAAAACAAAAAAAAAATAAACCTCTTGATTCATTTAAATGCGAGAAATTGTACATCGAAGGACTACATATATTAGAGTATATCACCAAATGTTTTTCATTTAAACGATCTGAGTGAAGTTGATAGAATTTTCTCATTAAGAACACGATATTTACCAAAATTTTCTTTCTTTCTTTTTTAAAAATTAATATGTTAGGCCTCACATAATGATATTTCAGTTCAAACTATTTACTGAAATGTACATGTTAAATTTTTTCTACTTATGAGTTGATATTTACTTACAAAATCTAATATAAATTTTTTTTTAAATTAATATTTATACGCTAAAAATAAAATGTATAATTTCAAGGTTTATGAAAACGCTGCTTCATTGTTTTATCACTAGCTATTCCCATGTCTCAACTCATCTCCATAGATGACTCATTCAATATATTTATAGAGGTATTTCAATAAATGGTTAACACCCACAAATACACATATGTAATCGTCTTTTGAACCCGCTTTGGAGAAAGAAAAGCTATCGTATTGGTATTTGGAGCCTAAGAGATAAATGTTTAGAATGACAAGGTAGCATTGCGACCTTCAGGATGCTTGCAGTTGTTCATTTGTTCTATAGTCAGTAAATTCTTTTCATACCGATCTGTTGGATGCCAATTGGTTGTAAACAATATCTCCAAGTCGGTCGAGCGCTAGATGTCAAATTTATTGACAAAATCAACGAGACGCGAATTTTACAATGTTATCTAATTGAAATATTTTGATTATTAGTTATTACTTATTGCTATTACTCGTATTTTTTATTTTCTAAAATAAATATGATATGAAATTCAATTTTGAATAAGTTTTGAAGTTCGACTTATGTGCTTAATTTTGAACTTCTATTTTTTTTACTAAGATGAAGTAAATGTTCACATTAAATGTATTTTAAGCTGTAGCGTTATTAATTCCAGTCCAGACAGGTTAGAAAGTTGGCAAAATCTTATGTTTTATTAACTAAAGCTATGCTTATAACAGTGGCGGTCCCAGGGGGGGAGATATTGGGGATCAATCCCCCCCCCCAAATTTCGACGAAAAAAAAATTAGTGGGATGAATTAAAAAAATTAATTACGCATCTAACTTTTACGAGTTTTCTAGGGAAGTGTAGTTTAATTTTTGTGTTTCCCTATTATAATCAGTGATGTTTATTGTTTTATCTAATTCAATAATTATTTATTGAATAATTATATATAATTAATTATATGAATATATAAATATTCAATAATATTTTATCTAACTTCAATAATAATTCAAGTACTTCAATGAGAATTTTTTATACTGTATTTTATACTTATAAATACTTTTTATAATGTATAAGCATAAGCAAATAAAGAGTGATATTTTTACGCTGTTTTTTTTCCTACCGAGGATGCATTTCTGAATTAAAAGTTGTTCTAAAGAGCAAGGACAAGTCTTAAGTAGTGGGTGTAGTCAACTGAACAGCATTTGAAGTCACAAGTAAAGAATTAGACTCTAATTCCAATGGGTATTAGTAAAGGTCTATTGACAAGAATGGAAAGAACTAACAATTTGCAATCATCATTCATGATCAGTAAGACTCAGAATTGTGATTTTTTTTGTAATCATGATTAATGAATTTATATTATTCATGATTAATGAATGATCTGTAGTCATGGTAGTGAATTCCCATTAGTCAAGATTAATCAGCAATGAGTAATCATGAATAATGAATTCTTCTTAATCATGATTACTGATTAACATTTAATAATGAATAATGGTCATTCATGTTTGTTGAATATATTATATTCATGAATACTCCACGACCAGCAATTAATACAATTCATGATTAGCGATTCCGCGCTAAAGAATGATGATTACAACCATTATTCACATTTTTTATTATTAATCATAATCATGATTACATTTTTATTTAAATATGCCCAACTCTGTAAGAGATAAACTTAACTACGAAACGTATATACATCGTATATCGGTTCACCTTCACGATGTTTACATATCACTATAAAAGCCATCACATTAAAAAAAAATCTGGTGCGTGCGCGCAACACACAACTTTCACTTACCAACTTACTTAGATTAGAAATTGACGTGTTTTGCTAAATATCATTTCCCAAAGTCACACATTTTTCTACATTCAAATCTTATTTTTGTTTATCGTTAAAGCCGTTTTTGAGTAAATAAAAAAAACCCGTGAAAATGATACAAAATTTATTAAGTAAAGTCCCCCCTCCCGTAGATCAATTTTGATGAAATTTTTACAGTCGTATCTCGGGCATATAAATACATTAAATACCAAGTTTGATCAAAATCGTTAAAACCGTTTTTGAGTAAATGAAAAAAACACGTGAAAATGATACAAAATTTAATAAGTAAAGTCCCCCCTCCGGTTGATCAATTGTGATGAAATGTTGGTTATCACATCTTTGGCATATAAATACATCAAATACCAAGTTTGATCAAAATCGTTAAAACCGTTTTTGAGTAAATAAAAAAAACATGTGAAAATGATACAAAATTTATTAAGTAAAGTCCCCCCTCCGGTTGATCAATTTTGATGAAATTTTTACAGTCATATTTCAGGCATATAAATAGATCAAATACTCAGTTTAATCAAAATCGTTAGAGCCGTTTTTGAGAAAATCGAAAAAAACTTAAAAAGTTACTAATTAAAGTACCCCCTCCCTTTGAGCAATTTTGATGAAATTTTTGCTGTCACACCGCGGACATATACAAACACTAAATACCTAATTTCAGGTCTGTGCGGTTTATAGTTTTTGAGCTAGTCTGTTCACATACATACACACACACACACACACACAGACACACACACACACACACACACACACAGACACACACACACACACACACAGACCATTTCGCGGGACTTGGTCATTTCGACTCAGGGGACCCCAAAACGTGTATTTCCGTTGAAAACCGGAAGTCGAAAATTTTCACGATCGCAATACTTCCACTTACTATATATTTCATATATAGGTAAGTGAAAGTAACAAGCAAGCTGTAAAAAAGAAATTCGACTGTTGATGAAATTAGGTTCCTTAAAAAAATAAATAAGCAATAATGAATCGAGAAGTACTGAGAACTTTCAATTGTTGCAATACAAATTCTCTATTACTTATTGAGACAAACAAATATAAAGCATATACATATGGAAAAATCTGGTGCGTGCGCGCAACACACAACTTTCACTTACCAACTTACTTAGATTAGAAATTGACGTGTTTTGCTAAATATCATTTCCCAAAGTCACACATTTTTCTACATTCATATCTTACTTTTGTTAATCGTTAAAGCCGTTTTTGAGTAAAAAAAAAAACCCCGTGAAAATGATACAAAATTTATTAAGTAAAGTTCCCCCTCCCGTAGATAAATTTTGATGAAATTTTTACAGTCATATCTCGGGCATATAAATACATCAAATACCAAGTTTGATCAAAATCGTTAAAACCGTTTTTGAGTAAATAAAAAAAACATGTGAAAATGATACAAAATTTATTAAGTAAAGTCCCCCCTCCGGTTGATCAATTTTGATGAAATTTTTACAGTCATATTTCAGGCATATAAATAGATCAAATACTCAGTTTAATCAAAATCGTTAGAGCCGTTTTTGAGAAAATCGAAAAAAACTTAAAAAGTTATTAAATAAAGTACCCCCTCCCTTTGAGCAATTTTGATGAAATTTTTGCTGTCACATCGTGGGCATATACATACACTAAATACCTAATTTCAGGTCCGCACGGTTCATAGTTTCTGAGCTAGTCTGTTCACACACACACACACACACACACACACACACACACACACACACACACACACACACACACACACACACACACACACACACACACACACACACAGACACACACACACACACACACAGACCATTTCGCGGGACTTGGTCATTTCGACTCAGGGGACCCCAAAACGTGTATTTCCGTTGAAAACCGGAAGTCGAAAATTTTCACGATCGCAATACTTCCACTTCCTATATATTTCATATATAGGTAAGTGAAAGTAACAAGCAAGCTGTAAAAAAGAAATTCGACTGTTGATGAAATTAGGTTCCTTAAAAAAATAAATAAGCAATAATGAATCGAGAAGTACTGAGAACTTTCAAGTGTTGCAATACAAATTCTCTATTACTTATGGAGACAAACAAATATAAAGCATATACATATGGAAAAATCTGGTGCGTGCGCGCAACACACAACTTTCACTTACCAACTTACTTAGATTAGAAATTGACGTGTTTTGCTAAATATCATTTCCCAAAGTCACACATTTTTCTACATTCATATCTTACTTTTGTTAATCGTTAAAGCCGTTTTTGAGTAAATAAAAAAACCCCGTGAAAATGATACAAAATTTATTAAGTAAAGTTCCCCCTCCCGTAGATAAATTTTGATGAAATTTTTACAGTCATATCTCGGGCATATAAATACATCAAATACCAAGTTTGATCAAAATCGTTAAAACCGTTTTTGAGTAAATAAAAAAAACATGTGAAAATAATACAACATTTATTAAGTAAAGTCCCCCCTCCGGTTGATCAATTTTGATGAAATTTTTACAGTCATATTTCAGGCATATAAATAGATCAAATACTCAGTTTAATCAAAATCGTTAGAGCCGTTTTTGAGAAAATCGAAAAAAACTTAAAAAGTTACTAAATAAAGTACCCCCTCCCTTTGAGAAAATTTGGTGAAATTTTTGCTGTCACATCGCGGGCTTATACTTACTCTAAATACCCAATTTCAGGTTCGCACGGTTTTTAGTTTTTGAGCTAGTCTGTTCACACACACACACACACACAGACACACACACACACACACACACACACACACAGACCATTTCGCGGGACTTGGTTATTTTGACTCAGGGGATCCCAAAACGTGTATTTCCGTTGAAAACCGGAAGTCGAAAATTTTCACGATCGCAATACTTCCACTTACTATATATTTCATATATAGGTAAGTGAAAGTAAAAATGAGTGTAATTGAGGAATGGCGTTTACATATTATAAAAACACGTTGATTTCTAAAGAAATTTGTAAGTGAAAGTTGTGTGTTATGCGCATCGCACCAGGTTTTTTTCCTCTGGACTGCTACTGCTTCTGGTGGTTGATTTGGCTTTTCAATACTATATATCACACGATCAAGTATTTAATTCACGTCTCATAACTGATACACAAATATATGAGCCGTGATGAATCCAAAACTTTTCGAAGGGGGCCGACTTTTTACTTTCACTTACATATATATGAAATATATAATAAGGGAAAGTATTGCGATCGTGAAAAATTTTGACTTCCAGTTTTCAACGGAAATACACGTTTTGAGGTCCCCTGAGTCCAAATAACCAAGTCCCGCGAAACGGTCTGTGTGTGTGAACAGACTATCTCAAAAACTATAAACCGTGTGAACCTGGAATTGGGTATTTAGTGTATGTATATGCCAAAGATGTGAAACCAACATTTCATCAAAATTGATCAACCGGAGGGAGGACTTTACTTAATAAATTTTGTATCATTTTCACGTGTTTTTTTTATTTACTCAAAAAAGGCTTCAACGATTTTGATCAAACTGGGTATTTAATGTATGTATATGCCAAAGATGTGACGGGCTACATTTCATCAAAATTGGTCAAACGGAGGGGGCACTTTATTTCATAACTTTTTTCCAATTTTTACCTTTTTTTCGATTATCTCAAAAACGGCTTTAACGATTTTCATCAAATTCGTTTTTTGAAAATTAGGTGTTCTTTAATATCAGGTAAGTTTTATCATTATTAAAATTTTCTGAGGGGGCTTAAATAGGGTAGGGGCCTTTTTTGTTTGTTTTTTCCCTATAAAGTACCTTTGTTTTTGTTTATATGGAGAAATTAACTGTCTCTCGTTACGCCTAAAAATAAGAAATGGCTAAATATGAGATATGATAACAATCAAGTCAACTTATAGAGGAGAAAAAAAGAAAAATATTCAGTCAACTCATAAAACACATTGAGCCCACGCATGCGTAGTACGCCTTTAATGACAGACCATTGTTCATAATTAAAGCCGTTCTGTTCATTTAATGGAAATTATTTTTTTCATGGTAACTAAATGAAATTTCAACAAGTACATAGAGAATTATAAAATCAGACGACTTGGAGAATTATGCTGGGCTTTGCCGAAGTATCACAAGTAAAAACTTTTATTTAATAATAAAAGAAATTAGTGTTTTTTATAGAGCAAATGAAAACAAAAATAAGAAATGAATGTGGAAAAATATGTAACTTTGAGATGTGGCAATTAACAAAACGTATTGATTTCTAATCTAATTAAGTTGGTAAGTGAAAGTTGTCTGTTGCGCGCACGCACAAGATTTTTTCTGGTTTTGAATTCCAACCATTCAAAAAATTGAATTCCACTGTTTAAAAGATTGAATTACCCCCTACTAAACGATTACTAATGAGTGTCTAAACTTTGGAAGGATTTGGGTCACATTTAATTCTACCAATCAAATTACAGTGTAGAGGTATGTTGCCAATGCTAGATGAGCCATCAAAGGATTTAATTTAAAATGTGAGCAACATAGAAAAAAAATCGTATTTATCTAAAGTATAAATGTTTCAAAACAAACCTTCTTTTCAAAGAAACTCATAACTCCCTCCCCCCCCCCAAAAAAAAAAAAAAACCAAAAAAAATAAGCCAATTCGGCATTATACGAAATGATAAAAGCCTAACCATAAAATAATGGGCACTATTTAACACCTTATTGAAAACCGTCAACACCTTGCCGTCATTGCATATGTAATAATAGAATTAATTAATAACATTGTATTATTATTTTAAACACAGAGCCAAGTTTTTTTTAATTTTTTGTGAGATGCTTACTGCCCACCTTACACTGTAAATGTTATTGACGCAATATATGGTAACAAATACGGTTTTAATAATACAACGGTTGTAAATAATATTGCTTATTTAATCTTCCCTACACGGTCAATATTATTATGTCAATATCGATATTGCTTCAATAATATTGACTGTGTGAGGTAGGTTTAAGAGAGCTCACAGCTTGGCTGACATAAACCGTCAGAACCATACGACAATGATCAACCTAATAATAAAAGTATGAGACATTCATGAAAATTCCCCAAAATATTTGAACTCCTTTTAAAACTGGGATTATACTTATTATGGTAGGCCCGGATTTTCTATGGATGGGAGAACCCCTCCTCACCCCCCAAAAAAAATTAAAAATACCAATTTTTTATAATTGGGTTAAAAATACACATGCAACTAAATGCTATTAATTGTTATAAGGTTTAATTATATATATTTTTATATAGCTGTTTGTTTTTTATTCATTTAATAATTGGTCGTTACAGTTTAGTACGTCTGGTATTATACCGAAAGTAAAAAATTTGATACATATATTTTGAAATTTTGAATATTTATTCTATACTTAGCTTGTTTTTAGATATAATATTTTTAAATAGATTGTAAAAATTAATATTATCCCCTTTGGTTTATTCTATGGCAGTATTTCATATTATCCTCGCGACTAATACCCGTCCTTATGATTTGAATTGTATGAATATTCCATATTAATGCAATTTTTACATCTTAGTTTTCTCAAATTTTTAGGCGCTAAAACATCAGAAAATGGATTGATTGTAGGAAAAGAAGTAAAATTCTCCAAAATCATCTTAATAACAAGATAGTAATGCCATGATTGCAATGCTTATTAATTGTACATGTCCTTGGTTTTCAGCTTTTTAATGTTTTCAACATAGACAATTAATTAACGTTGCAGTCGTGTTATTGATATCTGTTAAACAATATATTGCACTCCTCAAGATGAATAGAGGTACAAAAAGTTGGCGAATTTCGTTTCTTTTCCTGGGTTTCTTATCCTTCTAACCTACATTTCACTTCAGGATTGAATTCTTAATTTTTTCGGTAGCTGCTTTGATCCCCAAAGTTAATGTGGAAGCTACGTTTAAATCGGTTCTTCACTGTTGAATTTTATGTCAAGGGAAAGATCCCAAAAAAGGTTTTTAGTGTCAAAGGACATCATTCCTTATATATTTTCGCTTTAACCTGAAGGCCAATACTAGGTTTTAACGAAAGTTTTATCTATATTTGATCATGAAAATTTTACATCTCACGATAATGTAATTATTTATGATGATGTAACAATCCCATTTTCTTTTGATCAGTTTATTTGGTTAGGGTACCACGCGGTAAAATTGTTGTGTAAACTCGATATTATAAATTTTTTTCCTCAAAATTAAAAATTGCATCAAAGCCTGGTTTAAACATCAGAAATCATAGCTTCCATTGCACAGTAAGACGAATCGCCAATCTAGGTGGAAATAGTTAACATCAACTAAATGAAAAAATAAAAAAGGAAGGTGCAAAATCAGGTCGATATAAAAGGTGGGAGGCAGCAAAACACTACAGTACGTCGACACCTTACATTTCCACGAAATTTGCCTTGGGCTAACACAGTCAATCATAGCTTCCATTGCACAGTGGGACGAATCGCGAATCTAGGTGGAAATAGTTAACATCAACTAAATGAAAAATTCATGACGGTCTCATGAAAACAACAATCTAGCTAGGTCATTTCCAAATTGTTAATTGCTTCAAGCAAATATTAACAGAATAATGGGAGGGGGGAACACGGTAGTTCAACCCATATAATGCTCAGTCAGTTTATTTCCAAATTATGTTGCAAAATAAACAAAATCAAATAGTGGATTGTGTTTTCCTGAAAAAAAATTATAGTAGGTAATAAAAGACGATTCAGAAATTAAGTTTATATAAAAGTCTTGGTTCTTTAAATTTGGATATAGTACAGAGTATACTCCTTTATTTTTAATAGTCGGTCAGCTATTTTTTTTTTATTATAAAAAATAGAATTACTAAAAACATAAACCGAACTACACCCAGATATTTTAACAGAATATAGTCCACACTATATAGAAATAAATTATTCATTATGAAATGCTAATACCTGCTAATAAAGGTGTAAGGTTTTTTTAAAGTTGTAAATCTCTCATTGTCGAAATTTATAATAATATATTGATCCAGTTTCATTAGAATACATTACGGAAAACTCCAAAGGTATAATAAACGAGATTAGTCGGCCATGAGTACAAGAATTAAAAGCTAATGGCAATTTTTTTTTCGAAAGAGATTTCTTTTATTTTTAGGAACAAAGAAGAGATGAAAATGAAAAAAAAATTATGCCGATTTCTTGAAATCATCATTCTACCTGTGTCATTCAAAATCTATAAATTCCTTGAAACAAATGGCAAAAAAAAAAAAAAAAATGTTTAACACCGAAAATCCATCACGATGTTAAGTCGGTTAATTTTCACATCTTATTGCATGTGTGCCAAAATACATAAATATATTTTGTTTTCTTTTGGAAACTAATTTATACCAGGCTACGAAAGGCGATTCGGCAAGGAAGTTAATATCTGTCTTTGGCTTTTAAAATGAGGAGTACATACGAAGTACTATTACCTGTTTATGTGGGTGTGAGGTTTATTTCAGGCGTAAATCTGTCATTAGTGAGTGCCTTACACGAGTCGGTGAAAAATACAAATTTAGCCCGGTTCAATCATGTAATTTTGTTTAATCGATATTGTAGTTTAATTGATATTGATACCTTAATGATTTGTGAAGAAGAATGTAACCTGGATTAAGATATTTCAGATTTAAATGAATCAAAAGGATGAAATATTCGGTTATTTGTTTTTGAGAATTTGATGTTAAAATTTGATACATATTTAATTTTTACATTTATTAATTTATATTTTATTTTAATTGATAATTTTAGAATAATACAACATTTAAAAATAATTATTAATATAATTAGTCCAGTTTATACTATTTAATTAAATTATTATATTTCGTTTTTCTTTATTTTCATTTCACATTTTATTTTATTTTTATAAATCCTTAGTCAGAAACATTGAGTTGACTTTTATTTATTGATTCATGCTAAATTTAGTTGTTTAGAAAAAGTTGCTTCCAGAATTATTTCCACATGGATTGGCGATTCGTCCCACTGTGCATTGTCTTAATTGAAAATTATTTTGTTCTGCTAGATAAATTCGATTTATTAGTACCTATTTTAAACTTGATGTTATGTGTAGTAAAATGATCATCTGCCATCACGTCGTAACGATTTGAAACATTCTCAGTTTTTATGAGATTGAAAATTTTCCTTTATAAGAGCCCTGTTCTCTCTGTTAAAGTTTAGTCTTCTTCCCCAAAATAGAAAAATACTGTACAGGACTATTAAATAGTTTCATTACTTTATTTTACTATTTAAATTTTTTTTATTATTAATATCAATGGAAAACACCAATACAACCTTCGTTTTATTGATGTTTACCATTGATCTTACTATATTAAAAAAATCTGGTGCGTGCGCGCAACACACAACTTTCACTTACCAACTTACTTAGATAAGAAATTAATGCGTTTTGTTAATGCCACTTCTCAAAGTAACACATTTTCCACATTCATTTCTTATTTTTGTTTTCATTTGCTCTATAAACCCCTCAGAACATTTTAATAATGATAACGCTTACCTGATATTAAATAACACTCAATTTTCATTAAACATGACGAATACGAAGAAAATCGTTAAAGCCGTTTTTGAGATAATCTAAAAATTGGAAAAAAAGTTATGAAATAAAGTGTCCCCTTCTGTTGATCAATCTTGATGAAATGTTGGCTAATCGTGAAAACCGTTTTTGAGTAAATAAAAAAACACGTGAAAATAATACAAAATTTATTAAGTAAAGTCCCCCCTCCGGTTGATCAATTTTGATGAAATGTTGGCTATCACATCTTTGGCATATGCATACATCAAATACCCAGTTTGATCAAAATCGTGAAAGCCGTTTTTGAGTAAATAAAAAAAACACGTGAAAATGATACAAAATTTATTAAGTAAAGTCCCCCCTCCGGTTTGTCAATTTTGATGAAATGTTGGCTATCACATCTTTGGCATATACATACATTAAATACCCAGTTTGATCAAAATCGTGAAAACCGTTTTTGAGTAAATAAAAACAAACACGTGAAAATGATACAAAATTTATTATGTAAAGTCCCTCCTCCGGTTGATCAATTTTGATGAAATTTTTACAGTCATATCTCAGGCATATAAATAGAGCAAATACTCAGTTTAATCAAAATCGTTAGAGCCGTTTTTGAGAAAATCGAAAAAAACATAAAAAGTTACTAAATAAAGTACCCCCTCCCTTTGAGCAATTTTGATGAAATTTTTGCTGTCACATCGCGGGCATATACATTCACTAAATACCCAATCTCAGGTTCGCACGGTTTATAGTTTTTGAGCTAGTCTGTTCACACACACACACACACACAGACCATTTCGCGGGACTTGGTTAATTGGACTCAGGGGACCCCAAAACGTGTATTTCCGTTGAAAACCGGAAGTCGAAATTTTTCACGATCGCAATACTTCCACTTACTATATATTTCATATATAGGTAAGTGAAAGTAAAAATATATAATAGTAATGAAACAATTTAATAGTCCTGTATAGGATTGAAAATTGAAATAACTATTCAGGACAAAATGAATGCATGGATCAAAGATACATGTCCTACCAAAAGTTATGAATAAAAACTACTTAATTATGAAAATAATGATACAAATAACATTCCACTCTAAATTCTATGTTTATTTAAATTTAAGATGTCATGTAAACTTTACTAGATAATAGATGTATATGTGTTACTTTTCTTTTATCTTAGTCTCCCCCCCCCCCCATAAAATCTTAATAGATACTTAATTTATGTTTATATAAATACTCTTTTTAAATTATTCCTTATACTAGTTAATAATAGTACTCAAGTAAATAAATGTATATATTAAAAAAACAAATAGTAATATGCATAATAATTAACTTTTATACTTATGCACATCAGTATAAATAAATAGATGTATTCTGTGATATCGACAATATTCTCTAATGTTTATTCATTATTCTTTTTGACTTTCAAACGTATCTAAACTTCCATTAATTTTTAATAAAACTTAAAAATTAAACGCTGATTTCCTAAACAAACCTTCAACAGTTAAAAGTTGGAAATTAAAGACATCATCTGTTGATATTCTTTTTTTTTTTAATTCCTGCATTATTTCTAATACCAATTTGAAATATTTCTTATCAGAAAATGTTTATTTTCATACAAAATAAATCATGAGACATACTTTATTTGATAATAAATGAAATAAAATTTCCAAAAAGTTAATTAATTTTATAGATTTTTTTTTCATGAAATAATCGCAATACATACAGTACCAGTCAAAAGTTTAGACTCACCCTTAGTTTTGTAAAATAAATAAATAACAATGTTTTATTTATTTAACTACATAGAAACTATAACTTTATTTTCAATTTATTTATAATTTGTTTGTTTAACGTCCCTTTATACTATTAAGGACAATCGGACGATGCTACAGTGGGAGTCTTAAATTTTGCCTATCCAGGTATAATTAGGATAGGGAACTTTAACGAGTACCTGACATCGCACAGGCTTGGGGCCTACATTTTTAAGTCCTATCCGAGGGACGACATAGCCATGGATTTTTTACTCCCATTAAAAAATTCTAAGGCCACCTCGGGATGCGAACCCGGGACCTTTAGTATAATAGGTCGCCATGCTAACAAACACACCAATGTTGACCCCTGTTTATAATTTTATTCTAAACTTAATCATATAATGTTTGAAATGTTACCTCTTGAGTTAATGATGGTGGAAGATATCCACCACATTCTACCTCTTGAGTTAGAATTATTTTATTAAACTTGAAGATTGTGAGTTAAATACAAGTGAATCTAAACTTTTGACTGGTACTGTATATTAGAAGTCTAATGAAAATTTTTACTCATATAGTACAGAAAACTCCTCAAAATATTCTGAAGTTTGTTCAAAACAGAAACTTTTTATTATTATTTTTTATTATATTTTAATTTTAGTGTCCTTTTTTGTAAATATTTAATCATGTTCCACGTTTCATTTTCATGTCTCATTGGATATTATATCATTACAACTGCAAAATAATCCCACTATTTCTTGAATAATGGGTCTTTCAGATGCTCCTACGCAGTTTACCCTTAAGACATTGAGAGCTTAAGACATCAGTGTCATAA
Source organism: Aelia acuminata (assembly GCA_911387785.2). Taxonomy (NCBI): domain Eukaryota; kingdom Metazoa; phylum Arthropoda; class Insecta; order Hemiptera; family Pentatomidae; genus Aelia; species Aelia acuminata. The sequence continues at coordinate 5,771,952 of OU426980.1, forward strand.
AAATGGACATAGGGACCCTTGACATAGGAAATAGACGCTTAATTGAAATATCTAAATATTATTGTCGCAGGAATCTAATTTAAACGAAAACAAAGATAGAAAAATGTGCTTTTTTAAAATAAATATATTAAATTCAAGCCTTTTTTGTAAACATTTTATGCGCAAATACCCCATTTATTTTTTTTTTTTTTCCATAAAGTGTTCTTCAATTCAAATGCGATACCTCAAGTGTGACCTTTGTGGACGAAACCCGAAGATTTACATTTTAAAAGCTATGAAATCATTTTCAAGGCTGAAAAAAGGAAGAGTTTTTGCAACCGTATATGTAACAAAGATAGATCACGTACGCATCTTAAATATTTATAGTACGGTTATGTCTTGGCTTGTGCGTCTCATCATAAGTTATTTGGGTTTATTATATATACGTATATATTTTGATAACACTTAATTAATGTTTACCAACATAACCCTGGCCCGTCGTAAAAAGAAGAAAATAATAAGCAAAACTTTTAAATAAATAGCATACAAATAAATAAATAGGAAAATTCCGCATTTTCCTATTCTTATCCCATCTGGCACGATCTCACCTCATTTCATGTTAGGTACATACATGGTAAGAGCATGTGCGCGAAAACTGTCTATAGACAGACAAACGGACGAAATTAGAAACTTTATTCATTTATTCTTTTTTTCAAATAAAATTTTAAAAATTATAAACAAAATAAATTTTGTCACTACCCATTAAAAAAAATGGATATATTTATTTATTTTATTTTTTTCAATCCACAGATATTTCAATGTACAAACAAACGGTTTAATATAAATCTTAATTTAATCTATATAAATAAAGATGAAATTCTGTTTGTTTGTTCTTTATAGAAATCCATACCGTCGGTCCTAAATTCTCCAAATTTCGCTCAGTGGTTCTTTCATACGAGGTGTGAATTGCATCCATATTAAAATTGCATAACTTCAGCCGATCTTCAGCTGATATTCTATATTGTTATAAAAATCGTAATGATCTCGCTTTGCAATGGTTTTTACGAAATCGACCTTTTCGTTAGAAAAATGAAATTCCTCGAGTGAAACCGGGATATACAGCTATAATCTATGTAAATAAAGATGAAATTCTGTTTGTTCTATATAGAAATCCATACCGTTTTTCCTAAATTCTCCAAATTTCGCTGAGTGGTTCTTTCGTACCAGGTGCGAACACCTGTCCATATTAAAATTGCATAACTTCAGCCAATCTCTGGGTGTATTCTATATTGTTATAAAAATCGTTATGATCTCGCTTTACATTAGGTTTTTACGAAATCGACCGTTTGAGTTGGAAAAAGTTTAATTTTGTTGATTTTGAAGAGGCCAAGATGGTAAGGCGGTTCCTCCGGAATGGACCGGGGTCCACGTTTTAAGGCTGAACGAGTCCTTTTCGAGTTATTGGAATATAATTTTAATTTATTCATAAAACTTGTAATCCTTACACAAGATAGAAGTCCTGCTCATTTAGATGACAATAATAAGATTTATTTATAAGACAAATTTGGATTTATGGCATCGAGTTTGGTGGCTCCATATCCAATCCCTTTAATCCAAAATTTTCCTCTTAAAATCCTTCTCCTATAAAATTATGATCATGGTACATATGTTACATATATTATGCTACATAAGTCGCCTTTGTGGCCAAGTCCAGACTCATCTTTTCAAAATAGACTCCTTCCTCATTCTAACACTCTTGTTTCCATCCTTGCCACCTCAACTATTCCTGACAATCTACCGAGGCAGAAAGAAGATGGCTTTGAGACCTTCTAATTAACAGTTAATATTAGAGAGCTAACGATGGGTAGTTTCTCCACAAATCTATTCATGTAATATTTTTTTTTTTTTCATTTTTCGTCGCATTTACCAGATGTATTGTGTTTTAACACATTATGAGGGGCGCAGGTATTTGTACCCGTTGCTAGGATTGCCACTTATAAGCGGGACAGGTATTAGTACCCGTTTAAAATAAGTAATTTTAAGTGCACAAGGGAAGAATAATGTTTTATCAAATATATGGAACACATATTTTTATACCATGTATGTATTTTTACCAGGAACACATCACACATAACATACGAAGTCATCATAAATAACAAAATTTGTTTGCTTTTCTTTCCAATTTCACTTATGCTATATTTCCGAACTTCGTTTATTATGTGTTTGACAAAGTATTTGTCGTCTCGATTCTCACTAATCCTTTCCGTTGAATAAATCAGTCAGAACGTTTATTTTTTATTTACACAGGTCTTATGGTATTTTTCTGAAATATCATTTTAAATGATTACTACAATATTTATCAAATATAAAAATATAAATAAACTTATATAAAAAATAGTTGCAGATAAGACCCATTACCAAATTTAGCAAAAATCTAACCATTACTTTTACGTCTATCAAGTTTATTTTCAAACGCATATATTTTGCTTAGAACAGTTCAAATTGACGCAGCACTGTCCTATATCCTAAGCAAACCGCTCATAATGTGTTAATACATTAGAAAAAATTAATAAATGAAATTAAAAAAAAATATTATTCATAATCAATATCTTTGTAAATTTATATCTTTTAACTGCATATAGCATTAACATCAGTGAAACTTATAATACATATTAGCGGTTGTTAATGTTTTTATGGCACATCCTGAAAATGTAAAAAACTGTACAGCCCTTCGATTCCAAAAGATAATTTTCACACCCATGGTTGGAGTTATGGACTTTCATCTATTCAAAATTACTTCAATAATCCTTCTCACGTTTTCACATGCGACGATCGCCTCTTATTCCTTTTGGCATGGAGTTGTTGGAGTATAGTGATCGTCCGTGAAAAGCCCTTAGTAAAATATAAGACATTATAAGTAAAAGTAAAATATAAGAAGAAAGTAAAGTAAATTTAATATGAATTATTAATTGTATCAATTGATTTTTTTATTATTCATGTTGATATTATTATTTCATGAAAATGAATTTTTGATCATTTTTTATCAAACAACGAAGCAGTATCTTGTAATCGGGTGGTTGTTACCCAACTTGAAGATTGATGGACTGAACATTCAAAATAATAAAAAAAATAATAATAAAAAATTGGAGTGCGCCTTCGAAAATATTAGTGGTGGGGCCAGGAGGTGGTGGGGGTTATCAGAAGACTCAGTTGAGTTGGTGCCTTCGAATTGGTCAACTCGGCTCGTCACTGGCGTGAGTTATTTTTTATAGTTATCGTTATCAATTTCAAATTAATTAGACTTAGTTATTAATTTTAATTATTTTGATGAGGCATTTTTCAAGTGAGACTTGCGTGTGAACTTCTTACTATGGCAAATTTCGATTATTGAAGATAATTTTTTTTTTATTATACGGTTAAAAAAATACCGGTATGTGTCATTAGGATATGACAAGCTTTATACAAGAAACTCATTCTTTAAATGTTCACGTTGACGTTGAGAGTGCTTAATCGATTGGTTATAAAAAATAGCGAGGATGCACCTGTCATCGAATGCAATTTTTTTTTTTTTTAAATTTACTAAAATGGATGGCATTGGGTTTACCCTTACAGCCAGGTCTCGCATATGTTGTATATCATAATATGTGAAAATAATTATTGGACCTAATTATAGTATATAATAATATGAGTGTATACATATGTTAAGATTTTGATTTTAAATAATGCTATTTATCTGTTTATTGATGTAATTCTATTATACTGTATTGAGATCTTATCTGTTATTCTACTAAGTTTATCTATTACACATATCTTTTTATGGATTTTAAATATTTATGAATGAAAAGAATGTTGCTATGGTCACAATCGCAATTTGGTTTCTCTCGGTACGAGAGTAATCAAAATTGCAAACTAATACACTCATATAAGTAATGCAATAAATATTATTGAAAAAGATAAAGTGCCAAGTTTATATTTATATTTGGTTATTCTAAAGTTTTTTAAGTTCCTAAGCATACATCAATATTTTTTAAATATACTACCGCAAAAGTACGTTCATATCGTTTTGGCGAGAATCTATTTCTTTTTTTAATTTATAAGTTTTTAAAATATATAATGTTACTATTTAATATGTATTCGTTTTCTAATTTTATTTCAATTAGCATTAATACATTTTAGAAAGGTATTATAACTATAATTGTTGAAGTGCAAACTTTTTAAGTTAGTTTGATGTTATATTTTACACAGTTGTTGAAGTTATTTTCTTTTATTTATTTTCCGAAAGAGGTAAGGAAAAATTAGTTTTTTTTTCGATTTATTTTTTTAGTTTTGATCGTTCCAGTACTTTCCCACTGCGCTTTTCAAAATTCTCAGCAGGGCTGCCACTGCGGAGTCTTGAGATTCAAGTCGCGTTGAGCAATCGCCGCTTCAAGGAATGTTCGGAATGTGAACGGAGAAAATTTACTAACTTCAGCAGGCCTTATGTTGAATTCGAAATCTTAATAAAATGGAATGCTATTATTTATTATGTATTATTGGATTTATTTGATAAAATAAACATAGTTAGGGGAAAGTAAAAAAAAACTTAAAGCCGTTGGATTTGGGTATAAAAAATGTAACTGTTCACTGTGCTTTACTGATTATTGTTTAATCAATTTCTAGAGGGTTTTCAATCGTGATATGTTATTTCTCAAAGCTTTATTTCTGTATTACCGAAATATAGTCGTACCCCAGAAAAGTCCGAAAACATTTGTGAAGAAAAGAAAATTTTATTTGCTCATAAAAGAAAACCTAATCCAAATTATGAATGAAAAATAATTTTTCGTAAAGGAAACTTAATTTTGAGTCACCTTGCAAGAATTCAAAAGACGCAGTTGAGAAAAACAAGCTTTATTGTCTGTAGAAAACCTTGCATATTTCAAAAAGACGTGCTAATTCAATTTGCTTGTATTGTAAAGGCGTCGAGTGTGAGATTCCTATTTAGCATAGTTTGCAAATGAGTTGAAGTTTATTAAAATCCCTAAGAGTACTTAAGTAACTTTTTCATTAAATGCCAGTTGCAAAGAACAAACAATTTAGTTTAATATCAGTTTCACTCAATGGTTTTTACATTTATTTTTTATATCAAAATCATACAAGGATTTCGAGTTGAATTCCATTCGTCATCAATATATATTGTGAAGAAAATGCTGGCTGTTAGTAAATGTACAAATAGAGTGGAATCTATCAGCTATTTATATATGAGCCATATTTGTATTAATGATTATTGTTTAAAAATATTTATGTAATTTAAGATGGAATTGTTTATTTTGTGAGATCTTTAAGCATTTATTTTTATACTACTGTTCACGGTTGTGATACGTGACGGAAGATAAAAGAATGCAATAAGTGGATTTTTATCCAATGATAACGGACTGGTTTTGTATTGAATACAGTTTTTGGAAGATTAGGATTCCAGTGGAAAAACTTTGTAGTTGACGTGAGTCACATGACTTAAGATACCATTCTAATAAACACCATCACATTATTTCGGAAGAATGATCCTTACTATAAAAAAAAATCATCTACTTGATGAATTTTTAGAGATATATACGATAATGATTAACATAAGCAAGAATATTTTTAATAAATTCTGCTCAAAACAAATAAAGAAAATAATGTAAAAAGAGATATAGAAACCAAAAATAAAATAAAATAAATTAATAAATGAACATATAATAATCTATAATGGAACATATGTACAATAGATATATAATTGAAATTAAACATAAACATGATAAATTATTATTTCATATTCATTGTATGTATGTAAACATTCGATGCGTGTTGCGTTTTAGAGAATTTTCGTTTTGGTTGCCTATTCTTTTTTTCGAAGGGTTCGCAGTGGCTATTGTATTTAAAACATCTGTGGAAGTTACCGTTTTTTGATTGGGCGAGCTGTTGGTTGTAGGTAATTCTAGGTCTTTGAGTATGTTTTTAATTTTTTTCTACGAGGTTAGATATTAAAGATCCTCATGCATGAGTTGAGTTTTTTCAAGTTTTCCTTTGCTTTTTAAGTTAAGTTTAAGCTAAGTAGGTGATTTGTGATCGAATAATTAAATTCAAAAAATCGCAGAGTGATAATGTATTTATAGTTTCTCTAAGATTAATTGCTATAAAAAAAAGTCTTTATACAGTTCCAGTCAAAAGTTTAGACTCACTTGAATTTAATTCACAATCTTCAAGTTTAAAAAATAATTGTAACGAAAGAGATAACATTTCAAAAATTATATGATTGTTTTGAATACAATAGATATACAAACAAAGATGATATTCTGTTTGTTTTTTTTTTTTTTTTTTTTTTGTTTGTTCTTTATAGAAATCCATACCGTTTGTCCTAAATTCTCCAAATTTCGCTTGCGAAATTGCCAGGTGCGATCACCTGTCCATATTAAAATTCCATCACTTCAGCTAATCTTTGGGTATATTCTTTATTGTTATAAAAATCGTTATGATCTCGCTTTACATTAGATTTTTACGAAATCAACCGTTGAAGTCGAAAAAAATCCCGTTTCTGTCCTAACGAAATTTTTTTAACCCACGGCTTTTCTCATTGTTTTCCAAGTTCCCTGGGTGAAACCGGGATATAAAGCTAGTTATAAATGAATTAAAAATAAAATTATATTTGTTATGTTGTTCAATAAATAAAATGTTGTTATTTATTTATTTTACAAAATCTAAGGGTGAGTCTAAACTTTTGACTGGTACTGTACTTCTGTAATACAAAAAAGTTGCAAGGAAAGATACATACCTATACACGAGAAAAAAGTTAATTAATTATAATAAACATGTAATACTAGGCAAAATAACAAAACCTATATAGAATGAAACCGATAAAAGCAATTAGTTCCAATTTATTGCAATGTGTACTTTTATCTCAGGCAAAGAGAAAACTGAACACCTACAAGGTGTATTTCCTTTTGTGAAAACTGGAACTATTTTGCACTGGCATTATAGTACTTCCTCATACTCCAATCTTATTTACGAGTACTTCCACGTTCCCTGTCCATTAGATGATCATAGGAAGTCTTCGCTTCAATAGCAACGGTACAATAAATAAAAATATGGCGTTGAATATGAAAAAAAAATGGTTTATTTAGCGCCGGCTGCTTACTGAATGAATCTTGTGGAATTTTCAGTCATCTTTGATAGAATGATTAAAATTAATTATTTTCATTTATATCAGGAAACATTCAACTAATTAGGAGTAAACAGCTATTATTTTTCACCAATCCCCCCCAAAAAAATAATAATTTATTATTTTTTGTAACCAAATAACCGATGAATTTCTAATAATCCATAATTGAAGAGAAATCGAAAAATATTTTCTCCTTTGACCTCACACATAAATATTCGCGTTAGAAAAACAAATATTTGATCTTCTTGTTTTGAAACTAATTAGGCCAATAACGTTAAGGAGCACATAACAAGCAAATGGTTACTTTCTATATTATCTTCTCCAAAAATATCTTGTATCGCTATTGCCGGTTTCTGAAGATTGTTCAATCGTATTTTCTTATATTTTTGAGTTTCTTTAACAAAATAAAACGCTCCCAACCGCCGTTTTACCTGGGTGTTGATTCCTTATGATGCTATACTGTGTAGATTAAATTATGCTAAACTAAATATATAGCTATATTATATACCTCTTAAATAATAGAAAATATTTTGAGAAATGATAATTCAGTAAATTAAATAAAAAAGTTTAGACGGACAGACGCAGAAAATCGGGAAAATGCAGTGTTTTAAATAGTAAATTTGTTTGTTTTGTATGGGAAGTATTGATTAAAAAAAAATGTTTAATTAAGGTATTTTTACATTTTAGTAAAACTTGGCAAATTTTTAAAAATGCAAGTAGAACTTGTCCGATAAAACCGTTTTAATTAAGTGACCAACCGTCGATTGTTGTTATTTTTTTTTCCAGCAATCGATGGTTTAGGTTTCTAGGGCCTTTTATGAATTAATTTGTAATTGTTTTTACTTGTTACGGAATCCACTCATGTTATACATTCTTTATTAAAGTAAAGTTAACGTATTCGTTATGATAAATATTTATTGTCAATCTGTATTGAAATATTCACTTCTAAGTACTTACTTTATATAAATTACCGTATTCTTATAATTACTGTTAGTTCCTCCAAGTAATTTGCTTTCAGAACAAGCAAATTGTTCTCGAATACTGTAAAGAAAACTAGTATAAATATTTGCTGCTAGGTTTAATCGTGAACAAATATTTAAGTATTCCTGCTACCTCGGTATAATCCAAGAGGATTTTCTGAGAAGCCGTATAAATAATACCCGAAGAGAGCAGCTGCCTCAACCCTCTGCTGCTTTCACAGTCTACATTTAAATATTCTTAACAGCAAGTTTTTCCCGATTGGGTTAAATTTTGTATTTTTAATTCGCCTTCTAATGTTCGAAAATTGTGTATCCGGTTATTTTATTTTAAATACTCACGCTTTATGATATTAACATCTGATTACAGTTAAAATCACGGGCGTCACCGCCGGGGGGGGGGGGCAGGGGGGACGCGTCCGCAGTAGGGAACTGTCCTCCCCAAAAGTAAAAAATTATAAAAATACGATTTTATGAATTGTTCCGAGTTTAATCAATTAGATTCAATAAAATATAATTATAAAATATTAGTTAATTACAGCATTGATTGATTATGCCCAATTTCTCCATCTGATCGTTTATTTTCACAAATTGGAGCCGAGTCGCTTTTGTAAAAGCATCGAAAGACGTAGGTAGTGCATATAGGCGGGCGCAAGCGATGGTGCTGCTTCTTTACAGGAACTAGAGAAACGGGGATTTCCCGGGCCATTACCTGGGATTCATAGGGTTTTTGTGGCGTTTTTAATTTATTTCTCCCTAATTAAAACCCGATTGAGCAAAAAATTATTTGAAAAATGTCTAATAGGTATTGCTCGGTCCCTCAGTGTTTAATTAGAAAATCAAAAGACGTACCATTCCATTTATTTCCAAAACAATAAAAAGCTTCTTAAAGAGTGGATTGTAAAATTAAGACTAGATAAGCCTGTTTCGAAACATATGACGATATGTAGTCTTCATTTTAAAGAAAGTGACTATATTTATCCAGGTAAATATTAGTATTTGCCATTTTATTATTCCAAAATGCTAGTTTTATGCAAACAACATTAGGACCATAGCGTCATAGATTTATTTTTCTTTTATAATTTTCCCCATTTTTGTATACATCCGTTGTGCTCAATTGTTCCAAGTTTTCGATGCGATGCCTGAAAGCTTCGACAAATAAATAAATAATATGACAAAGAAACTAAGCTGTCATGAAAAAGACAGCTGCCATAACAATGATTGTATGAATAGGTAATTAATGTTATTACTAACCGAAAAACGTAGATTAAAGTTACCATGATGTGTTTACATTTACCAGAACTACCAGCTTTACACGAAAATTGCTTTTTATTATTAATGAATTTGATTTCCACTTTTATTTGATGGGGCAGTCGTTTAAGATCGCTTGTTTGAAGGCACAAGGCTTGTAAAAACTGTTTTTTTACTTCTAGATATTATTCCACATATAATTAAGTGGTTTGCATCAAGGATAGCCTGCCCTTCAATTAATGGTCTTTTAAAATTACCAATTATCTCTATCACATCAACTATGTCTATCCCCTTTCCTTCCGACATTTTGCAAAACTACTAGCGCACCCTATAGTCGATTGCGCCCGCGAATTTGTTAAATTATATCAGCTTGAACAGTATTGTTTCATTCAACTATGTTAGAAAGTTGGATTTCCGGAATTGGTCTTCATTTCTTTTTTAAACCAAGCAGCTTGATCCTGCTTTCCAACAACTCGATGAAGCTTATAGAAGGTTGGTGGGAAGCAATGAAATTACTATGACCAGCATCAGAAGAGGAACTTGGATACAATTGAATCAAGAAATTTTAGCCCACTTACTTTAACATGAAACCTTTGCAACTACCTATATTCTAACTGAGACATAAATTTCCAAGTTTTAAGATACTATAAATACCTTTAAAACACATCGGTGGAGGATGAATTAAATGTCCAAACAATTGTTTTTAGGCCTTATTATTTCAACTTTTAGCCTCTCCAAGTTCTTCCTATCCTATTCCAAATTATTCACCCCAATAATTTGGTGCTGGTGACGCCCATGCTTAAAATGACTTTCTTTCCGCGCTTCATTTTGAAAACTGTATATTTTCTCAAAGCTAATATATCTTTTCTGGATTTGATTTTATTTTATTTGATTAGTTTAGCAATGAAGCTTATTTTTCATTTTATACTATGGATCATTCATTCTTCCTTATGTAGTCGTCCTGATTATTATTATAATTAATTCTTTAATTTCAAAAAAGTTTTTTGTTAAATTTTATTATAGTGTGCGATTTGTTAAGTCTTATTTTTAAAAATCAGAAAAATGTTGGATGGTTAATAAGTTGATCGATTTTATCAAGGCAATTATAAAATTATAAAAAGCTGACTATTGACAATCTGCCATCTGTATTAAACACATCAAGTTCTTTTTTACCTAAAATTATGGATTATTCGCAATTTTACTACTAAATAACTACTACTACTAAACTACCACAAATCTTATATTGACCTAAAAATCTCACATTTTTAAAACCTATGTTTAATTATATTAGAGTTTCAGTTTTATTATAATCAAGTTGATGTTTGTCAAACAATAAGATTCGCCTCCAGTTGTGTAAAATTATTCTCAGATATACGTTCTATCCTCTCAATATAATCAAGAATATTTTCTCATTTTTCTTTTTGTGACCTGGGATGTACTGAAATAAATTTATATTTCAAAATGTCTATTTGCTGTATTATAAAGACAATGAATAATTATAAGGAATTAAATACTAACACTTATTAAAAATGTACATACATTTAAAAATTATACTTCATTTTTAGAATGGGCGTAAAATATAATTATATTTCATTTTTTTTAAAAATTAATCCATACTTACTTTATTAGTTAACCAACTAAATAATTCTATTTGATACCTACTTATACCCTACTAATCCCATCATTACGATAAACTCTTAAATGAATTGAATTATCCTTGAACAAAATACGTATATAGTTTTGAAGAAACCATTGTAAATGTAAATAGAAAAAATAAACAATTATTTATAATTTAAAAAAAAAATTCTAAAGAAAGAAAATCATATCTAATTACAAAAATTATAACGTTTATCTTAAAAAAGGTTTATTTATTTTCATTCGTAAAATTCATAGACTGCAGTCAATTAATAAATGAACTTTATAAAAGAATATTCACTTTATCGAAAATTACTAAAAATCTTTAAATCGATTGCCCGCCATTACGACTCCTTTGACGCCAGTTATCTTTTAAGAGCCAACAAATGGAATGAAGAAAAAAAAACTTTTGTCAAAGATAACATTTTGAGTGGAGTTTACTTTTATTTATTAACTCCGTCTGTGATGAAACGCGTCATCGTCGAACACGGAGAAAAAATTGGGATTCGGTAGCCAAAATTCTTGCATAATCCTGATGATATTAGAATAAAAGGATAATCATTTTTTTCAATTATGAACATAGGCTTGTACACACGCAGAAAGATGAGGTTAAGAACAATATCAGTGCAATTGATCCCCTTAGCCGAATAAACGTTTTTATTTAAAATAAAGTGGAAAAAATATTCGAATAAAAATTGATTTTAAATGCACTAAGAGACCCTACGTACATTCTTTTCGTTTTCTCTGATAAATAAAACCCTATGGTCATAAATGAAGAAATAATTATTCGTTTATCGCAATTTCATCAAGAGATATATAATTTTGGCCACTGAATCCCGAATTTTTTTCCACCTTTTGTCTACTCAAAAGCATGGTATGTGTTAAACAAAAATTTGAGCTAGGGCCATCGAGGTTTCTTTGTTATATTTTTTTTCGATTCTCCAATGCCGTTTGGAAAAAAGACATTTGAGACTCTTTACTAACCTTGGGACGTGACTTTTGGCTCCAGTTCTAGTGGATTTGTTTGCGCATTCCGGCCACGGATTAAAAACAACAAAACACGCAACAGGTCTCAAATGAAAACGTATTGAGTTTTGTAAATTTCAGTTTAACCAATTTTTATTTAAATTTTTACATTATCATTGATGTCTGACTTTTGAAGTTTTTAAAAATTATATTAATGGAACGTTGCTGAATAATTTTTAAAAATATATTTTGTTCTGGAAGTATAGGTAGCTATTTCATTTTTAAACAGTTGTGAACAATTTTATTTCGACAAAAAAAATTTGTTTCGTTTACCTATCAAACAATAAAAAAAAAAAAAAAAATTAAAACATAAATAATTAAAAGAAAAAACTACTTTTTATAAGTTATTAAATTTATAATAATATAAAGAAAATTGAGAAATTATTAGTAATAGCACCATTAGGTTTATCAATGTATGATTAGATACTTGTATACTCTATATTTGAGTGTGCTTACTTGACAAAATAATTAATTATTTAAATTTAACTGACAAAATAAGATGCAAGATATACAGATGTAGTTTGAAGAAGTCAAATTAAAATATGCAATGAAAAATATTCTTACCTCAAATATGTTTTTTTCAAATCGACAACAAAAGACTTATTTATAATAAGACCCTTCAAATTCCTCTCACATCCAAAGTACTTTATTTTAGTGTCCGACCGGAACCAAAATTTTAGCCGAAACCGAAACCGAAACCGAATTTCGGCCATAGACCTAGTTTTGGGCCAAAACCGAAACTATTTTACGTGACTATATATAATACATATAAGTGTGTAATATGTCTAGCTTAGCAATAATATCAATGAAAGCTTATAAAATAACACTAATTTAACTCAATTATTCATTTAATAAGTGAGCTTACCAGCTCACCATATAAGTGTGATAAAACAGGTGTATTAGTTAGGTTATAGGATCCAATCCCGGCCCCCTCCTTCCTAGTACGGCTGGTCCCCGTGGGAGTTAGACCATAGCCCCTTAAATAGTACAGCCCTAAAAGTTGAAATAACAGGCTGATATTAATAAAAAATCATATTATTATATATAAATAATAAATAATATAGTAAATCTTTCTATAATAAAGCCGATTGAATACAAAATGACGGCCTATTGAATACGTAAAGCTGTATGTCAGAAGCTATTTAATCTACTGAGTCAGTTTTGGTCTCAAATGTTAGGGGATTTAATCTAGTTAGAAAATTTATAGAATAGTTTTTGGTCGAAAACGTGCTTCTTCATAGTAAATTGAAACAATTTTTAGGGATGTTATTGGTGAACCGCTGGGGGAAAGGGGACTGCCAAGGTTGAAAAATTGGTTTTGCATCTGATTCCCATTCCATACAAGAACAAAGACAAAAACCTACTACCACCATTTAATGCAACTTCTAATAACAAGGTTACTGACAAAAATATTTAGAATAAATACTATTCTTTACACTTATGGTAACGTAAAGAATTGTGTATGAAGAGCATGCTTTCATTACATGTTAAGACTTGATGTGATTTTCGAGGACATTTTTGTTTTTCACTCTCAAATTTTTGTCTCCACACCAAACGTAAAGTTTTCGATCAAGTAAAGATACCAAAATAATGAGGAAAATTTGTGTTCTACTGAAATACAATACAAGTGTAATTAACTAAAATAACAAACCTGGACTTTACAGCATCCCTTGCTCATGTGGTAAACAATATATAGGACAGACAGGAAGGAACATCTCCACACGACTGAAAGAACATATTGCCGCAGTTAAGAAAATACAGACGGATAAATCAGCCATAGCAGAACACTTTCACAATACACAACACACTATAGCCTTCGAAGACACCAAAGCCATAGTTAAGATTGATAACTACCACCACAGATCCATCAGGGAGGCTATAGAAATCATAAAACAACCAAACAATATAAACAAAGAAGACGGATACAGACTTAGCAAAAACTGGTACCCTGCACTAAATAACATTAGACAACACAACGTATCTCAGAGAGCTGACGACATCCCCCCTCCCCTACCCCCTCCACCTGACCACGCCCCCTCGGGCGCTAGCCAATGGGAACACAGACTTCGCCCCCGACGGAAGATTATAAGTTATTGATCCCCTTCTCCACTCTCATTCTTGTATTGGCCCTGAAGAAGCCCACAGCAAGATGGGTGAAAGCTTGGTCGCTGGAAAACCTATGACATGGTCAAACCCTGAAGAAGAAATGCAGACAATGGATTCGGACCATGGAAGCCTTAAACAACATTTAAAATAACAAATACTTCCCACTACTAAATGCAAGGGTGTTAAATGCCATGAAAGAGATCGAGCTTACAAGCTGAAATCGTGTAGTCCTAGTTCCTTCTTGGAAATATCAGACACAGGAGCTAGTTTCGGCCTCGCCGAAGATTCGGCCATTTTTTGGCAGAAACCGAAACTGAGGCCGAAACCAGGTTTTTCGGCCGAAGCTGGCCGAAACCGAAACTTCGGTCGGTCACTACTTTATTTGTTCTTAAATAAAATTATCTGACCTTTTATGTTCTAATTGTCGCCTATTTGGCCCAATCCACATATCCATTCCTTTACAATAAATTCTGAACCCATCCTAACCTAACCTTGCTCCCTCCTCTATTCCTCGCAATTCTCCTGGGCATCTGATAAGAAGATGGTCTCGGGACCTTCTAATGTAGTATTATTCTAACAATGCTACCAATTGCTAGTTTCTCTACAAACCTGTTTATGTCATTACTCTTGTCTTTAGTTCATATTCACCTGCTATTATACGAGCAATTTTCAATATTAATTAAATTAGAAAAATGTTTCTCTCTCTAATACTATTTCCGATCTTTAACACGTTAGGTGCGGCATCGGTCCTCGGGGTCCGATGCCTACATTCCCTTCGTAACAGCCGATTTTCACATGAAAATGTCCGAAACGCCGAATACTTCAAATACTCAATTTAGTCGATTTTTAATGAGATTGTTGCATTTTAGTGCAGAAAATGTTGCTAACAGCTGAAATTCTGTTGTTTTTTAGAATCGGACTCCGAGGTCCGATTTTCGATAAAGAATGGCGTAAATCCTGTATCGGCCTGTCCTGCGCCTTTTATGTCTAGTTCCAATCCTTACCAAGAGATAATGCCCTTGAGTCGCTCATTTAATTCCCTTTTAATCAAAAGATAACGCTTTCGTCAAAGTATTCCCATCGGACCCCGACGTCCGATATCGTCTGTTGTGGCTCATACTAGCAGTCGGATCCCGGGGACCGATACCGTCCAATTCAGGATACCCCTGAAATACGCCACCGCAACTAACGTGTTAATGGTATCTATCGATCTATCTATCTATCTATCTATCTATCTGTATATATATATATATATATATATATATATATATATACATATATATATACGTAGGTATTATTGATTCAAAAAGATGAAGCATCCTGCTAGCCCTCGATTCAAAAGTGATTTTCAAGATAAGCTCGCTCGAACACGATAATACAAAGATAAAACATCATTTGTTTTACCTGTCAAGGTTATTTTTAGTATGATGTGGCCTATACTGAAAACTCATGCCCTAAATTCGGTCAAATGACCATTAAAGTAATTATTTACTAAATATTTATATTTACAATTAAAATCTAACCTTGATCGCATTGGCGGTTTATGTAACAATTTAGATCAGTAGTCATAAAAACTGGTACATTAGTAGTGAACTGGCACATAACAGTACTTATGTAAATGGTATCTCACTTGAATCAAATTTTCATTTCTCATTTTGGCTATGCATGGCAAAACCTTTCGAAGAAGAACGGACTTGGTTAAAGCTTTTTAAAGTCAAAAGCGGTTGTAAAAGTTCGTTCGACTATATTAAAGAAAGGTATAGGTGCCACTATTCCATAACTTATTTATATATTATTCCTATATTCAAAACAAAGAATTAGCATTTAATGAGTATCAATAATTTTTTTCAACTTTTATTTCTTGAGGAATCTGTGGAATTCAGAAACTTAGCTGCAGAATGCCTCTATTTAATTCATTTGCTTGTCCGAAAATAAGAGGAATAATAATAGTTCAACTATATCATTTTAGTAAATTTTATTTTAAAATTATAATTCCAAAATTTAAAATTTAGTGAGAACTTTTTTACTGTTTTTTTTTCCAACATAATTTTTTTTATTGTGTAGGTGTTTTCTTTGTGTTTGCAATTTATTGTTTATTTTTCTTTATGAGTTTAAAGCCTATGACAGCATAGATAGCCATAATAGTATGCGCAACCTCATGAATCAACATTTTTTCAGTTACACGCCTATCATGATCTCATATCTAAATCTGGGATTATCTCTTACCTGCATTTCCAGAACTGTTTAAACCGTCATTGAAGAAATTATAGAGAAAAAATATCAAATGTTTGAAGGAGAATTACCTTTTTACCTCTTTAAAAAGGAAATAATGTGAAATTTTCAGTGGGATTATTAAGATAGAAAATAAGTTCCTGTTCTATAATGAATAGAAATTTAAAAATTTTTTTAGGATATATGACTCTTATAGGAGTCTCTTATCGTATAGGATATGAATCTTTTATATACTATATATTATAAATATATTCATATTACTGATTAATTAAAATTAAGGAGTTCCTATTTAAGATATATACACAAATATAATAGTTATTCTGACATCATTTTCCCAGGATAAAGAAATTTTTGATATCTGAGCAGTTTTGTTTATTATTTAGTTTTTTTACTGAGTAATAGGTACGGATGAGATTATATATCTGTGTACTTCAAATAGAATGTGCATAAATCTTAATATTTTTTTTAAATTAAGGATTAGCGGATTATTAAATTTTATTATTATACAGTAACACGAAGTATTTCATAGTTGCGAAACGTTTTTGGAAACCACAAAACGCCTTTAACTATTGTGGAATACGTTGCGGCAAAAGAAAGTCAAATTGCCTTATGCAAAGCAATTGTGATCGATATTATTTAAATCAACATATAATCTTGTTTCATATACGCTTGTTTCCCAATTACCTAAGAGAATGTTTAATGTTTATTTTCTTCTTAAACTAAGATATCTTACACGGTCTACTTTTTAATTGACAATGTAAATAAACTATGGTAGGTATGTTTATCTGTTACAAACAATAATTTATTCTATAACCGTTTGCGTATAAACAATATCAAATGAGTAATTATAACCCAGGCTGCTCAGGGAATTTAAAAATACCAGGTTTCCCATGGCTAACAGTCCATACTATAATGGCGCAATTTCATTTTAATTATATTTAAAAATAAATAATGAACATATGTACGCAATTCATTCTAACAGGAATCGAGCATTGAAAATTTGTCACATCTGCCAATATACCAATCTGATCTTGTTTACATCTTTTTCACCGTCATTTTGTTTATTGTTTGAGTTAGTTCAGAATAGTTTCATTGACTTAGTCTAGAATCGTTTACCTTTTGCCAATACATACAGACAGGCCTGGCCTTTCCTTAAAACGGCTTATTTGTCCATTTCAAAGACGCTTTTGATTCCGTCGACTGTCTTGAGAAGTTCATGATTGACATTGGAGTTTCCAGAAAATTAGAAAAGACTGACGAAGGCGTAGAATAATAACCTTAAATACGGAGTTAAACCGAATAAAACGATTCATCTGAGAGCCTCTACGCAATCGTATCAAAGCTGCTATCACGATTGCGACAATGGTCAAAACTTTTATGGATAGGATGGTAGAATTAACAGAGATATTGCTGTGAAGCAAAGGTGAATAAGGATGGTAAAGGTGGCCTAAGATCTATTATGCATGAAGTTTTATGAGAAAATTGAGGATATAAATAAAGTTTCCTACTATCCTTTAATGTACATTGGTCCTACAGCAAGTACACTCCTATTACCGGTACTTACGCAGAAACAGTTTTCATTCATTAATACTAAAGAACTGTAACAATTTAAAACAATTAATAATTTTTTAAATCGACAAATTAATCTTATCTCGAAGGAAGATAAAGATGACCGTAAATATCATTCATGAAATGACATTCGGTGATTTTCTTGTAGCGGTGCTATATTACTATTTACAGAAAATATGAACTGTAAAATGTTTTGTATATGCTATGATTTCTGTTGTCTTAAAATATTATATTCCCTGAGGGGAAGTGCTTTGCTCAGGTACATTTGGATAGAAATAGTGATCAGTTTGACTTATTATTATTTGCAAACATGTGTCGTATATAGTTTTTTTTTACATCGAGTTATGAACGTAATAAAGGGTTTATTATTCTTTTCACTGATATTATAAAACTAGCTGTATATCCCGGTTTCACCCGGAGCATTTCATTTTTCTAATGAAACGGTCGATTTCGTAAAAAACGATTTTTATAACATTAAAGAATACACCCAGAGTTCGGCAATTTTAATATGGACAGGTGTTCGCACCTGGTATGAAAGAACCACTGAGCGAACTTTTGGAGAATTTAGGACAAACAGTATGGATTTCTATAAAGAACATACAAACAAACAAACAGAATTTCATCTTTAGTTATATAGATAAATAAGTAAAAGCAAATATCGGTTTATTGCTATAGAAGATATGACTTAATGGAAAGAGATTAAAGATTTTTTCCTGCCTTTTATCTAGACCGTCTGATTTCTCCCTTACGCATACCAGGCGTACTCAAAAGGGAATTGTATTGCGCAAGTCGCACTATAAAATTTATTGAGAGGGGCACATTTCTACAGGGTTATAGCTTTTTCGGAAAGCAATTTTTTTCAAAATCATGAATCAAGCAAGTTTGAATGTATGCAAGTTAAACTAAAATTATAATACCACTAATACCACTTTCATTTGACCGAGTTTAAGGAAAACTAAACATTAAATTTTCTTTCTTTTGACCACCGCTGATCTAATTTAAAAAAAAACCTCAACATTCCTGATTAAAGAAAAAAAAATTGACCCTATAAAAATATTTTTAAAGAAAACCTTGCTATCTGATTAAGTTGTTGACTCAGACAGGAAGAAATAGGCTTCTTTTGACTAATAAATCACGAAATGTTTCTCTCCGATAAGTCTGATAAGAAAACATTATCCCTCATTCAAAATATAACTTTCAGTGTGTTCTACTAAAGATGATTTTTTTAAAACTATTTCTCATATTAAACCTTTGTTATATGTAGGTACCTTATTTCTCATCACAGTGAAAAGTAATGGTTTTAAGAAAAAAATAATTAAACTATCATTAAAATTCAAAGAAATAAACAAAGTATGATTCTAATACAGATTGTAAATAATAAAATTTTATAAAGATTATTTTGACAATATCAGAGATCTCTTTTTCCCCCTCTTAAACAGTACCCCTTCCTTCGTCCCTAAACGATTCAACGATCTATTTGTAATTAGTATACACGAGGACAATTAACTAGGGTATTTAACCCCGTGGTAATAGAGTATTACGAAAGCCGCTATTAGGTAATAACTTAAGATATAATCTATGGATGAGAGGGTAACACGAGGATAGATAAATATATATTCGAGTTACCCGAATAGAAAATCTTCTGGCACTTTCATTTTTTTTTCTTTCTCCGAAATTTAACCTTTAATTCATAATTTTGTAAAATATTTTCAAGCCGTTTGGGACCATTTTCAACATCCTAAACGACTTTCACATTGCCCCAAAAAAAAATATTATGCTTAGATACAAAGAAACTTAGAATTAACCACGAAATTTTCTTCCATTTGTTGATAAAAAATATTTTAACTTATATCACATGGATTATACACCTATCGAACCACACATTTTCGAAACTAATCATTATTAATGGCTATTCTTACATTAAAAGAAAAAAACTCAACGATGATATATCTTTTTATATTACTTAATCCATGTACGTGATTTTATTTATAAAATACTGAAAAAAAAACACATCACTTCATTTATTTTATTAATTATAAATTTAAATCAAATTTGTTTTTATTTGAATGCTATAAAAATGGTCAAGGCTTCAATTATAATATAAAATTACAAAGATAAATTATAAAGATATAGCTTTAATTTTTTTTTTTTAATTTCAACTTTTCCTATAGTAAATGTATTACATGAATAAATATAAAATAATTATAATAATTTTAAAAAAATATTCAGATATATATATTCACATACATATATTTATAAAGAAAATTTACTTTAAGGAATAATGAAAGACCTTTTGAAACGATAATTGTTTTAATTACTATTTTAAATTTCGAATACCGAGATTTATCTACCGCATTTTATCCTTTGTCGATTCTAACATTATCCAATAGAATACGGTGTTACGTTTTTAAGTTTCACTGATGATAGCGTCATCTTATAGCCCAGCTTCTTCAGAGAAAGTGCGTCAGGAGTGGGGTCGAGTATATAATCGATTCCTGACACTAGAGCTTTCTTCGCGTCGTTTTGGTATTTGATAAAAGGGGGGGGGGTTGCAAAAAAAAAATGCTTAGCAGGTCATCGTTTATGAAATCTTTTTATTTCATTTCAACCTTCAATCTTCTTTAAATAAGAAAAAAGAATTAGATAGTTCCTTTAAAAAAAATCTATAATCCTTATCCGTCAAACATACAATAAATTAAAACCTCTCTGCTACGTTATCATTAATGCGTAATTTCCTGATTTATTAAGAAAAGTTGTGGTTTAAAAACGTCCCACTGAACCTCCCCCCTCAACTGTACGGAGTGAAACGATTTTCTGATGTGGCAATGCTATTACGCATGATTCATAAAAATAATTCAGATAACGATAATATCGAAGGGTCCGGGATGGCTGAGTGGACAAAGGCGCTTGCAATAGGTAATCAAAGTTAAGCAACGTCGAGCGTGGTTAGTACTTGGATGGGTGACCGCTCCATTCGGGTGACCACCCGCCAATGAACGCCACGCAGTCCAAGCCTACCCCCGTCCCCGGGTATGCGAGACCCGTCAGCCCTACTGGAGGCGACTCACACCGACCGGGCGTAGGAGTGATGTACCTTCCCCGTGTATCCCATCGAGAATCGTGGTGTGGTTTTCCAGGATATCAGTAACCGCCCGGAGGTTTGGTATAAGGACGGTATGCATCAGGGAAAGAAATATAGGTACTAGGGGCCTGCTGACTCTGGGCTACCATAATCCTCGGACCTAGACCAGTTTGTCACTTTCCTTGAACCCGAGCTGATGCCATCGGTTGGAAGGACACTGCCAAATTGGCCCCAATGGGATTGGTATGGAGCTGTGGGCAGTCTGCCGCTGCACAATGGTGACCATGGCTTGCAGCAACATGAGGTTTGGGCTACCCCCTCCAGGCGGTCTGTGCTCCCGTAAGCAGCACAAATGTCTGTAAGAAAACCACATTGCGCGGCCGAAGGTCTCATTAGGCCTAATGCGCCAACTAAAAAAAAAAAAAAAAAAAAAAGGATAATATCGAAACAACGAAAAGAACAACACATGTGAAGCGTAAAAACAGCAATCTTATTCATTTGAAAAAATAAAATAAAAAATAGGGGCTTTATTAAATTCATAGACACAAATACTAGATTCGTTAAAAAATTATTAGTATAAATGTTTTCCAAATTGGTTAGCGCCTCAGCCTGGCCACTCAAAATGTTCATATAGTTTATGGATTTGCAAATGGCATCGCTACTGATTAAATAACATTTTTTTCTCTTGCATAGTAACCCTATGCCAAAGGAGCTTATTTATAGCATGTACGTATTCCATGCGATAAGACATATTATGCGCATTAATATACATAAGAAAAAACGATAAGTTATTGAAAAAGGAGGATGTAGTAAGAAGATAAATACGAAAACAAAACTGTTTTCAATACCTTAAGATCATAGTAAACATAAAACTGAAAAGAAAAACTAATAGGTGGAGGATGGTTTTATACATACAATGTTTAAATAAACTACAAAAGTTAAGCATTAATAAATTAAAAATATTAATGTTTAATACAATATAAAATAAAATATAAGAAATATTAATAATAATTCATTTATAAAATAATAGTATTAAATACGAAGCAACAAGAATATAGAATGAAATTTAGAAAAATAAATAAGGAGTTAAATAAAATTGTATTATAATAAAATACAGTAGTTGATTAAATAACATTGTCAACAATATTAGTGATATCATTAATTAGTGATATTCCGGATTAAAGGATGTTTTTATCACTGTGGCTTATTGTTTATTTGTTAAGTTCACGTTTATTGAAGTTCGTGACGTTAATAATAACATTTCGGTTGAAGTTTATATATATTATATATCTTTTGGTGCCATTTTCGGTCGAACCTTGTAAAAACCCGTACAATGATATTATTTTTTGTGTGTGTGTTCTTAAAATTGTTCACTTGTTAATGTTCGTAATTAGTAGTCTAAAGAGGATAAAATTTTTATCCCCCTAGAGTGGGAAAACTATAATACCCATTAATTTTTCATATTGTGTACAATTTCCATCATCTGAATATTGCGCTTAGGTATTATTTTTTTTCAAAATTATGTAGGACTAATAACATTTCGCTTTTAACAGTAAAACTAAAACACAAATATGTTAAAAGCAATAAGTTTATCAATATGTTTTACTGTTAAATTTTCGGTTAAAATCCACCTTTAAATAAAGAAAATTATTCGGAATACATTCTGTGCATATTATGTAATGGCCAGGCAAATTTAAAACTTATCTATTTGATGTAAAAGTTAAATTATATTCCATTGTTTGATAAAATAAAAATATATGTAATGTAAAGCAATTATAATATCGTTTCAACCAACATTAATGTAATTAATGCTGATAAACTTCGAAAGTATTATTCAAACATACTAAAAATCAATTTATGCATATTCATTCGTATTTGCATTTTATTAATAATTAAAAATTATTAATAAAATACAATATCTTTTAATATTGAAATTAAAAGATATTGATTATTGAGTGATTTTTCATTTTAGACTGATTAAAACGAAAAAAAAATTAGTTGTATTACTAGATAAGATAATTCATTTGTGCGGGTGTTAAATAATCATTGAATTATAATTATTAAAATTTTATAGACCATTTGGAATGAGAAAAAATAAAAATAAAATGAAGCGATTATAGTGGGAAATGGGAAAAAAAATTTAAGATTTATTTTTCTATTTTAAAATTATTATAAAATCATAAATGTTTATCACAACTTTGTATAGATTCCTCATTATTAGAGATATCTGTATATTGTAATAAACCATATAAATATTTTGTATTTATTTATGCATTATTAAGATGTTTATAAAATATAAATAGGTATATTACGCATCATTTTTATTATTGATTCGAGGATAAAATTATTTTTTTTTTCCAACACATAAAAAAAGAAAGATAGAACTTGTGATGAACTCCAATTTTATTAAGGCTAATTAAAGATAAAAAAATGACAAAATTGGTTTAAAAAATGAATGATCTTAATGTTATAACTTCAGACTAGGGATGGGTTCAAGACACCGAAATGTTTTGATTATTCATGGTATAATATATGTATTTTGTACAGTATATAATAATATGCACTGTACATTATACTTGGTATACACTTTTTTTTTAAGATTTCGGGTAGTCTAAAATTATACCTCAAATGTCATTCATTTTTTAAAAAATGTCATGTTTCGATTTTAGTTAGCCATAGTAAATAATTAATATTCTCCTCGAATCATCATAATGATCTATTTAAATAGAATTATTATAGTGTTCAGTCCATTTAAACTGTTAAAGATTTCGAAGGTATTATCATTACAATTAACATATTAATATTTAATAAACGTAGTAATAATGCATAAATAAAAAATAGTTATACGGTTTATTAAAACATTCTCTAATGATGAGGAATCAATACGAGGTCAACAGGTGTATGTGTGTGTGTGCGCTCAATAATCTTGTTGCGTATTTGTACTTTGAGTCTTTTATCTATTTCATATCTCTAATCATGTCAATTATCACAATTAATTATAGTTGTCAAACGCTATTCATTTAAAATATATATTTCGTTTTTTTTTTTTTGTTTTTCTTTAGCCTAGTTTATCAATTCCGAACATTACGTAACATGACATATTAGCGAGAAAATCATTTTATGTTTCAAAAATCTTAATTGTTCGTGCGTGTGGTTGGTTAACTTTTTTGAGTTGATATACTGTTAGTATTTTCCCAAATAAATTTCCTTTATCAACGCCATGTATTTTTTTCATTTAATGTTACTTATTTTTTATCATACCTAGTTGAGAGCTCTCTCGATAATCTATTTATTTGATAAGCTCTTTCAACAGGTGATGATGCAAAATGATTTTTGAAAGTTAAATTAGTGAAATCATTAATAAAAGAATATACCTACACCAGGACGATCTCACTATTTAATTTTTTTTATTTTATACGATGGAGCTTTCGGCGTCCAGCGCCATATTCATCTAAAAATACAACAATAATATAAAGAATACAAAAATACTGGGTGTCCCAGACCTAGTGTAAAAAAAAAAAGAAGGTATTACTGCATGTTAAACGGGTTGGAATGGCGCAGAAACGAGTTTCCTATCTCAATCTGTTGAGGAGATACAATTTTTTTTGTTTTTATTTTTAAAATCTTACTTTTTTCTGAAAAATGACAGCTTTCTCTATTTTGGTTCAGCGTAGGATTTTTCAAGTTTTAGTAGAAGAGAGAAAAAAGAAAATCAAATAATATAAAAAAATATTTTAAAGTATTTTTAAAATTTAAACTAAGAAGTTTTTTTTTTTTTATTTTTAGATTATTATTGCCCTTTTTATATAATTTAGAATTCATACATTGTTCTTTCTAGTCTTAAAAAACTAAAACTAACTCTAACTCATGGGAGTGCATTACTTTGGATGCAGGCACTAGCGCACTT